>SRMA01027090.1:0-69837 GCA_007224835.1 Danionella cerebrum | reverse complement strand
CACACTAATAATAAATTCGTAGGATAACAATAGTGTGAATGCCTCTGCATTCACACTAACTAGAATATGCATTTCCTAGCGGAAAATGCGTGTGAATGCAGAGAGCTGAAAATGAAAGCAGGCTGAAAGTATCTGAAAAAAATCTAAAGTTGAAAGGTGAAGCTGAAAGGTAAAAGATTTGAAAGTTGAAAGTTTCAAAAGTTGAAAAGTGAAGCTGAAAGGTGAAAGAATTGAAAGTCAGAAGTTTCAAAAGTTGAAAAGTGAAGCTGAAAGGTGAAAGATTTGAAAGCTGAAAGTGTCAAAAGTTGAAAGTGGAGGCCGAAAGGTGAAACATTATAAAGTTGAAAACGTATAAATTTGAAAAGAGAAGTATTGTAAAGTTGAAAGTGTAAAAAGTAGAAAGTGGAAGCTAAAGGTGAAACATTTGAAAGTTGAAAAGTGTCAAAAGTTAAAAGTGGAAGCTTAAGGTGAAACATTTGAAAGTTGAAAGTGTCAAAAGTTGAAAGTGGAAGCTGAACGGTATAATATTAGTAAGATGAAATTCTGTCTAGCATTTTCCTAACATAAGATAAAGATATGCCAATTGCGTTGCTATGGTAAAAAGTCTGGTTGCTCTGGACAGGTCATTTACATAATAGAATGTTCCCAGTGTCACTCTGAGGGAAATGAATCAACCCCCATGTCTCTAGCATTTCCCTGAGCTGAGTTAGAGATATGCCAATTGGGTTGCTATGGTAACCAATATGGTTGCTATGGAAGGGTCATTGACACTATATATTGATCTCTGTGTGACTACAAGAAAATTACACCAACCCCCATGTCTTTAGCATTTTCCTAAGCTGAGATAGAGATGTCAATTTAGTTGCTATGGTAACCAGTATGGTTGCTATGGAGGGGTCAGTGACAATATATAGTGTTCCCTGTGTGACTACAAGTCATTTAGACCAACTCCCGTGTCTCTCTCATTTTCCTAGGCTGAGATAGAGATGTGTCAATTTGGTTGCAATGGTAACCAGTATGGTTGCTATGGAGGGGTAAGTGACATTATATAATGTTCCCTGTGTGACTTCAAGTCATTCAGACAAACTCCTGTGTCTCTCTCATTTTCCAAAGTTGAGATAGAGATGTGTCAATTTGGTTGCTATGGTAACCAGTATGGTTGCTATGGAGGGGTAAGTGACATTATATAATGTTCCCTGTGTGACTACAAGTCATTTAGATCAACTCCCGTGTCTCTCTCATTTTCCTAAGCTGAGATAGAGATGTGTCAATTTGGTTGCTATGGTAACCAGTATGGTTGCTATGGAGGGGTAATTGACATTATTTAATGTTCCCTGTGTGACTACAAGTCATTTAGACCAACTCCCGTGTCTCTCTCATTTTCCTAAGCTGAGATAGAGATGTGTCAATTTGGTTGCTATGGTAACCAGTATGGTTGCTTTGGAGGGGTCAGTGACATTATATAATGTTCCCTGTGTTACTACAAGTCATTTGGACCAACTCCCGTGTCTCTAGCATTTTCCTAAGCTGAGATAGAGATGTGTCAATTTGGTTGCTATGGTAACCAGTATGGTTGCTATGGAGGGGTTATTGACATTATATAATGTTCCCTGTGTGACTACAAGTCAATTAGACCAACTCCTGATTCTCTGGCATTTTCCTAGGCTGAGATAGAGAAGTGTCAATTTTGTTGCTATGGTAAATAATTTGGTTGCTATGGATGAGTTGGTGACATCATGTTTAATCTACATTCAACTTAGATCAATATAAAACAACTCCCATGTGTCTACGATGTTCCACTTAGAAGATATTTGACATTCAAAAATGATGTTAAAGTGGGCGTGGCTTGATGAATTTATGTTAAATCATAAGCAATGATTGGCTGGATTAGTTATATGCATCCTTAAACTTTCTATGACTCTCCATTGTGAACCAATTACAAAAGCTCTTTTAAATTAGGATCGTATGGGAATCAATTGCCCCATTGAAATGAATGGCAGCAATGCATCTCTATGGCCCATTGTGAGTCTATGGGAAGGCTAAGCCAATCAAATTTCGTTATTCAAATTAGTTGATTAACAGCTGCCTCCAACTGCCACTTTTTGAATCGAGGAGACATTTCTCAGATGTTGACCATGCCTCAAACAAATAAACATTACAGAAGAACCGTAAGACATATCAAGATGATTCTTTCTGTGTGAGAAGCAGAAGGCCTCAATGAAGATATTGGTGTAAATTATTTTACAATATGTAGAAAATTCTATTAGTTATGGCGAGTTAGAAAAAGCCTTAATTTAAAACTTTCAAGGATCATTTTCTGGGTGAAATGCATTGATCTTAATGGAGCAAT
Source organism: Danionella cerebrum (assembly GCA_007224835.1). Taxonomy (NCBI): domain Eukaryota; kingdom Metazoa; phylum Chordata; class Actinopteri; order Cypriniformes; family Danionidae; genus Danionella; species Danionella cerebrum. The sequence goes on along the minus strand of SRMA01027090.1, from coordinate 67,487 downwards.
TTGCTTCCCTCGTTAAGGTTTAGCCCTCCTAGTTTAAAAACCGTAGTTCATATGTAAGGAACAACTGCATCTTTGGAAAGAGGACAAATTTCTCTACTACTTTAATATAAATTTTGTGCATAAAGGTTAAAGCTTAGTTTAGGAGAGAAGAATAAATGAAGAAGTTTGAGATGTGAAAAGTTAGAGTGGAAGCTAGAGTGGAGCAGAAATAGGTGAAAGTCAGAAATCTTCATTAAACTTAAACTGCGATTAATAAAAATCAATACAAGATATAAAAAAGTTGAAATATACATCTAATAGATGAAAGTGTGTAGATTTATTTAAAGTTTGAATGGTTTCTCTAGTGGAAAGTATGCTGAAGTTATAAAGGTTGAAAGAAGTGAAAGTTTAAAGGAAGGTTGAAGAATATCCCCATTCATTTCAATGGGAAGAATAATTTGAATAAAGTTAAATATTATAAAAAGTATTAAAGTTTGAAAAGTGTAAAGTAATTGCAACCTAGTCTGAAAAAAGCTGAACGTTTAGAAGTTTGAATGGTGTTTCTAGGCCAAAGTATGCTGAAGTAGTTTGTGTTGGAAAAAGGGGGGGAATAATAAAAATAATAATAAAAATAAATACGTAGGATAACAATAGTGTGAATGCCTCTGCATTCACACTAACTAGAATATGCATTTCCTAGCGGAAAATGCGTGTGAATGCAGAGAGCTGAGCTGAAAATGAAAGCAGGCTGAAAGTATCTGAAAAAAATATAAAGTTGAAAATTGAAGCTGAAAGTTGAAATATTTGAAAGTTGGAAGTGTCAAAAGTTGAAAGTGGAAGCTGAAAGGTGAAACAATGTAAAGTTGAAAATATCAAAAGTTGAAAGTGGAAGAAGAAAAGTGAAACAGAAAGTTGAAAGTGTCAAAAGTTGAAAGGTGAAGCATTGTAAAGTTGAAAGCATCAAAAGTAGAAAGTGGAAGCTGAAAGGTGAAACATTTGGAAAGTTGAAAGTGTACAACAGTTGAAAGTGGAAGCTGAAAGGTAAAATTTTAGTAAGATGAAATTCTGTCTAGCATTTTCATAAACTAAGATAGAGAAATGTCAAATGCGTTGCTTTGGTAAAAAGTCTGGTTGCTTTGGACAGATCAAATACATAATAGAATGTTCCCAGTGTCACTCTGAGGGAAATTAATCAACCCCCATGTCTCTAGCATTTCCCTGAGCTGAGTTGGAGATATGCCAATTTGGTTGCTATGGTAACCAATATGGTTGCTATGGAGGATCATTGACATTATATATTGATCTCTGTGTGACTACAAGAAAATTACACCAACCCACATGTCTTTAGCATTTTCTTAAGCTGAGATAGAGATGTGTCAATTTGGTTGCCATGGTAACCAGTATGGTTGCTAAGGAGGGGTCAGTGACATTATATAATGTTCCCTGTGTGATTACAAGTCATTTAGACCAACTCCCGTGTCTCTAGCATTTTCCTAAGCTGAGATAGAGATGTGTCAATTGGGTTGCTATGGTAACCAGCCTGGTTGCCATGGAGGAGTCCGCTACCTCAATGAATGTTCCCAGGGTCACTATTAGTGTAACAAACTCACCCCCATGTCTCTAGCATTTTCCAAAGTTGAGATAGGGATGTGTAAATTGGGTTGCTATGGTAACCAGTATGGTTGCTATGGAGGGGTCATTGACTTTATATATTTTCCCTGTGTGACTACAAGTAAATTAGACCAACTCCCGTGTCTCTCGCACTTTCCTAAGCTGAGATAAAGATGTGTCAATTTGGTTACTATGGTAACCAGTATGGTTACTATGGAGGGGTCAATTACATCAGTGAATGTTCCTGGGGTCACTATTAGTAAAACAAACTCACCCCCATGTCTCTAGCATTCTCCTAAGCTGAGGTAGAGATGTATCAGTTGGGTTGCTATAGTAACCTGACTGGTTGCTATGGAGGGGTCATTGGCATCATATAATGTTTCCTGTGTGACTACAAGTCAATTAGACCAACTCCCGTGTCTCACACTTTCCTAAGCTGAGATAAATATGTGTCAATTGGGTTGCTATGGTAGCCAGTATGGTTGATATGAAGGAGTCATTGACACAATATATTGATCCCTGTGTGACTACAAGTAAATTACACCAACCCCCCTGTCTCTAGCATTTTCCAAAGCTGAGATAGAGATGTGTAAATTGGGTTGCTATGGTAACCAGTATGGTTGCTATGGAGGGGTCAGTGACATTATATAATGTTCCTGGTGTGACTACAAGTCATTTAGACCAACTCCCGTGTCTCTAGCATTTTCCTAAGCTGAGATAGAGATGTGTCAATTTGGTTGCTATGGTAACCAGTATGGTTGCTATGGAGGGGTCATTAATATTATATAAGGTTCCCTGTTTGACAACAAGTCAATTAGACAAACTCCTGTGTCTCTAGCATTTTCCTAAGCTGAGATAGAGATGTGCCAAATGGGTTGCTATGGTAACCGGTATGGTTGCTATGGAGGGGTCCGCTACCTCAATGAATGTTCCCGGGGTCGCTATTAGTGAAACAAACTCACCCCCATGTCTCTAGCATTTTCTTAAGCTGAGATAGAGATGTGTCAATCAGGTTGCTATGGTAACCATTATGGTTGCTATGGAGGGGTCATTGACATTATATAATGGTTCCTGTGTGACTATAAGTCAATTAGACCAACTCCTGTGTCTCTAGCATTTTCCTGGGCTGAGATAGAGATGTGTCAATTGGGTTGCTATGGAAATTAATCTGGTTGCTATGGATGAATTGGTGACATCATGCTCTAATCTACATTCAACTTAGATCAATATAAAACAACTCCCATGTCTCTACGATGTTCCACTTAGAAGATATTTGACATTCAAAAATGATGTTGAAAAGTGGGCGTGGCTTGTTGAATTAATGTTAAATCATAAGCATTGATTGGCTGGATTAGTTATATGCATCCTTAATGTTGCTATGACTCTCCATTGTGAACCAATTACAAAAGCTATTTTACAATAGTATCATATGGGGATCAATTGCCCCATTGAAATGAATGGCAGCAATGCATCTCTATGGCCCATTGTGAGTCTATGGGAAGGCTAAGCTAATCAAATTTCGTTATTCAAATTAGTTGATTAACAGCTGGCTCCAACTGCCACTTTTTGAATCGAGGAGACATTTCTCAGATGTTGACTATGCCTCAAACAAATAAACATTACAAAAGAACCGTAAGACATATCGAGATGATTCTTTCTTTGTGAGAAGCAGAAGGCCTCAATGAAGATTATGATGTAAAATTTTTAACGATATGTGGAAAAATCTAGGAGTTATGGCGAGTTAGAAAAAGCCTTAATTTAAAACTTTGGAGCATACTTTTCTGGGTGAAATGCATTGAACTTAATGGAGCAATTTGCTTCCCTCGTTAAGGTTTAGCCCTCCTAGTTTAAAAACCGTAGGTCATATGAAAGAAACAACTGCATCTTGGGAAAGAGGACAAATTTCTCTACTACTTTAATATAAATTTTGTGCATAAAGGGTAAAGTTTAGTTTAGGAGAGAGGAATTGATGAAGAAGTTTGAGATGTGGAAAATTAGAGTGGAAGCTAGAGGGGAGCAGAATTAGGTCAAAATCCAAATTCTTCATTAAACTTAAACTGTGATTTATAAAAATCTGTAAAAGATATGAAAAAGCTGAAAACATCTTTTAAAAGCTGAAAATGTGTTGAATTGTTTAAAATTTGAATGATTGCTCTAGCTGAAAGTATGCTGAAGATATGAAGGTTGAAAAAAAGCTGAAGATTGAAAGAGATTTGAAGTGTTTCCCATTCATTTCAATGGGAAAAATATTTTAAATAAAGTTAAATTTTATAAAAAGTATAAAACATTTTAATAAGAAAAATACAAGCAATCTATTCCAAAAGAAGCTGAACATTTTGATGTTTGAATGGTGTTTCTAGCTTAAAGTATGGGGAAGTAGTTAGCCGTCGAAAAGTGGGAGAACAATAAAAATAATAATAACTAGAATATGCATTTCCTAGCGGAAAATGCGTGTGAATGCAGAGAGCTGAAAATAAAAGCAGGCTGAAAGTATCTGAAAAAAATCTAAAGTTGAAAGGTGAAGCTGAAAGGTAAAATATTTGAAAGTTGAAAGTTTTAAAAGTTGAAAAGTGAAGCTGAAAGGTGAAAGATTTGAAAGTCGGAAGTTTCAAAAGTTGAAAAGTGAAGCTGAAAGGTGAAAGATTTGAAAGCTGAAAGTGTCAAAAGTTGAAAGTGGAGGCCGAACGGTGAAACATTATAAAGTTGAAAACGTATAAAGTTGAAAGAAGAAGCATTGTAAAGTTGGAAGTGTCAAAAGTAGAAAGTGGAAGCTAAAGGTGAAACATTTGAAAGTTGAAAGTGTCAAAAGTTGAAAGTGGAAGCTGAACGGTATAATATTAGTAAGTTGAAATTCTGTCTAGCATTTTCCTAACCTAAGATAAAGATATGCCAATTGCGTTGCTATGGTAAAAAGTCTGGTTGCTCTGGACAGGTCATTTACATAATAGAATGTTCCCAGTGTCACTCTGAAGGAAATGAATCAACCCCATGTCTCTAGCGATTCCCTGAGCTGAGTTAGAGATATGCCAATTGGGTTGCTATGATAACTATTATGGTTGCTATGGAAATGTCATTGACATTATCTAATGTTTCCTGTGTCACTATGAGTGAAACAAAACAACCCCCATGTCTCTAGCATTTTCCTAAGCTGAGATAGAGATGTGTCAATTTGGTTGCTATGGTAACCAGTATGGTTGCTATGGAGGGGTCAGTGACATTATTTAATGTTCCCTGTGTGACTTCAAGTCATTCAGACCAACTCCTGTGTCTCTCTCATTTTCCAAAGTTGAGATAGAGATGTGTCAATTTGGTTGCTATGGTAACCAGTATGGTTGCTATGAGGGGGTCAGTGACATAATATAATGTTCCCTGTGTGATTAAAAGTCAATTAAACCAACTCCTGTGTCTCTAGCATTTTCCTAAGCTGAGATAGAAATGTGTCAATTTGGTTGCTATGGTAACCAGTATGGTTGCTATGGAAGGGTCAGTGACATTATGTAATGTTCCGTGTGTGACTAATAGTCATTTAGACCAACTCCCGTGTCTCTCACTTTTTCCTAAGCTGAGATAGAGATATGTCAATTGGGTTGCTATGGTAACCAGTATGGTTGATATGGAGGGGTCATTGACATTACATAATGTTCCCTGTGTGACTACAAATCAATTAGACCAACTCCTGTGTCTCTAGCATTTTCCAAGGCTGAGATAGAGAATTACCAATTTGGTTGCTATGGTAAATAATCTGGTTGCTATGGATGAGTTAGTGACATCATGTTGTAATCTACATTCAACTTAGATCAATATAAAACAACTCCCATGTTTCTACGATGTTCCAATTAGAAGATATTTGACATTCAAAAATGATGTTGAAAAGTGGGTGTGGCTTGGTGAATTTATAATAAATCATAAGCAATGATTGGCTGGATTAGTTATATGCATCCTCAATGTTGCTATGACTCTCCATTGTGAACCAATTACAAAAGCTTTTTTACAATAGGATCATATGGGAATCAATTGCCCCATTGAAATAAATGGCAGCAATGCATCTCTATGGCCCATTGTGAGTCTATGAGAAGGCTAAGCCAATCAAATTTCGCTATTCAAATTAGTTGATTAACAGCTGCCTCCAACTGCCACTTTTTGAATCGAGGAGACATTTCTTAGATTTTGACTATGCCTCAAACAAATAAACATTACAGAAGAACCGTAAGACATATCAAGATGATTCTTTCTTTGTGAGAAGCAGAAGGCCCCAATGAAGATTATGATGTAAATTTTGTAACGATATGTGGAAAATTCTAGGAGTTATGGCGAGTTAGAAAAAGCCTTAATTTAAAACTTTGGAGCATCATTTTCTGGGTGAAATGCATTGATCTTAATGGAGCAATTTTCTTCCCTCGTTAGTGTTTAGCCCTCCTAGTTTAAAAACCGTAGGTCCTATGAAAGAAACAACTGCATCTTTGGAAAGAGGACAAATTTCTCTACTACTTTAATATGAATTTTGTGCATAAAAGTTAAAGCTTAGTTTAGGAGAGAAGAATAAATGAAGAAGTTTGAGATGTGAAAAGTTAGAGTGGAAGCTAGAGTGGAGCAGAAATAGGTGAAAGTCGGAAATCTTCATTAAACTTAAACTACGATTAATAAAAATCTATAAAAGATATAAATAAGTTGAAATATACATCTAATAGATGAAAGTGTGTAGATTTATGTAAAGTTTAAATGGTTTCTCTAGTGGAAAGTATGCTGAAGTTATAAAGGTTGAAAGAAGTTTAAAGTTCCCATTCATTTCAATGGGAAGAATAATTTTAAATAAAGTTAAATATTATAAAAAGTATAAAAGTTTGAAAAGTGAAACGTAATAGCAAAAAAAAAAAAAAAAAGCTGAACGTTTTGACGTTTGAATGGTGTTTCTAGGCCAAAGTATGCGGGAGTAGATAGGGTTGGAAAAAGGGGGGGGGAATAATAAAAAGAAGAAGAAGAAGCGGAATAATAAATACGTAGGATAACAATAGTGTGAATGCCTCTGCATTCACACTAATAAAAATAAATACGTAGGATAACAATAGTGTGAATGCCTCTGCATTCACACTAACTAGATTTTAAAGTTTGCACGCAAACTTCGATGTTGGCTTGCGTTGGTGCCGTTAATACCTATTTTTTAAAATGTTGTCAATTCCGCAACAATAACATAATCCAACCCCCATGTCTCTATGATTTTCATAAGCTGAGATAGGTACATGCAAAATTGGTTGCTATGGTAACCAGTCTGGTTGCTATGGAGGGGTAAGTGACCTAACATATTGTTCCTCATGTCAACACGAGTAAAATACACCAACCCCCATGTCTCTATGACTTTCGTAAGCTGAGATAGAGATACGCCATATTGGTTGCTATGGTAACAGTGTTGTTGCTATGGAGGGGTCGCTGACCTAATATATTGTTCCCCATATGAATACAAGTAAATTACAGCAACCCCCATGTCTCTATGATTTTCCTGAGGTGAGATAGGTACATGCTAAATTGGTTGCTATGGTAACCAGTCTGGTTGCTATGGAGGGGTCAGTGACCTAACACATTGTTCTCCATGTCAATACATCAACCCCCATGTCTCTATGACTTTCCAAAGCTGAGATAGAGCTGCGCCATATTGGTTGCTATGGTAACCAGTTTGGTTGCTATGGAGGCGTCGCTGACCTAATATATTGCTCCCCATATCTATACGGGTAAAATACAGCAACCCCCATCTCTCTATGATTTTCCTAAGCTGAGATAGAGACATGCCATATTGGTTGCTATGGTAACCGGTCTGGTTGCTATGGAGGTGTCATTAACATAATATAATGTTTCAGCTGTCAGTATGGGTGAAGCTTACCAGCCCCCAAGTCTCTAGCATTTTCCTAAGCTAAGATAGAGATGTGGCTATATGGTTGCTATGGTAAACAATTGGGTTGCTATGGAGGAGTTAGTGACATCATTTTGTAATCTACTTTTCATTTAGAATAATATAAAGCAACCCCCATGTCTCTACTGTGTTCCGTTTAGAAGATATTTGACATTGAAAAATAAGAAAAAAAGTGGGTGTGGCTTAATTAATTTATGTTAATTCACAAGCAATGATGGGCTGGATAAGTAATTTGCTTCCTTAATGCTTGTATGACTTTCCAGTGTCAATCAATTACAGAAGCTCTTTTACATTAGGATCTATGGGTTCATGCTCCATTCATTTCAATGGGCCATTGAAAGTCAATGAGACACCTTTGACCTACTTATTTGAAATCAGCTTGCACCTGGAGTTATCAACTGCCAGATTTTCAAACGAGTCAGCTGACTCAACTGTCAGTTTTTTTAAACGATGGCAAATCTGCTGGAGAAAATCCGATTTCCATGCTTCAAACAAATAAAGATTATAGAAGAACCGTAAGACATATCGAAATGATTCTTTCTTTGTCAGAAGCAGAAGACCCTAACGAAGAGAATGCTGTAATTTTGTGAAGGTGTGATTAGAAATAAAAAAGTTATGGCGAGCTACAAATAGCCTTCATTTGATTCTGTGCAACTGCTCATTTCAGAGAAATCCATACCCCCAAACAAATAAGGATTACGAAAGAATGACCAGAGTTATTGAAATATTTCTTTTACTGTTAGAATCCCAAGATTTCAAGGAAGAGAATGGTGTAAATTTTGTGAAGCTGTGATAAAGTTTGAATGATTTATGGCGAGTTAAAAATAGCCTGCGATTGAGATTTTTAAACAGAATCCACCAGAATTTTTGAATGGAGGTGAATGGAGCAATTATGTGCACTCGTTGTGGTTTAGGCCACCTGGAGTAAAAACCGTGTGTTTTTTAAAAATGAAAACAGCACCAACTGAAAGAGGACAAAAATCTCTACCATTTAGGTATAAAATGTGTGTGTAAAGGTTAATTTTAGTTGAGAAAACAGTGCAAGTAGCAACAAGACTGAGCTTGCTCAAAGTTAGAGTGAGCGATGACATCACCACTCTAGGGCTCCCATAGGGAATGACTTGGGCGATTTTTGGGCCGAAATTCGCGATTTTTACGGAAACCGCTGATCAAATCGGTCCGAAGAGATATAGCAACAAACTACATAACAGCTTTGAGGTGTGTTGAAAGTTTCGTGGCTGTAGCTCGAACGGGCTAGGAGGAGTAGTGTTAAGATTTTTGTCAGAAGAAAAGAGAAGAAGAATAAGAAGAAGAAGAATAACTAGATTTTAAAGTTTGCACGCAAACTTCGATGTTGGCTTGCGTTGGTACCGTTAATACCTTTTTTTTTTAAATGTTGTCAATTCCGCAACAATAACATAATCCAACCCCATGTCTCTATGATTCTCATAAGCTGAGATAGGTACATGCAATATTGGTTGCTATGGTAACCAGTCTGGTTGCTATGGAGGTGTCAGTGACCTAACATATTGTTCCCCATGTCAACACGAGTAAAATACACCAACCCCATGTCTCTATGACTTTCGTAAGCTGAGATAGAGATACGCCATATTGGTTGCTATGGTAACAGTGTGGTTGCTATGGAGGGTTCGCTGACCTAATATATTGTCCCCTATATGAATACGAGTAAATTACAGCAACCCCCATGTCTCTATGATTTTCCTGAGCTGAGATAGGTACATGCAAAATTGGTTGCTATGGTAACCAGTCTGGTTGCTATGGAGGGGTCAGTGACCTAACACATTGTTCCCCATGTCAATACATCAACCCCCATGTCTCTATGACTTTCCTAAGCTGAGATAGAGCTGCGCCATATTGGTTGCTATGGTAACCAGTTTGGTTGCTATGGAGGGGTCGCTGACCTAATATATTGCTCCCCATATCTATACGGGTAAAATACAGCAACCCCCATCTCTATGATTTTCCTAAGCTGAGATAGAGACATGCCATATTGGTTGCTATGGTAACCAGTCTGGCTGCTATGGAGGAGTCAGTGACATCATGTTGTAATCTACTTTCCATTTAGAATAATATAAAGCAACCCCCATGTCTCTACTGTGTTCCGTTTAGAAGATATTTGACATTGAAAGTTATGTCAAAAAGTGGGTGTGGCTTAATTAATTTATGTTAATTCACAAGCAATGATGGGCTGGATAAGTAATTTGCTTCTTTAATGCTTGTATGACTTTCCAGTGTCAATCAATTACAGAAGCTCTTTTACAATAGGATCTATGGGGTTCATGCTCCATTCATTTCAATGGGCCATTGAAAGTCAATGAGACACCTTTGTCCTACTTATTTGAAATCAGCTGCACCTGGAGTTATCAACTGCCAGATTTTCAAACGAGTCAGCTGACTCAACTGTCAGATTTTCAAACGATGGCAAATCTGCTTGAGAAAATCCGATTTCCATGCCTCAAACAAATAAAGATTATAGAAGAACCGTAAGACATATCGAAATGATTTTTTCTTTGTAAGAAGCAGAAGACCCTAACGAAGAGAATGCTGTAATTTTTGTGAAGGTGTGATTAGAAATAAAAAAATTATGGCGAGCTACAAATAGCCTCCATTTGATTCTGTGCAACTGCTCATTTTAGAGAAATCCATACCCTCAAACAAATAAACATTACGAAAGAATGAACAGAGGTATTGAAATATTTCTTTTACTGTTAGAATCCCAAGATTTTAAGGAAGAGAATGGTGTAAATTTGGTGAAGCTGTGATAAAGTGTGAATGATTTATGGCGAGTTAAAAATAGCCTGCGATTGAGATTTTGAACAGAATCCACCAGAAATTTTGAATGGAGGTGAATGGAGCAATTATGTGCACTCCTTGTGGTTTAGGCCACCTGGAGTAAAAACCGTGTGTTTTTTAAAAATGAAAACAGCACCAACTGAAAGAGGACAAAAAATCTCTACCATTTAGGTATAAAATGTGTGTGTAAAGGTTAATTTTTAGTTGAGAAAACAGTGCAAGTAGCAACAAGACTGAGCTTGCTCAAAGTTAGAGTGAGCGATGACATCACCACTCTAGGGCTCCCATAGGGAATGACTTGGGCGATTTTTGGGCCGAAATTCGCGATTTTTACGGAAACCGCTGATCAAATCGGTCCGAAGAGATATAGCAACAAACTACATCACAGCTTTGAGGTGTGTTGAAAGTTTCGTGGCTGTAGCTCGAACGGGCTAGGAGGAGTAGTGTTGAGAATTTTTGTCAGAAGAAAAGAGAAGAAGAAGAAGAATAATAAGTTTAGGTGCAATATCAATATGTTGGCTTTGCAAGCAAGCCAACATAATAAGTTTAGGTGCAATAACAATATGTTGGCTTTGCAAGCAAGCCAACATAATAAGTTTAAGAGAGATAACAATATGTTGGCTCTGCAAGCCAACATAATAAAATAGCAGCCCCCTGATTGGTTTACAACAATATAACTTTAAATAAATAAATTGTTTTTATAATAATAATAAAAAAAACTTTTTGGTTCACAATCTTTCTTAGCCAAAAGTAAAACAGTGTTGGTGTTGGTCATCATTATCAACATATTTTTAGCGATACAAAACGTTATTTCTTTCTGTCGTTGAGAGCCTTTCTGGTAAGGTGTCACACTGGCAAAGGAATCACAAATATTTGTTTGTTTTGGTTGACATCCAGATTTGGCTTTGTATTATGGCTTTGTGATGCCAGTTTAAGTGATCAACTTTATCAACAACTTTATCAACAACTTTATGACAATCAGTGCAAAGTACCTCCTTTTGGTAGCCGAAATAGTCCCAAATAGATGATTTCGACTTTCTTTTTGGTACGAAATCATCTTTTTGCGGCGGATCCTCTTTTACGCAAGTTTTTAGTAGTGAATGTGTGCTGTGGCACAGCGAACCAATCACTGTGGAGGCACGAGTAACGCAGTGCATGTCACCCCAGCAACAAGCCATTCAACAAACTCGCTTTTTTGCTACCCTGGCGCTACCGTTCTGTTATACACCATGGGCTTCTACCCCTCACATCGTATATTCCGGCGATGTGACTATCGCGCATGCGCACATCGCTAAGTGTCGAGGTTGAAACAGAATATCGTTCAGCGCTAATGTGAAATGAATAAAAACAATAATTAAAAGGGAAAAAACTAACTGAAAGCAGTTGAAATGATCGATAACAGTGCTGTTAATTTTTTTTTGTCAAAATTCTAAATATTTTTTTCCACATGCTTTTTGTATTGATATTAAATAAATCAATCTATAAGCCCGGCTATTGTCTCCAGTCAGGCTGTGCACACATGTTCTCACCGCACCATCAAGCAAAATGGCTAAAGATGGAAGAAATTAGCAGAGTCATAAATGGGATTTCTTTGAGTTGGACAAAAGTGCTTGTATTTTGCTAGAGATAAGTCACTTTCTCAGAGGAAGGCAGTTTTTTTTTTTTTTTTTAAATCACACAAATATCATAGTAGGTTAACAGAGCATGTAAAGGAATGCTAAAAACAGGTCTTTTGCTAATGAAGCTACTTTAAGGACCTCCCTTAGAATGGCAAGCCATTTTAACATTTCGTACTAGCCAAAATTCCAATTGTAGATATCTATCTATTTAAATCATATTGTTTTCGTCTTTTGCTTTGAACAAAAGAAAAATCTCCTCGTAAACTGCTCCAGCAACAGCCATCCAACTGTGACTGGTCTGACTCTGCGGTTGCTGTCTCTTTTGAACATATTACCACTAAAGGACTTCAGAAAAACTGCTGAGAATGCTCAAACTGGGAACCATCTAGAAACTTCGAATCCCCAACACTTGTGGAGGTTACTAGTCTATGTAAGAAAATTCTTCAAAGCACTGCACAACATTTACTTATAATGGGCTTTAATGGGAAACGGCAACTGAAATGTCTGCAAGATGAAACATCATAGAGAAATGGGGGTTTGTTTATGCTAATCATAGTAAATTAATTATTGACAACTCCATAGCAACCAAACTGTTTACCCTAGTAACCAACTTATCTGAATTCTATCTCTGCTTTAGCAAATGATAGACATTGTGTTTTGTTTTTATACAACTTATAGTGACAAAGGGAACATCATATTATGGCAAATCCCCCCCATAGCAACCCTACTGTTTACCCTGTTCATCTCAGTTTTTACAAGTGAGAGATTTTAGAGCGAAGGGTACATTATTAAAATAATAAATGAACAACTGAAACAGAAGTGTTTAAGGTCTCCATGCTCTGTGTGTCGGTGGAATATTGTAACGTAATGGAGTGGGGCGGGGACACGTGACTTCTCACGTGGTAGTGTTTTTAAGGGGAAGTACAAGAAAGTAATTGAAAAAAATTGGCGATTAAGTAAAAACTTAAATTTGTTTATGCTAATCATAGTAACTGAATCACTGTTGGCTTCATAGCAACCAAACTGTTTGCCCTAGCAACAAATATTCCTTAATCTCAGCTTTGGTAAATTATAGACATAGTGTTTTTTTATATATCGTTTATAGAGACAAAAGGATTATGTTGGCAAGAAAAAAATTATGTTATGGCACTGACCCCTCCATAGCAACCATATTGTTTACCATAGCAACCATTTTTACACATAACTATCTCGGCTAAGAAAAATCATAGAGATGTGGGGGTTGGTTTATATTGATCATATTGACATTAAGAACTTTATATGACATCCCTGACTACTCCAGGGCAACCAAAAATTCTACCTTGGCAACTATTCCATTTTACTAATAAAAATACTTTTAAATTGAACTTTTATAAGCAAGTTTGTGTGCAAGCGTTAGCCACCTAGTTGCAAATGATATGTCAACCTTGAGATTGTGAATAATTGTGGAAATTTCTGAAGAAATGTTTAATCGTTCAAAATCCAGCACCAGACAAATACGTCTAAAAACTTAAACTAATAAAAACGAAACAGTAAGTTAAAAGATGGATGGATGAGATGGACAATCAATAAAACATACTCACACCACTCTAGCCTAAAATGTCACTGCAATTTTGAGATCAGCTCTATCAGTGACTCAGATCTGTGAGTGGTTCTGAGAGCCGCTGCAGAGGCAAAAAGAGCTGCACAACACAAAATAGTTTTGGCTTTTGAAAAGGTATTCAAGTCAGTCAGAGTGGACCCAGAACTGTATGCCATTGTCTGAAGTTTTCACAAGCATTTCAAGCAAATACAGTTTCCCACAGTAATACAGCGAGGAATGGCAGGGCTGCTGAACGCCTCCATGTGACTCAGTGCATTCGACCGACTTCCACTGCTGAGCGCCGCCCCACCCTGTGCATTCCTTCTGATTACAACCCTGTCTGCTTCTGCTTCTCTTCATCATTTTACTTTCAACTTCATTCTGAAGTCAAAAGATGCACTATTTTGGACCAATAAAAAAACCTTCCTTCATATTATCATAGGAACTGATTTATTTACAGTATTTCATCAAAATAACACAATACTGTAGAGTTAAATTTAAAAATCACATTTTTTTCACTTCTGGCTGATTTACCAAAAAGTCCTGCAAAACCCATAACAACTGGCCAATAAATGTAGCTACAAGCCAACTGTCGGAATGTAATCCCCTCAGTCTTTGACGATCACTTTTAAATAAAAAATATGCAGAATGTGTTTACCTTTCATTGTATATCCAAATAAATAAGTTAAAAATATATTATTTCATTCACTTTTTGCCAGATGGACTCAATTCATCTTAATCATTCCACACATCACCTTTGCACTATTAACAAATAAATAAAATGCATTGGAACATTATTAAAGCAATTAAAATAAATATCAGAGAATGCATGAAACTCAATATGATGAAAAGTAAAAAAAAACTAATTATAATAATCAATGTAAACAACTGAATTAAAGATGTTCAATAATTTCAGATAAATCCACATGATTGAATAAGCAAATAAGCTTTTGTTTATTGCATTAACTAATATACAGGTGAAATTACATAAAATGGTTTATGCTTGGATAAAAAAAAATATTTGTTTAAAAATGTAACATTTAAATGTAATATTTTATGGTAATCTGTCCATCTATGGCACTGTTGTTACTAGAAAACATAACTGTTATAGCACCAGCTAAAAAGTGAGGTAAATTAAATTGCCCAAAAATGTATTTCAAATTTTGTTGGTAAAAAATGTACACTCTTTTAGGATTTACTTGATATCTGGCAACCCTAACTCTAATAGGAACTTTTGCTAGAGATCCTAGCCATCCTCACATACACAGACTGAACACAGAGAGAAGAGTAAGTGCTCACTGCTGTTTGTCATTTGCATAAAAATAAAACATACACACTAGTACTGAAATTAATCATCAAATTATGTGATTAAATCTATTTATTAGAACTGAACTACAGCTCTAAATCTATTAGAACAGTAGTTTTTGTCCACTTTTGGGTAAACTTTCTTGACTGGTAAACAGAACTTTTGCTTACTGCTAAAGGTGGTGGAACTTATGGAAAAAAACAAGTAAAATAAGAGTCAAGAGCCCGAGAATACATCAGAAATAAGTACAAGTTTAGGATCCTTTCAAATGAAGAGACGGTAACTGAGGCAAGATTTGTGGGTGGCCATGTAAATTATGCTTTTGGCTGAAAATGATATTGACATTTTTGTGATGACAGTTGGTAATTAGTTAGGCAGCTAATGTGTTGCGTAACGTTATAGGAAAGGAATTTTTTTAGTCAATGTGCTCAGAATTCTGGGTAATGTAGTGCCTCAATTTGATCTTCCATCTAGAAGCTTGAGAAGAGTTTACCAAAGAAAAATAACTGAAATCCTTGTTCTATATTCAACAGAGTGTAAAACAAGAAATTAAAATCCATCATGTCAACATATTGTGCAACTACGTCTCAATGTTTAAAATTCTGCTGCGTATTGACGTTTAGTGCCATCACTTTCTTTTCCAAAGAAAAAAGAAAATGCCGTTGCCACATGAACCGGAAAAAGTTAGAGAATAGTTACTCGATCACATTTATCACTTATATTAATATCAATTTAGTAATGGAAATAGAATTTATGAAGTTTATTTCAATTGTGTAATAGAAATTATCTTATGTTTGTTTAAATTTGGTAATAGAAATTAACTTACGGATGTTTATTTAAATTTGGTAATAGAAATAATTTTACATTTATTTTCACATGGTAATAGAAATTAAATATCTGATGTTTATTTCAATTTGGGAATAAAAATTAACTTTCTGATGTTTATTTCAATTTAGTAATAGAAATGGTTTTACATTTATTTTCACAAGGTAATAGAAATTAAATATCTGATGTTTATTTCAATTTGGGAATAAAAATTAACTTACGGATGTTTATTTAAATTTGGTAATAGAAATGGTTTTACATTTATTTTCACATGGTAATAGAAATTAAATATCTGATGTTTATTTCAGTTTGGGAATATAAATTACATTTCTTATGTTTATTTCAATACGGTAATAGAAATTAAATTGATGTTCTTTTCAATTTGGTACTGGAAATTTATTGTTCGATGTTTTAATTTTCAGATGTTTATTTCAATTTTGTAAAAGAAATTAAATTTATGGGGTTTATTCAAATTTGGTATGACAAAATTATGATATAATTGTTCGATGTTTATTCAAATTTGGTCATATAAATTACATTTCTGGTGTTTATTCAAATTTGGTAATAGAAATTAAATTTCAGATGTTTATTTCAATTTTTTTAAAAGAAATTAAATTTATGGTTTCAATTAAAATTTGGTATGAGAAACTACATTTCTGATGTTTGACAACTTGTGTTAATCTGAAAGGCCCTGCTATGGCTAAGCAAATGATACAAATCCATGGTTTTGATAACTAATCATCCAAAGAGTTAAGAGAATCACAACAGTGGTTTGATCAGACCTAAGACTTCTTTACAAAAGTAGGTTTTTAACCGCTTAAATATACAATTTGGAATAACTATTGAAATAAAATGAAACAATGGACTATTGAGGCAAAGTTGTTCATCAAGAGAAGAGCCATAAAATGATCAACTGAGTGTTTGCTTGAAAAATCTTACAGCACATGACCATATACAGAGTTGTCCACTTGGTCCCTTGCTCCATTTACCAGAGAGACTGTGCAACCTGTACTTTGGCCCCTGCCCTGGACACACTAACCACCTAAAGACTACAAGAGCGGTCAGATAGACGGAGAAAGAGGCAAATGTTGAGTTCTCTTCAGTAGGAAGTGCTTGGGCAGCACACTGTGTTCTCTCAAGCAAAAAGACATTCATAAACAGACAACCTGTCTCTTTGCTCCCGAATGCACCAGTGCTGAGAAATGACCCTCGGTGAAAACTCTCCGGGGAGAGAAAAGGACTCAGCATCGAGTAATGTCTACGGTGCAAGACTGGTTTGATAGAAAGCCCACCATGTAAGAAAACCCTCAAAAGCACAAGTGAGTTACGACTAACGATAGCAGAGCTTGAAAACGAACGCAGAGGCCTTTCGAGAGACAAAGCTCTGACTGAGTTGTGAGAGCACCGAGTGGAAATATGTCAGGCTGTACGTTCTGTTCCAATCCGGCACACCACACACACACAGGCGGCGTGCGAGCGGGCGGGTGTGATGCTGGAGCTCCAGCACTGGGTGTTCCGGCCTGGTGGAAAAGCGGCCTGAGAATATGCGGCAGCCCAAGGAGGAGAACAAGTGCAGCGGAGAGGATGGAGCGCAGAGTTTTCAGTGATATTATGATCCTGTAACAGGATCCGCACGTTTCCATGCCTGTGCTTGAGAGCTCCCCTCCCCCCTCACCTCCACACTGTGCTATTTCAGATCCAGAGGGTACTGATTCCCACAAACACATACTCTCTCTGTCACTCACTCACTTGCATATACAAAGAAAAAAAGAATCACTATGTGTCACTATAGAGTATTGAGCAAAACTTTGAGGCAGGTGTTAAAAAACAAAACATTTTAAACAAGGAATAACAAAAAAAATTATTTTCATCAGTGAACAAAATGCAGAGGATGAAGAAAAGAACGAATGCTGTATGTTTGGGTTCTGCAGCAGAACACACTTGAGGCAAACCATACACCTCCCTGATGGTGCTGCAAGAAGGATCAAAGCATGGAGAACAACATTAATCCCAACCAAAGCTGCAACTCCAATTGCAGAACTGCAGCTCTAAACAAACATTCAAGGAACCTCCACCATGCTTCACAGTTGTCTGCAGAAACTCGATTCACCTTTTGATTCTTTCACCTTCTGCCATCATAAATTTTTGGACACATTTGAATTATTTGGTCTTGTTCCCACATCAGAGGTACGACATTTTGGCTGATGGCGCAGCTGGACATTTATTGATTTTGAAGGGGAGTTATCTTGATATGTTCCATCTGCTGCACAAGTTTCCTTAGCTGACCACTGCGTACACTAGAGTGTCAAACTCGGTTCTTGGAGGGCTACAGCCCTGCACAGTTTAGCTCCAACCTCAACTAAACACACCTGATGCAGTTCAATAGGTCCTTTAGGCCAAAGTTTCTTAACCTTTTTGACACTGGGGCCCAATTTTCCCTGTACAACGTGATTCAAGGACCATTCAAATGACTTGTTAATGTAAATTGATCCACAGCTTGTTTGATTTGTGATTAATAATTAAATCAAGTCATTTTATGGTTTATTAAAGTAAAATCTTTAAAGTATTCTTTAAATTAAAGTAAAAGAAAAAAAATATATTTTCACACTGACCAGTTAAACCAAAGTTGTCGTGCTTAGCACAAATTAGAATTCCAAAAATATTTACAATGCATTTTGATAAAATTGTGTGGTAAAAAAGCAAGCACACTTAAAATAAGTTTAAAATGAAATAAACTGTAAATGACACTTAAATAGAGTGCAGATCTCTCTCCAAATCTGTGACAAATTAACAACAGTCACCACAGTCTGTTTTTTAACATGCTACAAATCACATTTCATGTTCACCTCTTAATGAGAGACTTGGGCCTGTCTCTTAGACATGATCAAATCCTGACTGGGTGGAATGGAGGAAAGGCTCACTCTTAGGGAAGCCTCCAGTGATGCTCTGAGTCTGCTGCGAGCTTTGGTCTTAGTAAGACTCCAAGATAAGTTGGAGTTCAAGAAACAACGGCTGTCCAACGGCTCTTTTATTAAACTCTGTATTGGAGCGAGTACAGCAAGAATAAAACGGTGAAGCCGGCTCAACTCAACTGAACCAAAACAACAATATCCCCATAACGTAAGTTTTGACCGAAATAGAGCGTTTTAAAGTTAACGTTATTAAAAGACAGAACATTGGTACGTCTTACCATCAATCGGATCTCTCAGCGTTTGCCCGGGAAACTGCAGCAGCGTGAGACGTGGTGCGTCAGCAATTAGTGACGCTCGTAATGAGTACACCCAATCTTCCAAATTAATTTTATTATTAATATCATTTATTATTTGTTTTTAATGTCCTCTGATGGATTTGAGTGTGGTTTAAAATGTAAAAAAAAAAAAAAAAAAAAAACGAAAATACTTATTTGGCCGAGGCTCTATTGGCGCATACCACAACGCCTGACTGACGCCTCACTCCTACAAAGTGCTAGGAAGCGCCATTCAGGTCCCGCGGCCCGCAGGTTCAGAACAGATATTTTTTTCACGACCCACTAGTTGGCACTCGCGGACCAAGATTGGGCCGCGGCCCCATGGTTAAGAAACACTGCTTTAGGCTGTTTGTACGCTTCAGGTCCGGGTCCCTCTCAGCAGGGTTGCATGTAAACTCTGAAGGCCTCCAGCCCTCCAGGAACACCTGGCGTACATTACAGCATTGGCAGTTTCTTAGTGCTTCTTAAAAACAGCTTCAAAGACAGTCAAAGGCTATAAAAAGATTTAAAATATAGGCATATAACATAGACTCATCATACTGCAGACACTTGAGGCAGTTCGTTTTATCAACTATAACATTGATAAAAGCAGAGATAAGCTAAAGAGCATTTTTTGGACAAAAAAATCTTAGCAAAAGGAAAAATGAGAGTTTAAAATGAACTGATTTTATTTCTTGACAAAGATACAATGAAGCATTTATATATAAAAAGTGGCGTGTCCTTTAACATGAGTGTTTTTTTAAGACTTAATGTTTACATGCTTATTGCTTGATCCTATTAAAAAGAGCAGTTTTCTGCATTTCTGTCAACAGAGAAAGGCTTTAACTTAGCCAAGTTTGTAAAATAATTCACATAATGAGAAATCATTATCAGATAATAAAGTTTGCGGTTTAAAAACACGGTTTCAAGCACATGCGCAGACAGATGGAGAGAGCGCTTCTGAGATCGCCTCTCGGGGGTTTCTCTAACTTGCGCTACAGAACAGCACTTTCCACGGTATAAACGTGGTTTTTTTACGACACCTTAACTCTTGAAGCGCATCAGACCCTTTTTGCACTTGTAATTGTATCTTATCTCAAATTTTTCTTCGCATCTTGAAGCAAAAAATTTCCTGCGAGACCTTTCGTATCTCGAACATTTCATAACTCGAAGCATTCGTATCTCGGGGTACCATTGTATATTGATAGCTGTGCAGATGTAGAATTGCTAGCACATCCTAAATAAGTTCTTCTGAAGATCCTTAGAGCCCTCTTTAGAAGCAGATACCTATAGCATAGGACTGATGATCAAAACTATTTTAACTTTTGTACATTTTCTGCTGCTTTTACTGCTTCATCAGTTTGTATATGTGAATAAATCAACCACTTTTTCCTTTGTTGGTTAACTCATGTTCACATTTTAAATACCTGCATTCAAGTGCTCATAGCCTCAAACCATAAGTAGGGGTTTAGCATCAACATCAGTACACCCCAAATCCGCTGTTCATCAGAGTGCTATAGGAGTAATCGATGTACATTGAACTTTGCAACTAAAGGAAGCATTACTGAAGACTTGAAAATTAAAGCAAGATCAAGTTACAATCTACAAAATGTGAAGATCACGAAGAAGTAGGAAAGAAGAACTTTTCAGAAAGGAAAGCAGGTGGACAAAAAAATTGATGCAGATTAATGTGTGAGACTGTAAACAGAATGAATGAAGGCCCAGCCGCCACATCATCACACAGAGAAAGCAGCGGGTGAGAGACTACAGTCAGACGACTTAAAACATACAAATATAAAACATGTGAATCTGTTGCAAACTAGACCTGCACTGTACCACTTCATCATAGACTACTGGTGTGTCTGATATACACTCATACCGTTTACACATTAGTAAAACAAAGATAAGAATGCAGACAAATGATCCTTCATCTTCTGGCTTTGTAAAATGACTTCCATATAATAAAAGGCGGCTAAAACAATTAAACTATGGGCCATTGACCTAAAAAAAATTTCATCACATTTATGCATGACTGTCAACTAGCTGGTTATAACAATAACCAATGAGTGACGCAAATATTATTCTATAGCGTTATGCCAACTGGTCAGGAATAAATACTGTAAAAACTGCTATTTAGCATAAGAACATTGTGTTTCTTAGGACTTCATACTAATTTTAAATTACGTGTATAATTTATTTGTATAATTCACCCAACAAAGTTGATTTGATTCTGCTGAAACCCTTTGTAAAGATAATTAAGTGTAAATAGTGGAAACTTCGTTCATAGCTAAGTAAGTTTTATTACTAAAACACATTTCCAGCAGAACAACAGCTGCACCAAAGGGTTTCATTAATATAATGAACTGACAAAATTTTCAAAAGAATAATTAATTCATATATAAAAAATCCTGAAATAATCCTTGATTAATCACATTTTTAATACGATTGATTTCATAGTTATCTTGGTCGTTAAAATATGACAACCATATATTGTTAACCATAATCCTGAAAAAAAATTCTGTTTGTTACCAAAATGTTCCTTTGGTTCATGTAAGTGCACTGACATCCCTCCCCCGTATAGTAGCCTCCACTCTCAGCCAGAACAGATTCTATGTGTTCTCTCTGGACTAAATATTTAAAAACTTTTAAATAAACTTAATTATAATTAAAAGTGCTGTCATATTTCTTTCTGCTTGTTCGATTTTTTTTTATTCAGGTGCCAAATGTGTCCTATACAGTCTGCTAAAATAACTCAAAGGTGCCTCAAACCCCTCATGGACCACAGCAGCCATAAAGAAATAATAAGCCATGATATAGCCATATTATAAGCCATAATAACCAAGAAATAAACCAAGAAACTATGGCTGGTTCATATGACCGTAAAAAAAATATATATAAAAAAGATGTTCAAAATGAAATATAACTTTGATGACAACACTATTAATATTAGGTTTATTGTTAAATTAAATGGAAATTCATCACAAAAATACAATGCACAGTTATTTTACTAATAATAATAAATTGAAGAGTGTGTTCGATGACACTGCAGACCGGATGTGCGCGTGTTGCCTTCAAGTTTAGCACTTCTATTGATGTTTTAAAATTTTCATTGTTTTTTTTGTTTTAAGTTTAAATTTTGTGGGCTACTTGTATAGGAGGCGCTGACGAGGCTTCTGTATTTTTTTATCCAAACACTGGCTCAAAACATATTTAGAAAATTATCGTAAAAAATCCAACACAACATGTGAATAATAATAAAAAATGATTGATATATTATTTCTTACCAAAATAATCATCGTATTCAGCAAAATGAAAAGTAGAAAACACAGACGTTATTCAATGTATGATATAAATTGTTTCCTGTGAAATGAATGACACATTCTTCAGTCAATAATTCAGAATGATTAGAAACTATAAAAGTACATTTCCAACACATGGTGAGAGAGAGAGAGTTTATATCGTATGAAACTCCTGTAAATAAAAACACCTGCAGCTGGTATTTATTAGCACAATACTGCATGCTTTAATTGAATTTTCTGGATGTGTCTCATAATACTGTGGAGATAGAGACATGGAGTGGGTGACACTCAGAGAGCAACACACTGAGAGACACTTCTTCACATCAACAAGAGTAACAAGACAACCCACATTACTTATTTCCCACAGGCATTGAAGGTTCTCAAATATCACGTACGCACAAATACAACCGTCCACCTTAGCTTGACACATTAAAGAGCATCAATAAAGTATGAGAATGTTCTTATTTAAAGACAATATTACTTAATTGGAATTACTACATTCTTGCTGGTTGCCGAGGTTCTGTGCGCAAAAGTTTTAGGCAGGTGAAACAAAATGCAGTGAATGAAAAAGAAATCAATATTTGGTGTGACCAAATATTCTAGATGCACTTACTTGGAGAACTAACCACAGATCTTCTGTGGACGTAGGTGACTAACTTCCTTCTGTCTCTTCGTGTAATCCCAGACACACTCGACGATGGCCCATGTCCTCAACTTGTTGTTATTGGATACATTGGCTGTGTGTTTGGGCTCATTTTCCCACTATGTTTAAAGCATACTTCAGCAGCTTGCACGGTTGGAGAGCCTCTGAAGGATAATTAGATAGATGTGTCTTGAATCTGCTGATCAAGTTCATCCTCAACATCTTTGCGCTTCTACAAAACACCACGGTCTGCTTTGAGATCGTTGTCTGGGAGAGACTTTGTTAATACAGCATAACTACCTTGTGTCTTGTTGCCATGAAGAGAAACTGTCTTTCTCAACCTCACCTTGGCAGCAGAGTTTTGCTGTTCATCACTTAGTTTTAAGCCTCCTACACAGCTGCTTCTGTTTCAGGTAATGACTTCTATCCATCATATACGTGACCCTGATGATCATTAGCAGCTGTAAGGTTTCATTTGTTGACCACAGACCTGACTGTAATCCAACAAAATCTCACTTCATGCAAGTGTTCCTATAGGAATTGATGCTTGTTTGAAACACCAAATAATATTGATTTTATTTAGATTTTCTCACTTTATATTTTGTCAAATTACAAAAGGAAAAATTATCATTATTTATATCTCTCAAAACGGCAGTGGTTTACAGCTTATTGTCGCACCTGCTCAAAACTTTTGCACAGTACATTTTGAATAAAAAAGGAGGGTTGCCATTAAATGTTCCTTAAAGGTCTCCATATTGTCACACTCCTGTTAAAACAGCCAAATAATAGCAGCGAGAGGAGCGCAATTCAAACCGGTTTGACAAGAGGGGCAGAAGTTTTGGTGCACTGAAAGTGTAAGACACATTTGTGCACACAGAGAGGCTTACGGGAAAATAATCAAAAGCATTGTGAAATGAAAGCAAAAGTCAAGATTTCTCTTCATTTAGATTAAAATGGTTCATTTGGAACATTCTTTAATAATAATTTCCCTTTAAAAGGGTCATGACATGGTGAGAGCTTTAGTAACAGTAGACTGAATAATTAAAACAATAAAAAAAAACCTAGGGAGTAGTTATGAAGATTTTTAATCTCAGCCCATTCCTGGAATAAGCCTGAGCTAGAAAATAAAGCGATTTTATGCGATTTTGATTAAAAATAGACAACCTTTAACAGAATCCCGAGACACGCAAACAAAAATGAATCAGTATTTCAGTTTTCTTACGTCGTCTCCTTTAAAGTCTGAACACTAATCAATCTTGTGATATTGGTGATGGTTCGTGAAACCAAACCTCGTCCTAGGTCTTTCACTGTGCTGCAGGAAGGAAGTGCGCTTTTAAAGCTGACACAGGGAGCAGATCATGTGTAAATGTCACAGTCAATGAAATAAGAGCAAAATGACGAAAGTAACTGTTGTAATCTTGCTTAATGTGAAGTTTGCATATGTTCCCTAGAAAAATCCAACTGGACCTTGATCCTCTGAGTTTGCTGTGTGTGTGCGCCTGTGTGTTTGTTGCTCGGACTTTGAATGCCAGTGTGTCTGACAGGGGAAGAAGACAATCTAAAACTATGTTAAAAGCTGATTTAATGCATGTTAACAATAACTTTACTTTTAACAAACACTAACTGCGATTAATACAATAAGAATCATTTCATTCAGTGTTTCTCTCCGTGCAGAGGATAGTTTAGCATTCCTTATCAACGGCATTTCTACCACATTAAAAAAAACTAGGAATGTCACTGGAATGCACCTTTTGGTTGTCCAAATTAATTAAAAATGTAAAAAAATAACTGATAAGGGATGCCAGAAAGACAAAGAGCACTTAAAACAAACACTGGAAGAAGTCTTCACTGGAAGAAGTCTACTTAATAACTCTTGTGGGAGTTTGGGACGTGTCTCTAAAGTTGGAATTTAAAAATACACCGAAAAAATGCGTACCCAAAAGTGGCAAAAGCCTATTCATGCAATACCGTTACACGTGAGTTTGATTGAAAATGGAGAAAAGCCGTTGAGCGGCTGACTGCTCAAAACGTTTTTTAAAGATTTCAGGGACACCAGTCCAACCCCCCCAAAAAAAAGACACGAAGGGATTGCTGCAATTTGAAGAAAAACCTGGAGTCTGGGAAATCAGACTGTTGAAAAGATCACCATATTTGCTAATAGTAAATTAAGTGTTTAAATTAATTTTTGTAATATGTGCGATTTACTTAAAAATAGTCATTGAAGTTGTAACAAGAGATTCCTTAGTTGGCACTTCAGCCAATTGAATTTGACTAGTAACCAATTTATGTATTAAACACAGCCATTTTAGCGCATGTTTTGCCACTAGGTCCCAGTGAAGAGTGTGTGACTCCAACGACGCCAATGGAAATACTAAAAATTAAATGCTATTCCTTATCCTCCGTCAGCACTAACATTTTCTGTATGAATTTAGTCCATGATCTATCTTAAATTGAATTAAAAACAACTAATACATCATTTTAATCGACATCTACAGAGCATTACAACAACAGCTGCACATAGACAAGGCAGTGTGTGGGGTGAACATGGAAAGTTGTACACAGGGGTCTTTAAATATCACCATGTTCTAACAATATCTGGTTTCCACTCATTTAACTCGTCACAATGACCCGAGACTTTCATCACTAGCTCTCAGTAAAATTCAGAATAGACATATAGTCCCCGAAGATGCTGCAGTGTTCATTTAATTTCAAAACCAAGCCGCGAGTTTGCAGCTAGCCAAAAGTGAAACTGCAAATAAAAACCCGGTTTAGGACCTCTGTCCCCAAAGAGCTGATGTTAGCCCCGCAGATATTTACAGACTGTAACAGAAGTGTATCGTTGCATAATTGCGTTGTCGCCTCGGTTCGACCGACATGTCTCCGAACTTTGTGAAGATCGCGCCAGACAACAATGCTCGGATCCACACACACACACACACCCGCGCGCACACACACACGGAAAGATTGTTGCTTCAGCTGTGTGCAACACCAGTCGCTCAGTTATTCATGAACAAGCTCCTCTCTTACCTCGTCTACTTCAAATGGAGGACTAATCTGAAGCATCGGGATGGATCTGCGTTGTCTCGTTATCAGTCGGTAGAGATGAAAGTCCCGCAGCTGGAGAGGGAGGTCGCCGGTGAGTTTGAGGAAAGAAAGAAGAGCGACAGACTATCCGTGATCCCGAAGGGAGCCACTGGTACCGACACGGTCGCCTCTGAAAGCGAATGACGTCGAGAGAGAGAGAGGGAGAGCGAGAGAGACTAGCGTTCGGATACATTGAGCTTCGCCTCGGAAAAGTCCAGCCCCTCCGCGGGCGCGCACGCGCTCCCTCCACGCGCTTACCGACCAACTCTCCGGCCCCGTCACAAAGCCCGACTCGCTGCCTCACTAGACCGCAAGACGATGGGCCAGACAGACTAGGCGCGGAGGCAGTCCACATTCAGTAGGTGGCTCAGTAGCTTTCGAGACGCAACCCATGTGTCTCCACTGCATCCAACACACGAGGAAAGTCCTTTAAAGGCGGCATATTGTGCACAATCAACTTTTCTGACATTCCTAGCATCTTTTAGTGTCGTTCCCTCATCAAAAACATGCGTAAAGTTTTATTCGGAATCTTTCCTGCGTGTTTGTGTAATCCTGTATTCCTTTTTTGTGATATGAAAACGGCTCAATGTTCCTTGCAACGCCCATAGTTCTTTCCCCTCCCACTGACCAATCAGATTAATCACTAGTACAGCCCATCTCTCTCTTTTCGACACCAAGAATGTTGTTGGGCAGTCAAGCAATTTGGGCGATGTCCAATCTGAAACATTGCGATGGACATCATCCCAGTAACCAACTTAGATTTGTTAACAGACCCACCATTACAGACAGTATATTTGCGGTATGGTAATAGCTAGGGGTGTAACGGTTCACGGAATGTATTGAACATTTCGGTACGGCCTGTTAGGTTCGGGACACTTGCGTACCGTTTCGGTATTCGGTATTTTTATAATAATTTAAATTTATTATTAGCGCGATATTAAGCGCAGTGGAACAATGTTCCAAGACGAGTTTCCGCACGGATGCTATTGAGTGACGAGGACGAGCGCGAGTAGGAAAATGGAATCATACCAAAAGCGAAAGAGAAGCCAGAGCTTGAAGACCCTCCCATCTCACTACGGTCTCCTGTTTGAGAACACTTTGACTTCTCTGTTAAAATACATAACGGGGATAGACGAGTGGATAAATTTAAAGTTGTATGCCGATATTGTTCCACGGAGATCGGGCAGGCAACACATCTAACATTTTCTACTGCTGGAGATATTATAACCAGATCTATGATCTCTTCAGAAAATGTGGATAGGTTAATCTATCCTATCTATCCTAACTAGTTGCAGTATTTCATTTTTTATTTAAAAAATGTGTTTTTCTTTATAAAGAGTGCAATTTATTTAAAATATCACCCAAATGTGTCACTTTTATTTATTTTATGCAAGAATTCTACTGTGTATTGGCAGCTTTTCAAAATAAAGAATATGTAATTTCTTATTGTTTTGAACCGAACCGAATGAACCGAACCGAACTCTCCAAGACACTGTACCGAACCGAATACGATTTTAGCGTACCGTTACACCACTAGTAATAGCACATAACACCTGAAATCAGGTAATAATTTCAACAAAGTACCATTAGAAAGAATAAATTCAGTCCCGATTTCAAAACCCTACGATATTTGCATGAATAGATCGAAACTTTGTTCATCAACTTTATTCCACGCAAACAGCACGAGAGCGCGTTAGCATACACAGGTACTGAACTGCATGAAGCGTGTTGTCATTTCTGCACTTTTTTGGTGGTTCTGCACTTTTTTGGTGGACTCATTCACTTGTGAAGTGATGAGACTTACACAGAACTCTTCAACGCACATTGGACTATTTATGTGACACACAGAAAACTCTTTAATTCTCATTTGAACATCATCCCGTTCTATTTGATTAAAATTGCTTAAAAAATACATATGGCCCCTTTTAAGTTTTGTCCTTACAAACCATTTTAGTGATCCTAATGAAAATCAAAACATATACATTTTAGCACAAGCCATTAAAACCTCATAAAGCTGTGGCATCTGGTGTATTTTTGTCAATAATAGACTATAAAACTGTCTAAAAGATCAACCAATATTTTCCATTGTCATCACATTTGTTTTTTTAACCTCAAGAAGTCAAGGGCCTTTAAGAGTTTTTTTAACTACTTTACAATTTGTTCTAGTTAATTATCCTTTAAAATGATTTGTGGCAATGCTTGATATTTTCTTTAGTGCAACCCCACCTTCTTCGTTTACAAATATTTTTTCATTACATTACACAATAACAGTACAAAAAGTACAACTCCAAGAAGTGTATATGTTTTTATTCTTTTACGTTAAAACTCTTTTGAAAAAGCATACATAAATGTTCAATGTTTAGGATCGCCAGAAGCATTGGTCGGCCAAGCAAGCGTAATACGGCAGACTAATCGAGTCAAACTTATTCCCTTTTCAAATTGAAAGATGATTAGCAGCACCATCGGCTCAGAAAAAAGCTATAATTTTAACATCGTTGAGCATGTCTGGGATTAAATGAACGAAACAAGAGACATCCACAGAAGATCTCTGATTAGTTCACAAAGACAATAAGTACAAGCTGCCAGCAGGGATTCTTCAAAAACTTTGTGCACCTTCTACAATTACCATCTACATTTGCTGTCCGTTTGAAGTCAAAGTGTGGTCACACCTTTGATTTGATTTAGATTTAACTTTTGTCAACAAATCTATACATGCTCATTATTCATCCATTCAGTATATTAAAAAATAATGATGAAAACTATAATACTCACAGAGACAGTAATAGAAATAGACACAATACAGTACAAGGGCATTATACCCTGGAAGCCTTGGCGCACTATTTCACTGTAGAATTGAAAGTGGTGAAACCATCAGTGGTGTCAAAAGTATTCACATTCATTACTTGAGTAAAAGTATAGATACTAGGGTTTAAAAAGACTCAAGCATTTTACTCCAGTAAAAGTATAAAAGGACTGCTTTTAAAACTACTTAAAAGTATAAGTAGTTTTACTTTTTTTAAGTATAAAAGTAAAAGAAGTAGATAAGATGGGGGGAGGGACACTATCTCACCACATCAGAAAATATATATTTATATACATGTGAATTATACATAATAATGTTACAGGTGTGATGTTAATGTTTGAAAAAGCAATTTTGAAGCACAATTCATTTTCAATTACATTTTAAAATAATTTTTTTTCAATTACAATACATATAGTAAATATCATATATTATATATAATAGTAATATAAGCTCAGATAACATTTGAGTCAAAATTCAAATCTTGCAACATCACTTGCAATGTTTGCTGTGGCTAGATAAATGCTAAGAAAAGTTTTTATATATTTTACTAGGTTACTAACGTTAAAATACAACAACAAAAAACTGTAGCACTGCACAAATATTGCACAGGACATGAAGATAAATCATTTAAAATCTGTTAATAATAACAAAACTCCAGTTTACCCCAATATGCACAGATATCTTGTCAACTTATCAAATTGTTGTCAATTGCAAATGCTGATTTTTTTAAAAGTCCTAGCCGGAGCATGTGACGTGACATGATGTGCAGGTGGGATCATGGATCCTGCACCAACCAACATGGCGTCAGAGTTTATATGGTTATACTTTGCATGCAACCAATCAAATTCACTCTTTCCGGTTGTGCAATTTATTATTATTATTTTTTTTATTGCAAGCCGAAATTAAATAAGAGGGTATTTTTAAAATTTAAGAAGTAGAAAGTACAGATATTTGTATGAAAATGTAAGAAGTAAAAAGTAAAAATGTAACTAAAATTTCTACTTGAGGTAACAAAGTATTTGTACTTTAAATTGTAATTTTTCCTGCTTAGGGTTGACGTTTAAGCACAAGAATGCCATCAACCCAATAGTTTACACTAAAACCTGGAATACATAAGGTTGATTTCTCAAAAATGTTCTGTTGATTGTGAGTGGAAAAAAACAGCAGTGTAAAAATGTTTGAAAGAGCTAAAATGGACACAATACACAGTACTGGTGAACTGAAAGACTAGCTGCACTTCAAGACGAATGAGCAATTTATCAAGCTAAATGCATGCATGACCTTTGTTGTAAGGCATGCATATAGCACAGAGCAATGATGAAGATCCAACACAATAGCTTTTAAACTGCCACCACATGGAAAAGGTGAGCACTGCAGAATTCACAAGTAATGTTTATCCACAGCATACAACACTGAAAAGAAAACAATGACGTAGAGTAATATGATCAAAATTAACATCTTCAGGCACTGAAGTATCTGAAATATCTAAAAATAAATGGAAAAAAGACAAACTGTGGTGTTATTTATGTGTAAATGGTAGATATTCGTGTGTAGGGTTCCATGTTTAAACGACATACGGTTGTGCTGATATGTTTTAACACTCAAGCAAATTCTCTTGATTTCTTCGTCATTTTTATACAAATACGAATGATGATGCGAAGCATTAACGATAAGGGTTATTGGTTGCCCATTTATAGTCAAACCACAGATTCTTTTTAAACCATGACAGAAAACAGAAACTTTCCAAATGACCCTGATCAAAAGTTTACCTACTTAATATTTGTATTTTTTTTTTTACATCAATGACAGCCTGGTGTCTATTGGGGTGGTTGTTGATTAGGTTCTTTTCTTCTTGGGTTCTTTGTCTGTTGGTAAAGCATCTTCTTGTCAAAAAGCCTAAAAAATGCATTTGTGTCATCATTTTCTGAAAAAAATGGCTGAAAAAATAAAATTTTTTCCAGTGTCATGTAAACTTATTAACGCATTATGTATTAGTTCAATTCTAGCTTTTCTTTTAGAGAATGCAATATCTTGTGCCTCATTTTGTGAAGGTTTTAGCAAATGTAGCGTTACAAAAAAAAAATACTCACCATTTTAGCCCAAAGAATGTCAGAGCAGATCATAAAAAAAAAAACTATCATCCCTTAATACACCGAAATACTAGCTCTCTTAATTTTGAGAGCTTATCCACTGTATTTATGTGGCAATTAGGCCTAATTTCAAAACAAACATGCAAGCCAAAACTAATAAATAAAGCTGATCGTCTCTCCAAGGGAACAAACGAACAGTGTTTGCTGAGTTCAGTAAAGCGGTGTAATTTATTGCCGGAGCTAGAATAACACAACACACGTCTCCATGCGGTAAACAGCTTCATGTACCACTGCCGTCTATCTGCACATGGCCATAATAATCACAGGCACAGTGTCTATGGCTGAAGGAGAAAATGCTGTTGTACATAAAATGTTCAGATGCATTAAAAGTGGTGTATATCATTACATTTGAGGAAGGAAAAGATAATGGGATTTAATATGAAATAAAGCTATACAAAATTGCTTTTTCCTGAAGGAACTTCACGAATGCTGATAGCTGGCACTGCTGCTGTTGCATAAAACATAGATACGAAAGGTCTCGCAGGAAATATTTTGCTTTGAGATATGGAAAAAAATTCCAAGATACGAAAAACACCAACAGTTCTGCTCTATTATCCGCTTGTTAAGTCTGACGTTGTGCTGTGCTTCCAGGTCCTGGCGCTCCATTCTCCCATTGCAGACAGTGCTAAAAGGGGCTGACACGCTTTAAAACACTAACCAATAATATTACCAATAATGTACAGTGGTACCCCAAGATATTACGAAACTAATCCGTTCCAGGGTGGCTTTCGTATCTCAAACATTTTGTATCTCGAAGCAAGTTTTACATGTTAAATATTAATTAATTCTCTTTACCCAGATCAGAAAATATGTAGTTTTGCAGTACAGTGGTACCCCGAGATACGAATGCTTCGAGTTACAAAATGTTCGAGATACGAAAGGTCTCGCAGGAAATTTTTTGCTTCGAGATACAAAGACAAATTCGAGATACAAAGAAACACAAACATTTCTGCCCTATTTTCCGCTTGTTTGTCCGACGTCACGCTGCACTTCCGGGTCCTGGCACTCCATTCTCGCTTTAAGGGTCTGATACGCCTTAAAACACTTTAAATCCGTTTTAAATCAAGCGAAACGTTATGTATAAATTACCAATAGTGTACTATATAAAATGTTAGAGTCAAGGTGTCTTAAAAGAAATAACGTTTATAACGTGGAAAGTGCTGTTCTGTAGTTAGAGAAACCTTGTGACACATTCTCTGAAGCATCTCTCCATCCCTTTTCATACACTTGGTATTCTCTATGCTTGTGCTTGAAACCGTGTTAGTGTCGGTAATTCATGAAATTTCTCGAGAAAGTTAACTTTCATACGTGGTGCCGTAATGTTTTCACCCATCTGTTCCACCTCCTCCGACACATCACCTCACTCTCAAGGTAAGGGTTCACCTTTGTGTACATATTACACTTTTGCTTGTGTTTTATTACCATTTATTACATTAACAATGCATAGAGTTAAGGATTGAAGAAACGTTACTTGATTTTTCTCTTGTTTTCCATTTTTTTACTTCTACTTCTACTGTTGTTTCTGAGAGCTGTTGCACGCATTAGGTGTTTTACATGTAAAACTTGGTTTGAGATACGAAATATTTGAGCTACCAACGCCACCCTGGAACGGATTAGTTTCGTATCTCAAGGTTCCATTGTATTTTAAAAATTGTAAACAATTTTGCAGTAGTTGTCAAATTTTATTTAAAGGATGGAAAATATAATAATAATAATAATAAAAATCAAACAAGTATTATTTAAATAAAAAAAAAGAATTTTATTAATTATTTTTTATGAAAAAGCACTAAAAGACAATTAGTAAGTAAATATACATGCTCAGCCGCATCGATGCCTAATGCTTATTTTGTCAAAAAAAAAACTGCATAAATTGCTGCGCAATCTGTGTCGCATTAAGAACGTATCAATCATCAAAGTCCAGCCCTCACACATCGTGCCCCACCCACCCTGACAGAAACAGTCAGCAGCTGTTACTTCCCTCTTTCAAACATATTTTTTTCTTATTAATCCTAAAAACAAGTATTTATCAACTCTTTTAAGAGAAGATTTGCAGCAGTTTAGCATCTACCACGACAACAGACATCACAATAAAGTGATAAGTGAAGTATGAAAATAACATTGAGTGGAGTGAAGCTTTTTTAAAAGCAATTAAACGAATAATTTATAGTAATACAATTATTTCCAACAAAGAGCATTAAACATGGAAACATGGAGCAGCGGTGAGATGTGAGGGGGAAAGCAGCACTGTGCCGATCTTCACGCTGTTGTAAACGAGGGCCGAGCAGAAGGAGAAGGCGGATCTAAATAAAGATTCCAGGTCAAAAACAGGAAATGGCTCAGTGAGCAGTTGAGGTATAGGACCGAGGGCTGGCCACTGCAGGGCGGCATCGACAACATCCCCTTTGTTCCCCACACATACTACAAGCGAGGAAGCACAGCCCATCGCATCTCAGCCTAGTCTCTCTCTCTCTCCTCATATTTTTCACACAAAAGATGTTTTACAGAATGCTGAAAACCTGTAACTGATGATCTCAGATGGTATCGATAACTACAAAAACTTCATTACCACTCAAACTCAAACAATACTGTATAGTTTGGATGTACTATATCTTTAAATCCAGAAGAAAATGAGCTGTACATAAAATCACTAGGCATTTACATCATCCAAACATGGCACCACAGTCTGCTGTCAGCACCTTCTGGTCCCTTGAGTAAGAGCTTCAATTTTTAACCAGTTTCACATTTAAACTAAAACACACTTTTTCAACATTGCACCCATCTTCTTATCTCACAGATGTTAGAATTTTTCCAGGCAACACAACTTAAATCTGTTATTTATTTATCAAGATAATC
Organism: Danionella cerebrum; assembly: GCA_007224835.1. NCBI lineage: Eukaryota > Metazoa > Chordata > Actinopteri > Cypriniformes > Danionidae > Danionella > Danionella cerebrum. Next base: position 33,794 of record SRMA01027090.1, on the reverse strand, counting down.
GAAAGACATTTCAAATGAGCACATTAATTTAAATGAGCAAATGAGACACAAATTATGATTAAGTCCTTCGAGATTAATTGCATTTATTTGAAGCCAATAAATTAAGGTAAGTAAATGAAATGAGTAAACATGAGTGACAGGTTTGAAAGTGTAATCTCTGTATTTCTTTTTAATTAATATTTCTAGACATTGACTATATAAAGGCCCTCTAGATGCAAAGCCAAAGCATTTCCCCCAAACAGAAGAAACTGCATCTCTCTTGAAAACACGTTCTTTGTTTTTGATGTTAGTAAGTGTGTGTCCCGTGCCTGAAATAGCAAGGGAGAGGGGTCGTTGCAGAATAAAATCAGAATTTTTAACCATCGACAGTCAGGGTTTTTGATATTACAGATGACCTAAGTGATACCTCACCTCATATGTGGTTAACCATAAGAAGTCTTTGTGTGCACCAGTGTGTGTGCCAATCACAGGAGAATTAAGTAGGATTTATTAATTATCATGTTTTGAATTAAGTAGGAATGACACAACTCGCCTAATGTTTAATTTGGATTTGAAATATAATGTGTAGGCATCAAAAAGGTTATTAGTTTTAATATTTTGTGTTTTAAATGAACATTTCAAGAGTTGTGACACACAATTTGCAACGTAATTCAAATTAATATGTGAGAAAATGCATGACCTCTGAAATCTTTCAGTTTCATTTTATAGACCCCGAATCAGTGCTACAGGTACATATTCTTTTGAGCCCTCCTCGTCTGTTTGTTTCTCCATTTCCATTTTTTTATAACCTTCCATCGTACCCCCGAATCAGTGCTACAGGTACCATCTAGTGCTGAAAAAAGATATAACTGTTGGAAGTATAATATCTGTGATATGGCTTCTGTTTTTCAAAGTTTTTGACACAAAAAGTGTTTGGAACAGTGTATAATGTTTGTGAGAGGTTTGACCTATTTCTTATACAATCCTTACACTGTATTTGCTTATTTTGGAGATCAATTTTTATTTTGTCTCAACGCATTTGGTTTTTGTAAAAAAAAATGTTCTCTTTTAAGTTTGTTCAAAAAAAAAAAGCTGGGGTTGTACAAAAAAAAACAATAAAATCAAACATTGTCAAATTTTGTACATTTTTAAAAAAATGTCCTGATCTTATTTGATTATTTTGTATTTTATTTTTAACCCTATAATATAAATAAATGACAAGTTCCTCATCCTGCTCAAGATTTTCTTTTGAGCCCTCCTCGTCTGTTTGTTTCTCCCTTTCCATGTTTTTATAACCTTCCACCGTATCCTTCAGTCTTGCATTCAACAGTTTGACTAATCTCAGCCTCACTTGTGCTGCAGTTGGCCATGCCCACTTATTTATATTTTGTGGTATACACAAAAAAAAAATTATTTTACGGTACTCATTTCATTCCTTAGTAATGATATATAGTCATACCACCCAACCCTGGCACTGATTATAGCAAACAAGTTGCTCCAAAGTAGGGGTCGACCGAAATCATCAATATTAATAATAACAATAATTACATAACAAAATGCAGGGAGCCCCCAGCAGTATTCTGTAAACAATTGTAAAACTTAAATAAGTAAACAGCAAGTAGCAACAAATAACAAAAAATAAATGTTCTAGCTACCTGAAGTTTTATAAGCTAATAAAGAATTAGTCGCAATCTAGCAGCACCAATAAACTGTTTGATAATTTTAGTAGTAGTAGTATTATGCTACGTATATTATACTGCACCTCAGTAATATTCAGGTTCAGTTCGCTAATGCTTCACTTCCTACTGGCTTGGAGTTGATTGACATGCTGCGTTGGAGCCAAAGAGCTCTTCAAAAACAAATCGTTTTTATCGGCAAATCGGTTTTGAAAAAAACAGATAATCGTGAAAATGCTTAATTTCGGCTCCAATAATCGGTAGGGACGATAATCGGTCAACCCCTACTTCAAAGTACAACAATCAATAAAAATTACAATTAAAAACAATAATTACAATATCAAATTGAAAAAAGGACACATTGGACAGAAATTGGTAAAAACAACACAGGAGAGGCAAGGCGGATTACCCTTGGAATAAACAATGAGCAGACATTGAGAAAGCTCAACATTTGGATGGGCAGGTTAAAATCGGGCATGGAGTTAAAAAAAATAACTGTGAATAGCACAATTGTCCTGTAGGTGGAGACACAATGCTGCTTCTAGCATTATTTAATTCAATAATCCTGCTAATTCTACTATTTTTTTAGGAATTTAGTTTAATGCAGAAACTGGATTTCCTCAGTAATAAAAACCTAATTTTATCTGTTGAACTGCTGATCTAGCAAACTCTCATGATCATGCTCAGCTTCATGAGAACATATGTGTGTGATGGGCACTTTAATTTACCTGACAGCACAGCAGATCAAAGATATTTATGGCCATTCTCGTGTAACTTTTTCTGGATCGGGATGAAGTGCTTTGTTTATTTGAGACACACACCATGATGCCATTACCTTTACATTTACTCAATTAGCAGATGCTTTAGTCCACAATGACTCACATGTAAAGAATTAATTAACTTGATTATTTAAAGAGCTATGTAAACAGAAATGTTCCTTGAGCTCAACGGGTGATTTCATGGCTGAAGTAGACCTTGGCTAATTGATCTCAGATATTTGATGTAGATATCAGCAAAACTGGTGTGAAATCTCACTGCTGAATTATGCACAGTCATGCAAACAAAAGCAGTGCTTGAATGCAGTGAGTGCCGTTAATTACAGGCCTCTGCAATCACTGAGACCTCCTCAGCACACTATTCCTCCTCCTCATCTTGGCACGTTTGTCTACATCATTATCTAATTTGGCTCATTATCCTCCAGTTAAGCTTCAGTAGCGGGGAATCCCTTACCCTCACATTACAACTGATTTCAGCCGCGGCAGCTTTATTCAGGGGAAAACTAAATAATACGTTTGGTACACAAATTTGTAGTATTTTGGCATCTGTTTTCAAATAATGTTAAAATATATATTGTACATTATTATTGTTATTCATCTTTTCCATATTTTCATTCTAAACGCATCTCGTCCAACACTGCTACAAGCTACAACCATAAAATGTTCATCTTTTCAGACTGGTACCACTAAAGGAATTCTGGGAAATAACAGAGAGTTGCCTCAAACTATGGGGTCAAATTTTGTAAAACTCAAACGGAGAACCTCATAGAAACTTGAAAAAGACCACACTTGTAGACTTAACGGTCTGTGCAAGAACGTTCAAACCACTGTGCAAAATGTTGTAAAACCCAAGGATCTAGAAGGGGTTAAATATTTACAATGGACTCATGCAGGTTTGTTCATGCTAATCATAGAAACAAATTATTATTATGACATTCCTGACAGCTCCCTAGCAACCAAACTATTTACCCTAGCAACCAAATTTCAGCTTTGGGAAATGATAGAGTCATGCGGGTTTGTTTCTGCTTATCATCATAACAAATTAAACTTTTTTATGACATTACTAATGGTTCCCTAGCAACTAAACTATTTACCATAGCTACCAAATTTTCAGAACTCTACCTCAGCTTTGGGAAATGAGAGTCATGTGGGTTTGTTTCTAATAATCATCATAACAAATTTAACTATTTTAAGACATTACTAATGGTTCCCTAGCAACTAAACTATATACCATAGCAACCAGCTTTGGTAAACGAAAGAGTCATGCAGGATTATTTATGCTAATCATCGTAACAAATTTAAAAACATTTATGACATTACTGATGGTTCCCTACAAACTAAACTATTTACCCTAGGAACCCAATTTTTTTAACTCTATCCCAGCTTTGGTAAATAAAAAAAGGCATAGGGGTTGGTTTATATAACTTAGTGAGAATTTTGGGTTATTGGTTAATCCTATTTGTTCTGAAATTTCCCTTGTGAAAGTTCCCATTAACATTACTAAAATAAAAGAGAAACACAATTTTCACTAGTTGCATCCTTGTTACTCCCCAAACTGTAGCCAATAACAAGGATAGCCCCAAAGAACTAAAATTGATAATGCCCGTATCAGGAGTTTCCACCATTTGCTGCAATGCCATCTTCACAGTGGCGTCTCAAGCTCCTCACTAGCCTTGTGATGTTGTTTTGAGGCAATGCATTCCACTCTTCCAGGTAATGCGGTAAGGTGGTTGTGGCTACTACCATGCAGTCTCTGCTTAAACTTGTCTCAGAGTGATCTTTGGGGTTCGGGCCTGTGATAATGTCAATAATGCCATCACCCCTGTTCTATTGTTCTGTTTGTATTGTGTTGTCCTGTAATTTGTTGGTATTAGAAGCTCCAGTGTTCATTTTGTCATGTCTTTTATGTATTTTCATGTATTTTCAAGAGTTATTTGTATCTTGTTTTAGGTTAATTCATGAGTTAACTGGGCAATTTAGTTTGTGGTGTGTTTACTAATGATATTTTGAGAATTTGGTTATTTAAAGAAGCCCGGCAGCATCATCGGGGAGAAGGGAAGGCCTGGCCAAGGCCCGTTTGAGATGGTCAGGTGACCACAGACCGTAGTAGGAAGCGGCATGAGCGTGTTGCTCAAGCTTCTTATCATTTTCATTGGTGACGTTGAGAGAGCTTACGTTACTGTTGAGGACTTTCTTTATTTATTTGGGATTCTCTTTTTTTGTTTGTTTCATCACGAGTGGCACAATAAAACAAACACCTTTTTCCACCGGAATACCTGCCTCTTCCCTCTGTCCAGTTGCTTACTCTCGGGACCCACGTTACGAAAGGGTCATTGATGGGCATACCATTTAAGACACTTCACCTTCCCGAAGTCAAGCTGTGACAATTCTGCAACGATGTGGCATCATTATTCATGAACAGAAAGTTGTGGGTGTGCTGGTGGACTTAGGGGATGACGATGGGCTCTATGATGGCACTGGCAGTGACTGAGCAATCAACTGCAACCAAATCTAACTTTTCACTTTGGAAAACTTAGTGTCAACTTAGTTAAAACCCAATACATAAATATAGGAAAATACTTTTAAAAGGGAAAACAGATCACACTCTTCTAGTAGCACATCTCACGTGAACATGCTTGAGGACATAAATACACGCTCACACACAGCTTGACTAAAGCGATGCAGCCCTGCTTGTGGTTTTGGAAGTGGGCTCCATACATGACAGGATGTCATACATCATGCTGTTTTTCTCTTTCATTCTTTGCCTCTCCTGGCTAGCACTGGACAACTTCAAAAACCCTCAAGATGTGTTCACCAAGCCAAATTTTCAAGAGGACACAAAGACCCAGAACGGGTGGAAAGGTCTTACATTAGCAGTACAAGTTCTGGCATAGAGTGTGCTTCAATAAAGTCTTGCAAGTAGAAGACATTTCATTAAAGCTTGGTGCCACGGCTGTAAAAGTAAATTTCCTGAGGGAGGATGAAAAGATTGTGATTTAACACCAACATGAACTTAAAGGGTCAGTGTTATGATTTTCATTTTACTTCTGACAGCATCTATTAATTCATCCTGAAGTAACAACCCAAGCAGCAATGTGGCTACGTATTATGTGACTCACTTTTACTGAACTAATTAGGGAAATTTTATAAAATACTAAAGTCTAAAATGTCTCCCAAACACTCCAGTCACACAGAAAGGCCTAAATGGTTTCAAAGCACTGCAGTTGTGCCACATTTTTCCACAGGCTTGTTTAAAAATAGATTAAATATTGTTTTTCAATCTAATTTCTCAAAATGACAATATGATAAACCTTAGAATTTTTATAAAGAAACAAAAAATAATTTGCATTTACATAAAAATTCACAGACTTTACTCTTTATTAGGGGTGTAACGAACGGTACGCTAAAATCGTATTCGGTTCGGTACAGTGTCTTGGAGAGCGAGTTCTTATTAAACAATAAGAACTTACAAAATCTTTATTTTGAAAAGCTGCCAATACACAATAGAATTCTTGCATAAAATAAATGAAAGTGACACATTTGGGTGATATTTTAAATAAATTGCGCTCTTTTTAAAGAAAACCACATTTTTTATATAAAAAATGAAATACTGTAACTAGTTAGGACCTGAAAACTTTTAACACTAGCAACAGCTTCAGCTTATATATCAACAAAACTAACTATTCAAGTTTTAAGTTTTGGCTAAAAAGATTACCCTATCCACATTTTCTGAAGAGAGCACAGATCTGGTTGCAGTGACAATATCTCCAGCAGTAGAAAATGTTAGATGTGTTGCCTGCCCGTTCTCCGTGGAACAATGTCGGCATACAACTTTAAATTTATCCACTCGTCTATCCCCGTTATGTATTTTAACAGAGAAGCCAAAGTGTTCCCAAACGGGAGACCGTAGTGAGGTGGGAGGGTCTTCAAGCTCTGGCTTCTCTTTCACTGTTTCCATTTCTCACAGCTACCCGTGCGTCACACAATAGCGTCCATGCGGAAACTCTCCTAGGAACATTGTTCCGCTGCGCTTAATATCGCGCTAATAATAAATTGATATTATTTAATTTAAAAAAAATATACCGAAACGGTACGCAAGTGTACTGAACCAAACAGGCCGCACTGAAACGGTTCAATACATCCCCGTGAATTGTTACACCCCTACTCTTTATGTATGCACTTTTTCCTGGACTACTTGCACAACTGCGTTCTATGTATTAAATCTCAGTTGTTTCCGAAAGTTAGTGTGAACAATGTACATCGATGACCAACCAGTGACCCCTCTAGTAAAGTGGAGAAAGCTTTTAATCTGTTAGCCACTTTGTACATAAAAAGTAAAAACAGTTTGATTCCAATCTTTATAACCATGACTGTTAGCTTAGCATTTAGCAGTCAACATTATACTACTTATTTCCTTTCTTTTACTTAGGCAAAATGATAGATGTGCAGCCCAACATTCATTTAGCTGTTGCACACTAATCTAATCGAAAATCCACATTTGCAATCCTATACAGTGCTGTAACTTTTCTAACTACTTCCTTAACTTAATGAGTGAGATAGTCACTTTTAGCACAAACCCTATCTTATGATGATTGCTCTGGACAGTAATCATACTCCTCCTTACACAAAAGCAGCCCCATCTGCTTGGATTTAAAAACATTGACACTATTTACATTTTTGGCATTAGAAAATACATGTATTTCAAGAAACAACTATGTTTGAATAAACAAAATGATGCTAAAACATATCTTTTTACCTAAATGACTAGCTTGCCAATGCTAACATTATCATGGATCTTAATTGTATTAAAACATTTAACAAAACATAAAGATTTTAATACCCCCATTAAAGGGGGATTATTTTAGCCAAAAACCATGAACAAGTATTGTTGATTATGTCATAATTGTGATGTCAAACACAAAATGTTGTTACAAAAACACACATAACTCATCAAAAAGCTTTTAAAAAGACCAAACAATCCCCTGTTTGAGTTTAATGTTTACTGATTTTGACATTGTTAGAAAACTGTGAGAACTGTTGAAAGAAAAAAAAAAGTTCCACTGAACTGCACAAAAGGTTTGTGTGAAATGTAAAAACTTCATTTTGCACACATTTTGAGACTTATTTGGACTGAGGAAAAATTAGGGGGCACTGATGGAGTGACAGTATTGGACAAAGCAACAGAGCGATTTCATTGCGTCTATGTGTTCTAAAGATGCCAGTGAGTTATTTTAAATGAAAAAAGGCCATTCCTAACACAGCAGTTTGCCTATTGATTGAGTTAAGAACTCAAATTAGCAGCATGTACAATTTCAGCAAGGAAGTGCATCATGAGGCTCAGTGCAAGTAATCCTTTACAGTCTCAATTAAAATTGCACCAGTTCCACTTTGGAGAACAGGTTGGCGGGGTCAGAATGCAGCCATTTTCAGAATATTCCAGATACATTAAACAGGATTTAAGAAAAACAAAATATTGTGTTTTTTTATCATGTTATAAAATCTGATGAACAAGTTTTAATAAAAAAAATGGCTGAGCTTGAAATCTAAGTCGTTCTTGTGTGTCCGTGCATTTAATGCCAAATGAGTTATTACATTCCTGTTGTGCTATTCATAGACTGCACAAATGAAACAGCAGCGAAGCAAATGTTGAGAGAAACTGGCTTGATTTCACAGCAGTTATACTTGATGGCAAACATTCCCCAATCATGAATTGCCTTAATTCTCACAGATTAATTTACAAAACATGTTGTATACACTGTTGAAAAGTCTTTACTCAACATAGAGAAGACACACTAACATCAAGCTGTAGCTGGATGTATCTGAACTGATAAAATAGCAACTAATTCATGAATAACAGGCAAAGCGGAATAAGGAATGACTCATAAAAAATATCATGTTTTCATCAACAGGGTTGAATCTTCAAGTACATGGTTTCAAGCTCATTCAGAGTCAGAAGAAGAGAAAAATAGAAGGTTTGATTCGAAAAAAATCAAAGGTCTTGATGAAAAACTACTTGCATTGCAAAAAGCAATCATTTGGGCATTTAGGGCTTGTGTATGCCAGCACCTCCATATTCAACTAGTGTCTTCAGAACCATGGGCTTCTGAAAGAATGCGTCAAATCCCAATTTTCATGTTCTCCCTTTTCCACCATTTAATTTAGGTATTTTGAGGTTTGCCGCTTAAGTTATTTTAGGTTCTATTTACGTTCTGGAAACACAGCCGTGCTGTGTCTGTTCCCTCCGAAATGTCCTGATAAAGAGAATGAAACCACAGGCATCTTTGAGAACATTTAATTCAGAGAAACACAAGACAACACGCTTTTTGACTATTATGGGTACAAAGAACAGTTTAGTGTGGAGAAGCACATTAAGGGTGTGTTCACATTTGTTCACAATCATGTGTTCCTCACATTGATGGCGGAGTGAAGCCAAACTGAGGCGAGCGCCTCCATGGTGCTGGCTGCAGAATGATTGCCACCCAATACAAGCCTATTAAAGTCTATTTCCTCATAAAGTACAACACTTACAGATTTAATGATTTTCGAAATTTATCAACAAACTTCAATAGTTTTTTTTGGCTCAAGTTTATTTTCATGTGGTTCAGGATGGTTTAATTTTCCCCTAAAGACTAGGCGGGACTATGTGATTGATAGCTAGGATTGACTTACCGCCATCATCAAATTCAGAGAAGTTGTTAAATAAATTGTTAAATAAATTGTATATAATGCCTGCGTGTGGACTGGTGTGTGTGGACCAGACTCGAGGTGGAGCTCTGAAACCACAATAGTTGAACCCTAAACAGGAAGTCACTTGTGCGCATATGCAGCAGTCAATGGCAGCCTCCTCACCAGCACTGAAATGGCTTTTTTGAGCCCAATGGCAGTAGGTGGCGTCATGTCGTCCTTCTTTTTTTACAGTCTATGTTCACAAATGAACATTGCCACCCGAATCCTAGTGCATACCACACAAACAGACTGAGATCAGTCTCAGTCCGCTTCCAAACAAACTTTAGTGGGTGTAATACAAACACAACATATACCAAAATACACATATACAAAAAACATGTAAGAACCACGGATCTTAGCCATCAAGTACACCTTCTCTGTGATGCAGCCATTTATTTGTGAATATAACATAGGGCTATTTAGGCGATATGGCCTAAAATCAAAATAGTTCAAAATCATGTTTTGTACAGTAAATATGCTCATATATTATAAGTAATAGATGTTTTAATCAATGTTACTTTTAATTTACTTGACAGTGTTTCCCTTACCATTATATTAGGGGGGCGCCCCGCCCCCCTTGAAGGTCAGGTTAATTTTATTTTATTTTCGTCGAATAACGACAGAAGTAATTTATAAATAACAGGTCTTGGCTTTTTTCTTTTATTAAACTAAATAGCATTATGTTATTTATACGATGGCATGTAATTTCTGTCTCAACGTTTGCGCGTTTACAATTGTCCTCCGTGTCGCGCACGGCGGAGTTCCGCCCACACACACACCCATCAGCGGACAGAGAGAGACCGCGCGTCGGAGAGTATGTCGCAGCAGGCAAAAATATCCGTGTCCCAAGGTGGTGACGATGACAGCACGTGCTCTGCTGCGAGCAGCAGCCGGTGTAGCTTTCCTACTCCGAATCAAAGTACAGAAAAGAGCCCAAGTGCTGCATGTCTTGCCCCCTGACAAGCAGCAAAAGTCTAGCCACCACAGAACGACAGGTTTTGACCCAGCTTGGCTGTCAGAGGCGAAATACTCCCCCTGGCTGTACAAGACTGATCTTGGTAAGTAAGTAAATACACACAAGCATGAATGAACGAATTGATAAATAAATTGCTTAATTAATAGTTAGCTAGTTAGGTATACAATGGCATTTCCTGCTTTAAACTATCACTATGTTAAGTTGATTTTTACTGTTGTGACTATAAGTTATCACTTTTAAAGCCTAACAGTTAATGTATTTACAGGTCAAAACAGACATTCGCAATAGGCTGCAAGGGTACCATATCTCAGTAAATGGGCCAGAAGTTTCAGACTATCCATACCAAGATGCTCTGGAAATGTTCTTTCAGAAGCCCAGAAAGATGCACTGCAGTGACAAAAGCTGCACACTTTGTGAATAATTAACATATTAAAATAAATCTGATGTTTAGTGTTTAGTTCAGTGTACAGTTGTTTGGTTATTGTACAGTAATTGTTCAGACATTATAATATATTGGTATACTGCAATTAAAAGAAACATATAAACACTATGAAGTGTTTGTGTGAGTGTTTTGCTGTTTTGCCGCACCACCCATAACAGTAATAAGACTGCATTTCCCAACATCCTCTTCGACTAAGCGCCGGTCCAGTTTTACCTTTCTACAAGCTCTTTTCACTTACACATCGACTGCCTGACCTCCTTAAGTTAATTCCAGTCTCTGATTCGCTCCCTCTGACAAACACACACTTGGCTGCTGTGTGTGTGCATGTGCCTCAGGGTTTCTCCGGTAGAGTGAAAGAGAAAAGCTTTGGCCATCACAGCTGTTCCCAATGCTTTAGTCCCCATTGCTCAGCAACAGAGAGCAAAACAAAAGCACATCCCTCCCCTTCAAGCCTTCCCATCTCCTCCCATCCTCTCCAGCACCACTACCACATTGCGACTGTTCACAAACACACTCACACACACCCCTTCTGTCCTTATGGCTTCACCCCTCCTTCCATCTTCACCCAGAAACACCAAGTCCTTTGTTCACATTTATTTGGCAAAATGTATATTCTGCGCAAGCAGCAATTAAGAGTTTAGCTAACAGTAGAGAACTGTTAGCCAAGCTAAAACTAAAAGTACATTGATTTTCCTTCATCAATTTTGGTCATTGTTTCATGTTGACGATGATCTTAATATTAATACAAGTTTGTGTAATATTAAGCTAGAATGTGCTTTCACACATTCGATTTAATCAAACTAGAGTTCACTTTCCCTGTTAATATTATTTGTTTGGGCATGAGAGCAAGCAACAACCGAAGAAAAAAAACTGACTAAAAAAAGTTGTCCGTGAACTGCTTGAGAAGGTGTTCTTGCTTCTGACCAATGAACTCTAGAGTGGTTTGTAGTAGTTTGTTTGGAGTAGTTTGTAATACGAGCATCATTTGCAACGTGTATCATAAGCGATTAACACGATTCACATAGTAAAAGATGCTAAGCGTCAAAATCAAGCAAAGTCTGTCCATTTTGAGAGCGTTTCCAAGTCTTTAGGCGTTCTGTCTTCCAAAGTTGATTTCTGTCCGCTTGTTCATTAAAGTCAATTGAAAACATTTGAGTAAAAAACGTATGTTGACGTTGGTGACCAATGAGTGGCCTGCATGATGTCACATGGCTGTATTTTCAACTAGTGCAGACCAGAGCGATCAGTGTGGTGGGAATGAAGACTAAATCTGCAGATGATTACTGCAATATATCAGTTGTTCCTCTTGGTCTAGAACAAATTGAATGAACTATAGGTGTGATGGTACCCTAAACATAACATTTAGTATGTTTTTTGCACCTTTCCAGATATGCAAAAATAGAAATCACTCCAAAAATAGAAATCAAACATAAATACACAGCATATTTAAATGATAAAACGATTTACTTGAAGATGGCAAGAGGTTGGGTGACTGAATTGCTCACTTGAATTTGATGGTAAAATGTTATTGTTTATTAATTATCGGTGTAACTGTTTGAACAGGTAAACTAAAAAAATACCAAACCCCTTTTTAAGTTTCAAAATGTATAGCCACGTTTAAAGGGCCATGGTACCCAGGATGTAAATATTCTGTGAATTACTGAGTATTGTATGCAATTATTTAGGTTAAATAATTGCATACATTAAGACTTTAAGGTTTATTGTTAGTTCCATATAATTAGAATATTGATTGTTTTCTCCATTTATGACTTCCTGTTAAAATTAATTTTGGGGAGTTTGTGAGTTTTTTGGGGGTTTTTTTCTGATCCATTTATATAATGCTACCGGTACCTTATCACTATTCATGAGCTCACTTGTCCAATTGGAAGACACAATATATTAATTATTAATGACTATTCTGTTGAAACTCTGGATTTGTAGCAAGCATCTATTTCTCTCTCTGCAGTCTACAAACTTGGCTTTGTTGGGCAATGTGGTTCCAATTCACTTTTCTATCCCACTTCAGTGCAGGTAAATTTACACACAAATTAATGAGTTCAATGGAGTTTTGAATATGCAGCAAAATGAGCTAGCCTTCTTTTTGAACAAGCTGGGGTCAACTACAGCTAATGAATCTGGTTCTCCAACACAATTACGAACTATCCAAAGCATAGCCCATACATTTCCCCCTTTGTGACCATACTTTGGATTGAAAGTAGGCTTGGGGTATAAACTCCTCCATATCTTAGCTCAATATTATCGCGAATAATAAAAAGGCCCCAACAAGTTCCGCCAAATGGATTTATGAATTAGAAATGATGAATAAATGGCCTAAATAAACAAATAAATTAATAAAATACATTGAATTGTGATGGGGTATGGGGTATAATCAGTGTTGCCAGGTGGCGCTCATCAAGGCAAGAGCTTTTGATAGCGGAACTGATAAATGAGATAAACGTTGCTTCCCCTTAGAGTCCATTACCCAAAGCTGACCAGAAGTGAGTGCACCTTTTGGAGCAAACACCTCCAGAAAGACAGAGACCAGATCAATAGAGCCGGCCATAGGTGTGTCAGCTCTATTGCTATTTTCATATCCCGCAGTATACCTCCCAAGCCTAATTCAAAAGTGCTTATAGGATATGAATAAAAATGAAATGAAAGGTACAGTGGATTAATTAATGAGGACAAAAACAGTCACGTGTCTGCCTCCTATTTTTACTTTAACAATTGATTAATTTTTAAAGAGAAAAAAAGTCAAATTTTTGGAACACTTCATATTTAGGCCGATGTGCTGGTGGGAAGATCCAACAGTGCAACGTTTACAATCGTGAACTTGCTTCAACAAGTCTTCTCCTTGGAATCTGGCAGCTAAACAGGCTTTTGGTACAAGATGATAATTTTACAGCTTTAAGCAGAAGTAAAAGAGAAGCTGGTTCAATCAGCAGTGTTAAGACTGGACTCAACTTTGCTCCACTCCAAAGACATAATGAGGAGTTAGAAGGGGACGGTCTGGCATGTGAGAATGCTGCCTTTATTTAAGCCTCACTAAAGCCTCTGTTGTATGGGCCTGGCACTCATTTAAGACACGGAGCTCCAGAGCAGCGCCGGCTCTGCATCTCTGACAACAACACAGGACTCAGATGTTAACACATGGTCCACACTGTGCAATGAGCCCACAGCAGTTAATCAGCTGATAATTACCCAGCCAGTGTAAACACAATCACCGGTACAGACACCAAAGTGACTGCAAAATGAGCTTTCTTATTTCATCATCTTGATTAAGAACTGGACAGGCCGAGTAATGGCCGCTGGTGAAAACATGACAGCGATCATAACTTAAACTGCAAATCAGGACATGCAGCATTTGATATTAAGTGGATTGAAATCTTGTTTGTTTTTGATACAGTAAAAGCTCCTTTCTCCAATTAAATCATACAATACACGATTGATGTCAATAGATTGGCTCAAATCCTAATCTCTCTTAAGCAAATTTTTGCATCTAGGGAATCAATAGTGAGGATTTGTTTCTAAACCATTCGTGGTGTTTGATTGTATTTGAGTCAAAGAATCTTTAACCCTTGTCTTAAGAAAGTTTCTGAAGAAATCAGCCATTTGGCATCTTGAAGTTCGTAGGTTTGCAGTTTGGACTGATGAATTCGCCATCACCTGTGGTTCAATCACAAAGTCAGTAGTGTTGCATCATCGAGGTTGCCAGTTCCCACCAACCTGGAGATCCATTGCCTCTTGAATATATCAGCATTTAAAATGCAATGTTTATTCAAAATTGACCCACAAAAATTGACCCCTGTGTCCTTCCAGTTAGAAGGTTGTCGGTTCGAGGCTCGCCGGTGACCTTCCTGTAAGGAGTTTGCATGTTCTCCCCGTGCTTTCGTGGGTTTCCTCTGGGTACTCCGGTTTCCCCCACAATCCCAAAAATATGCGGTTAGGTTACCCTGCGATTGACTGGCCTGTCCAGGGTGTACCCCTGCCTCTCGCCCAATGTGTGCTGACACCGGCAGACCCCCGTGACTCCGAAAGGGAATAAGCGGGTATGAAAATGAATGAAACAAAAGGAAAAATTACATGAAGGTTTTGGAGATTCTGGCTACAAAGTTTGCTATATTCAATGTCCTGTGGCCTGTCTGATAAGATTTTTTAAACAGCCACACCCCTGGGCTGACACCCCTCCTCATCTATTATTCAGTCATACCAACTATTCACAGCACAGTAGACTAAGACACAAATAGCTGAAAAAGCTGCAACATCAAACTTTATTAAACTCATTCACAATAACTTCAACAATGTTCAAAAATGCAAAACAAAACAAATTTTTTGAGTAACGCATCAGATTCTCCATGAAAATGACTCCATGAGTCTGACAAATGCAGCAATTGCTTTATTACTATATCGAAATAAATTTTGGAAATCATTTACCAGTGAATCTATTAGAATTAAAATTCTTATATGAACCAAAACCTTCTGATGTATGTTTGACACAACAATTTGAAACGTGATCTAAAACTATGCTGGGTGTTAATTTGAGGGTGAGCTGTCTGCAGCAGGTCAGAGATGCACTCTTTGTCCAGTAGAAGCTGTGTGTTTCAGTGCTTAGTCAACAGAATTCCCCAGCCTTCTTCTGCAATGCACACAGGATGGGAGCCATTCAAAGCAAACCTCAGGGGGAAAACACATGACTCAAAATCTGCTTCAACACCATAACTTTCAATTATAAAAACCCTGATTACAGCAATATTTGTTTTGTTTTTTTAATGTGAAGGCTGAAGAAATCAATTTCTTAGAATTTTATTGCGTGTATTCAGTTTTAAGTGGAATAGTAACACACCAACACACATGACCCTCAAGGGTCATAATCAGAGGAAAAAAAATGCAAAGTGCTTAATTTAAATATGAAATGATGGAACGATGGGTCAAAATGTTTTTAACAAGAAAACAATAAATGTGAAAGAAAAGTCTCATAACAAAAAAGTTCAGTTTTGCCCCGTCCTTATCTATGATGTCGTCTAACCCCATGTTCAAAGAGCTAAATGTGAAACAGGCAAAGAACAAAGGATCGATACTGATATGCATCTACCATAGTGGCACCTGTATCTAAAGATGATTCCAAGGATAATCTGGAGATAGTCAGTCCCAGGATGTACAAGTCCTCAACATTTAAACGGTATACTAATTAAACCTGGTATGAAGAAAAAGTGGATAAAATTCTTTTTAATTATGTGAACATGTGTACACAGGTATTTGAGAGTTTCAGGTTCCTTGTTGTGTGTTCAGCTGCCCCTAGTGGCCACGATGATAATTAACAAAATGGCTCCTACAGTGTTTGTGATTTTTAAAATTCAAATGAGCAGAATCCTTAACACTTGAACTACAAACTTGCTCCTGCAGAGTGTGCAATTTCATGTTTGGGTGGTGCAGAAGCTTCCCATGCTTTGTTGAGCTATGGAGAATCCCCCCAGAGCTACTGTGAGCTTTGCTCTAGCCCCTCGCTGACTCACTCTTGCCAGCCTCCTCTTACTTTAAAAGAGCCTCTACCTATGAAATATTAATGCTGCAGTCCAACTGGCTGGAGAGGGGCTCTCTCCTGGTCTCTTGGTGTATCGAGGGTGAGCGAGAGAGAGGGAGACAGAGAGCGAAAGAGAGAGAGAGGGAGGGAGAGAGTAAACATTCGCTGCTGCTGCTGCTCCACAGACATCCGATCTGTACAAAGCTCCTCAACCTGCTGGGGCCTTCGCTGCAACTGCAGACCATTTGAGAGTAAGCAGTTCCTTAACATCAGCGTTTTTTCATAACTACACAACTGCATATCCAATGCAGTGATGAAAGTGATGTTCATCTTTACAACGATCCCGGTACATATGTATTTTAAGAACACTTCAGAACTTTGATTTTTGAAGTGACAATTCAGAAATTTGATTTCCCTTTAAGATATCCTTTTTTTCATCTAATAATGCCCCATGAAAAACATTTTCAGACTGGAAATAAGTGATGTGAAAATCTAATTGTATTTAAAGGTGAATAAAAATACCATAATATGTAGAAATGCAGAAAAGTTTTGAGAAAATATGTGCTTGAAAAGATTCTTCTGCCTCGATTTCTGCTTTTGTTGCAAGACCCTAATATCTCTGCAAACTGGGACCATCGTATTACATGTTGCTGTAGTTCTCTTTGTAATCCACTTTTTTATTAAATGCTGTCCTACACAAAACAAATAATAATAATAATAATAATTTTATTATTATTAGTTTATTATGTTGGCTTGAAAAACTCCAACGGAGTTGTTCCTGTTTTAGCTCATGACAGGGCTTCAACTTACTCACAATGGTGATCATTAGCAGCTGTTTGGTATGCTTGGTGGATCATATACCTGACCACAATCCCCCAAAAACCCATGACTTTGTGGAAATGTACCTATAAGAATCGATTTATCAAATATTGATTTGATCTAGATTTTCATTTTGTTCTGTCACTTTGTATTTTGTAAGTTTACAAAAATAAATAAACATTATTTATGTTTCTGAAAGCATTCCTTGGATGCAGCATTTTCCACAACTGTTCAAAAGTTTGCACGGTAGTGTATTGTGAAAATCTACTTGGAGATCAAACTTTCTTGTAATGAAACTCACCATATTATCTAAGCTACTACACATAATATATGAATGCCGTGATAACACCTTTGAGAATAGAAAAATTTGTGAGAGTTAGCTGGTCAGCTGGTTCTGATCAACCCATGAGGTCCATGAATGAACACATCATAGCAAAAAAGTAACACGAGAAGTCACTGGCAGCAGGTTCTGAAGTCTTTAAGGCGAGTTTTGACATCTAGAGATTCAGGATTGAAAAATCCCCAGGTCATCACTGTGCTGTCGAGTTCCAATGCAGTGAATGTGTTTCCTGCACATTATATTGAAAAGCAGGTCACTGCCCGAGGCTCTGCCACTTCATTTACACAAAATTCAATGCAAATGGATCTGAACACTTCAGTAACACTGGACTTGTGATTTACAGCATATTAAAACAGATAATGTAACCTATTTGATTGTTTTCAAAATCCATACTTTCAAAAAAATGGGCTTATTAAAACTACAAGATTGGATTCTGACAGGACTCCCATTAAATGGGTCCATAATCCCACATTGTAAACACAGAACCAATTCACTTCTTAATGGTCTATACTAGTGCTGGGTGATATGGAAAAATCATATATCACGATATGGATTATTTTATATCACGATAACGATTTATATTATGATATACCACAATAAAGTACGTTTTCAGTTATTCTCTGAAAAGTTTGACAAAAATATCATTGCATACTTTTTTTGCAACTTTATTTTGAAGTGACATTTAACTGAACTGTCACAAATGAGAAAAACTACGTTTTAGTGCAGCAATGTAAACGTATCAAATGACAACAGATGTGGTGGAGGTAGAGCTACAGTAGCCTTCACATTTTTTTTAATCACATCATAGTTATTAAAATACTATTATCAAAATAATGCTTACGACTGGGCATAACGTACCTCGGGTCAAGCACTTTGACGAGGTCTCGGAAGCTACCTTTCTCAACTGCATACACGGGGATCATGCCTTTACAACAGTAATGCACGATGGCACATGTGATTTCTTTATGGCGCTGGGACGTTTTTTCATACGGTGTGCATTTTATGAAAGACTTAATGCAATATTTTCTTTAGTAATTGATAAAATTAGGTTAGAAACGATAGAAGAGAAATAGGACGATAGACACTTTTGTATCGTCCCCACGATATATATCGTCATATCGCCCAGCCCTAGTCTATATTAAACACATTTGAAGAACATTTCAGTTCCCATAACTTCCATTTACTGTAACCCAATTTACAGTACCATTGGTAAAAAAAAAAAGTGAAACATGTATTACTTGAATTTTATACCCATATATGCGCACTTTAGAATGTCAACAAATACTAGATATGATTGTACACGTACAATACCTAATCAGACAAGCTGCTGAGAGTATCTTTTGGTCAACAACAATCTCTAATGAGGTGATGGGTCTAAACTCTGCTCTCTTACCCAACCGAGTACACTCTACACAGCACACATCCTAATCTGGATTATCAACAAAATTAGATGTGTCTCTAATCCGCCATTTCCAAACTCTTGCCATAACCGTTTGATTCCAGATCAGAGGGACACACAAACCCTTCAATAGTTGAATGTTGTTGACACATATCAGAGCTTTACTCAGATATCTATGATCAAATCAAAAAGAAACATCCATTGATTTATCCATTCAGATATTCAGTGCTCACTTAAATACTGCTAAATACATTTGAAAAACGTTAATAAAATAGAGGCACATACATGTAAAATTGGTAATTTGTAGAATTAGTATTTGGCCCTTTATCGATCAGCAAGATTTCTGGTTCCAGGTGTCTTTTATATTGGTAATTAGCTGAGATTATGAGTTTTCACACCATGAAAAAAATTCCATTTACTTGAATGGGATCCCACACAACAATGCGAAAGCAAACGCAGTGCGATTCTGGAACCCGCTCTGATGGAAAGTTCAGCTAAGAAGAACTTTGACCTGCGAAATCGGGTCACGTGATGCGATTTGAGCCACCACATCAGGTCTGTGAGCTTTTTTGATCACTCAATATGAAGCAAATGTACTTTTTAGGTCATTAGAAATGCTTCAAAGTAGAGTAAAGAGCATCCTGATAAAATTTAGAGGCATTATGACGTGAATTGTTATTTTATTTTTATTAACACTGTTTTGTGGGCTGGCTCATAATGCACTCAACCGTGTGCCGAGAAATTCCATGCCGTTCAAGAGTAGTTTGACCACCCCATCACAGTCTCAACTCATTAGTTGTAATATATACAGGCCCTGTACTCATGTACCCAGTTGTTTAGAAAATGGTTATGTTTCTGTGTGGTTACGCTGTCTGTCCACATGTAACCACAGCACTGTTGTCATGTAACTGTGCATTTTTGAAAACGCCAGCCAAGGTGAATCGTATTTGAAACACTCAGCAGTCAATGTCCAAGTGGACAGCAAAAATGCTGTTTTTTCAGGGGGCGGAGTTTGTCGTTGTCGTCACACTCAGTCACTGCTATGTTTACACATAGCAAGTGGACTATGTTGTTGTTTATCCCACTATAGTAGCTCACAACATGTGGAGGACACATAGGTTATTGTTGAGTCAGTGCTGAATAATAACTTTAAAAATTGCCACCTGTTGGTTTGGTAGAGACGTGTTTTTCTACACGGTGTGAGGGAAAACAAACTGTTTCACAAAAAAACATAAACAGACGGCCACGTGTTCGGACATGGCCACAATCAACTGAAGCAACTTATCAGATCTCAAAATCACTTGGTCATGATCAAAGATCTCTACAAGAATGTTAGGGAAAATTCCTTCACCAGGCAGTATTAGACTACAAGACCATCACCAAGCTGGTTGGTGAGAAGGTGACAACAGTAGGTGAAATACATACATGAAAGCCAAGCCAACCAAACAATTTTCAATCTAGTTGAATAACTATTCACCAGAAAAATGTAGAAGTATGTTGAAGAAAAAAATGAGAAACTTACTGAACATAGAATACTGTGCTAAATTTTAGCATGGTGATTAATAAAAGAATACCAGTTTAAACGTTTATTTTGTTAAATGAACAAAGTGCAGTAAAGGAACAACATTTAAATCAAATCAATGTTTGGTGTGATCAGCAGCAATTCTTCTAGGCACACTTGCACAGTTTTTAAGAAACTCTGCTGGTTGGTTGCACCAAACATCTTGGAGAACTAAGTTGTGCCAACGAAGAAAAAAAAGCACTGCATGCATTTCTCAACATTGAAAATATCCAGTCGCAGTAATGTAGCCCTAAACGTTCAAAGAACCTCCATCATGCTTCACTGTTGCTTGTAGACACTCCTTATCGAACCACTCTCCAGTTCTCAGATGAACACACTGCTTTCTGCTAAATCCAAATACTTCACATTCTGATTAATCAGACAAGAGCACCTGCTGCCATTTTTCTGCAACCTAGTTGCATTCACTCTCCCTTGATCCCACGTCAGTGATATAGCTTTTTGGCTGCAACTCTCCTATGAAAACCAGTTCTGGCCAGACTTCTCCAAACAATAAATGTGTGTACCTGGATCCCACTGGTTTTGCCAGTTTTTTAGCTGATGGCACTGATGGCCATCTTCCAATTTTGAAGGGTAAATGAGTTTGGTTAGTTTTTCACCTGCTGCAGTTTCCTCAAGTGATTTTTGCCCATTTCTTTGTGCTTGTTGAAAAGAGCTTGAACAGAACATCTGGAATCCAAGACAACTCTGAAATCTCCATTTTCTTGTTAAAATATAAATATATTGTGTCCTTATGCTGTGTCAGTCTTGTCATTACAAGAAGAGTTCATGTTACTCAAATTGGTAGCAGAGCTTGGCTGTTCCTCTACGAGTTTTAAGCCTCCTACACCGCTGTGTCTGTTGCAGCTCACGACTGGATATCCACTTTCTTGAATATTGATGGTAATAGCTCACAATAACCTGACAATAATCCTACAAAAAAAAAACCGCTGAATTTGTGCAAATGTACCATAGATGCTGGTTCGAAGGCAACAGTAGTAGCACCAAATATTGATATGATCTAGAATTCTTTTGCTGTTCGCCTACTTTTGTGCTTTGTTTCTTTTTTACAGCATTTAAAATAAAAAAAAAAGCTTTTTTAAACTTTTGCACAATACTGTTATGGTAAAGATACTGAAGAAAACACACAGCAGCTTATTGTCCTGCACTCCTGCAGTATGTCAAGTCTCAATGACCTCAGAAAACAGTTGTATAATAACTTAATTTAGATCATATGCAGAAATCATTAGGTGCCATGGTTTATACCGTTAAAAATGACAAGTTTGCAAACAGATAAGTGATGTTCTCTGCCATTGACAGCTTGTGTTTACAAATCAAGTTTGCCGGCGTGCATTAAGCTACTGCACAGAAACAGGTTACAGCCGGGGTCAACACATGTCCGTCAGCAGCCCGCTTAAAGGACATGCCAACATCCACACAGACCTGTCAAACAATCGATTTCAAACAAAATATTTCACGAGGAATGTCCACTTACCCTTTTGAAAGACTCGGGGTTGACCGAGAGTAAATCACTTAGTGCACAGCGGATTTATTCTCGGCGTTGTTCACATTGTGCCAGTGGGCTCTGTTCTGCAAGCCTTGTTGGTCGACGTGAATACACATGGTACTTTTTCAGAGTCCGGGGGCACATCAGTCAGAGAAACGTGCCAAGTGTAAGATAAAGCCTTCCAAGTTTCCCCAAAAGTGTCTCGCAGTTTATTTTTTTGTCCACGCTAACCGTATGTACGAGCAAAAGCAGTAACAAGACGTTGGATTTGAATGATAGGTTGTTCTGTCAATCAAGGCGGAGTCCCAGACTGTAAATCCCGCCCCTATGCAGAAACAAACCAATCAAAAGGCAGAATCGGCTTCCGTCCGGCGAGCTATTTAAAGAGCCAAGTAACGTGATGTAAGGAAGCGTTCGCTTGCCCAAAAGTCAAGTAGAACGAGAAGTATGCGTTAAGAACATTCATTACACTCTCCAATAAACTATAATGTTTATAATAACTTGATTTCACAGCTTTAAACGCTATATCGGGCTCGGAGGTTCTGAGGTCCACATAAAACAAATCCAAGAGAGCATGTTCTGGCAAAACGCCCGTCGACGGCTTGTTTTAGTCATTTTTCCAACAAATTTAATCTCTACATAATAACAGGAAATTGCAGAAAAAAAAACCTGCCACTGCAAAAAAACAGGCAGCTAACAAGGAAAAAGCAGAAGAGGTGGAAAGATGCTTTTTCTTTCCCGTGCTTGGGTCTTCACCACTTTCATCAGCAAAGGAAAATTCTGAAAAAACCTATTTATTTTCATGTTTGACTACATGGGAAATAGGGCCATATAGAATAAGGCTGTGTCCCAAATCGCCATGTGGGTGCGGTCTTGTGGCCTTGTATACTTGCAAAGCACATTCCGGTGAAAGAAGTCAATTTTATCCAGCTGAAACACCAGATCTCAACAGTTAGGCACCTAGCAGCTAGACAATTCAATTTCCATCTAGTTTTGGGTCAGTGCTAGATATATAAACACTAGAGGATGTTGTTTGATAATGTTTGGGAACTAACTGTGCAGTGCCTAACTGTTGAGATCCTGCATTGCAGCTGGATACTACTCAAAGAAGTCCACAAGTGTTTGTATAGTATCACCATTTGCCCTCATCAGTAAAGCCATGTCGCTTTTTATGTGACCTCTGGCGAAGGAGAAAAGATCTGAACAAGCAAACTCCTTCCATCAATGTCATCGGCAAGCCTTGAAACGACTATCTTGTAACTTGAAGGCCATAGTGCTACCCCCTGCGCCACCATGCCGCCCCTGAGTTTGAGTTAAAAAATAATTTTTTAAATATATAAGTCTAAATATTACGGTCGCAAGAAAAACAAGGTGCGTGTTCAGTTTTCCATGCCGCTAAACGACCACTAGAGGGCAGTATATCACAAGTAATACTTAGAGACATGGTAAATGAACAGATTTAAGTTTTTTATCACAACCAGAATGCAAAGCAGGTGCACACACACACACACACACACACACACACACACACACACGCACGTATGCATGCACACTCAAACTCACACATGCCCCACACACAAATTATTTGTGAAGATTAAAAATTCTCTCTTTCTATAGCAACCCTAGCACACCCATGTGGACTCATGTGAAATGCGCTAATGGTCTTTTCTTCGTGACGTCATAAAAATGTGGAAGTCCATGAAGTCACTGGGTCCTGAGGGTGCCTTTTGGGACAGGAGCTGCCAGAGCGCCAGAAGTGCCAGAGCAGCTGATGGAGCATGCGCAAATAAGTGCAAACAGACTTTACTATTGGAGCAAACAGATACAGTACTAATACTGCAAATTACTATTGAGACATTACTATTAGAATGGTAAGCGCATACTGGGTTAGTATTGGCAACACAGTATGCGCTTACCATTATATAACGTATTAATATATACCGGTACATATACAATAAAGTGTACTATACAACAAAGTTATCAAACAAAAAGATCAGTTTAAGGACGAAACTTAAATGAAGTATGTTGTGCATACATAATAAATAGCTGTGACTACAAGCGAACGAACGCCATCTAGTGGTTACAATCCTGAAGAACGTTCGGTTCAATTCAAGGTACTTGTTTTATTTCTGTGTGTTAGTCTATACTTGTAGCTAGTTATCTATTTAACATCTTTTATTACACATGTCACAATTTACAAGTTAAATAAATACACTTTTGTTAACTAAAATTGAACAAACAAACCGTACTTTTAGTAAAGGAACACTACAACAGTTTGCCACTAGAGGCCACAGCTCCAAAACAAACAAAAAATAAACAGTGTTATTTTTAATTCTAGAGATTTGCAATGTAAAGAAATCCAACAATACGAACTTTTTAGCTGATTATTGTTAGTTAAAATTCTAGTTTAAACCAGGTACCTTTATGCTGGATTATCCAATAGAATGCTTTATGGATGGTTTTTTTTTCGTTAATAATCGTAAATTCACATAACCCTCTCAATAAAAATAACCCACACCTTCTATTCGATACAGTGGCTAAATTCTTAAACAACCAAACGTCTGCAGATTTAGACAACCAAACCAATCTTAAAAGTAATAACTTCATGAACTATTTTTCCAATCAGATATGGTCAGATTTATAAAACATCCCTAGATGAGGCTAACAATACAATGCATGACTAGTTAAATTTAAACGAGTCATTCTAAATAAAACTGAGGGGAAAAACCTGGAACAATCCAAAGGATGCATGCATCTTTAGTTTGGGAGTGGGGTGTGGAGACAAGGCAAAAAAAAAAAAGTAAAAAACGTAAAACTGTATTTTATTGTTATTTTTTTCATTAGAGAAGAGTAAAAACCCAGTTTGAAGACTGTACAAGAGCCTGTCTTGTGTCCATGGGGCCTCCTCACCGTAGGGTTCAGTGCATTATAGGAGGACTGGAGAGTGCACTTTGCTTCCTGTGCTTCTGGTTTGGCAGCTGTGAAATGTTATTTTTGGAACAGAATGGTTGAGGTTCAGGGGAGAGCAACAACAGGCAGCTAAGTTGAGCTAAAAAGAGAGAATCATACATATGCGCTCTTTGAGGAAGAAGATTCGATCATTTTAAAGGCTGTTTAAAGTATGTTTCTGAAAAATGAAATCCTACACACAAACTCAAAAAACAGACTTCTCATATTCCGGTGTACTTTTATGTGTCTATTACTTGTTTAAAAGCTTTACAAATTTTATCAAGGAATAAAGAAACCATTGTTTTATATCTGTCATGGTCCTTGACAGTAAAATCGGGTCATTCCATTCCAATGTCCTCATTTTCTGCAGTATACAGTGCATGGATCAGAATGCACTTTATATTTTTGTATTTTACATTTTTAAAATTTTGTTTTAGAAATTCATTCATTTAACTTTTTTTTTAAATTTCATCACACAAAACCTAACATGTCAGAATGAGGTGTTTTAAACACTTTGCAAATATATATGCCAATAACCCTTTGAAGTTCGGGGTGTTTTTGAGGTTTTTTTTACATTTTGCTGTATTAAAATACCTTTAAAACCATTTCTGTTGCAGATGAAAAAAAATGTATAAAAAAGTTTTAGTTCAACACAAGCTTCTTTTTTTTTTTACAAATATTTTTTCATTACATGACACAAACCCCCAAAATTGTGCAATATTATAAATAAATTTACGAGTTGTGTCATGTTATACTGCAAAAATTGAGCGGACTTTGTTATATTTGCTACAAACATTTTATGTTTATAACAAAAATCAAATGTTTATAACAAAAAGTGTTGAGACAAAACACAATGTCACAAATCTCTATTAAGCAAAGACATGGTCAAAAAATTGGCAGTTGTAGCAGAAAATATAATGTTATACAATGATCCAAGCACTTTTAGTGCATTGTGCTTTTTGTGCCAGATTTTTTGAAAAACAATTGAACTTCCAGGGGTTATCCCTCCTTTTCACCAACAGATGGCACTGATGGCAGCATTTGGGGTCTGTAAAATGAAACTGAAAGACGATTGCAAATTTCTCCCAGTTTAATTTGAATTACCGTATTTTTCGGCTCATAAGACGCACTTTTTCTTCCCCAAAACTGAGGGGGAAAAGTTGGTGCGTCTTATGAAGCGAATGCAAACCGCCGCGAAGTCCGGTAACGGCCGTATGAGAGGTGTAAGAGCTCCGGAGCTCCGGAGCTAGGCCGAAGCCGCGGCCATATTTGTTTACCAAGCGCTGCGCGCTGACGTCATCGCCCATCTCTGCCATTGCGCGGACGTAACGAAAACGGGGGGGGGGAACTACATTTCCCACAATGCCTTTGGCATCCGCATCCATACTTACGTCACGAGCGAAACTACAGAGATCAGCTGACTCTCGCATTTGAGTGATCTCTCACGCTACAAACCCATTTTCTCACGCTAAAATACATTTCAAGATGTGAAATGGGCACAGCTCATAGTTTGTCTGCTATGTTTTTTGAGCCTGACAATAAGATGATGATCGATAAGCATCGTCTTCAGTCTGTGAGGGTTTTATTTCCGCTAAACATTCACTTGGACAGTTTCACAATCTTGGACAGTTTGATCCTTTGGAGTTATTTGGGTTTTCATAAGCTGACAAAAATCAAAAGGATTTATATTAGAACAAAAAGCATACGCTTGTTTCCAGCGCTCGCTCGCTATCTCTCTCTCTCTCTCTCGATCTCCGTGAAGTTGGCCCCTCATCTACGCGCTCCACCTTCCTCTTGTACTTGTGCTCTTAGTGCTAGATTTGTGCTGATTTGTGCCGTTGGAATCATATTTTGTGCTGTTATAGATTTCGAGATATTAAACATTATTTTATAGGTCATCCAAAGGTCACCGGCCCCCCCATCAAACTCCAAATCGCACGAAAACGGTACACTTCGTTAGTGCTAGGATTGTGCTGGTTTGTGCCGTAAAAAGTTTTGTTTGTGCTGCTTTATTTTTCGAGATATTAACGTTTTTTGACAGGCGGATGACGTCACTCAGCCCCCCATCAAACTCCAAATCGCACGAAAACGGTAAGCTTCGTTAGTGCTAGGATTGTGCTGATTTGTGCCGCTAAAAGTTTTAATTGTGCTGCTTTATTTTTCGAGATATTAGCGTTATTGTGGCTGGTGACGTCACCTACCCCCAAACAAACTTAAAACTGACAGAAAACTATTTTAGATGATTGTGCTGCTTAGTGCTAGGATTGTGCTGATTTGTGCCGCTAAAAGTTTTAATTGTGCTGCTTTATTTTTCGAGATATTAGCGTTATTGTGGCTGGTGACGTCACCGAGCCCCAAACAAACTTAAAAATGACAGAAAACTATTTTAGATGTGCTGCTTAGTGCTAGGATTGTGCTGATTTGTGCCGCTAAAATTTTTAATTGTGCTGCTTTATTTTTTGAGATATTAGCGTTATTGTGGCTGGTGACGTCACCGAGCCCCAAACAAACTTAAAAATGACAGAAAACTATTTTAAACGATTGTGCTGCTTAGTGCTAGGATTGTGCTGATTTGTGCCGCTAAAAGTTTTGTTTGTGAAGCATATTGCTCTCCACTATATGAATAATTTAATGTGGGAGGTCACATATCACTCAATATCAATAGCAGTGAAAACTTTTCTGGACAACTGTGCTTCTAATGGCTATTGAGATTTGTAAACATTTTGTTTGTGCTGCTTTATTTTTTTCCCCTCAGGAGCTGACGTAACTTACCATCATATTCAAACGCAATGGAAACCTGGGCTGGTTTGTGCCAATTCTGATTAAATTTGTTTACTTATCTACAGAAGCCTCGAGTGTCTTTCATTGAATACTGTTTTATGTACAATTAAATAATGCATACTGTGTTATAACATTTGCAGACAATAAAATTCAATGAACCAATATAAAATGAAAAACTTTTTATTGTAATTTTAAACTTTGACAAGAAAAAGCCTCAACAGTATGTGTCTTTCGATGCAACTGGTTCAGTGGTCAGGAAACTGGACAGACCAAATGGAAATCCTGGGCACATCTTCCTTTACCAGGGTGTTCTGAAAGGGCATAACAACTCCTCTGTCCCTGTGATACGAATGTTGTCAGAGAGACATGATGTACTTGTAAAATCTCACTGGATGGCTGAGTGGATTTGTGCAGGTGCACAAGTACCAAAAGAGGTGGTGAGTGATTTCTCACTGGCCCTTCTCAGAGCACAGGTTAAAGCATTCACACCTCATCCTGACCTTAAGTCTTACATCAATTATATCAACCCCCTCCTCCCCCCATGTTTTGTCAGGGTTGATGTTGCACACTGCATTAAGATGATCTGCCGGTGGGACTGCCTCAAAAACAAAGCACATAGAATTAAAGATTTCTTTGTGAGGTCCATAGCACAGTTGATAAAGGCACAATCCCTAAAACATGCCACAGATCTCATACATGCCATTGGTGTTGTGGCACTCAGTGAGGCAGAGGGCAGTGACCATTCTGGAGCTCCTCTCACATCTGAAAACTGCAAACAATACCTAAAAGCACAAATTGCAGAAGAGTCAGTGATGTTTCCAGATGAAGAGGAACTGGATGGAGAGGCAAACTTTGTTGAAATACAGACAGATCTCAGACAGTGGGGAACAGAAATATGTGAGGAGAGCAGGTCTCAAGCCATGGCAGAAGGGGACCGGGACAACATGCATTATCTCCCAGAAATTATTCCTCACATTGTGAGGCTTGTGGGCTATTTACCACTCTGGACTGGAATAATGGTCCCTGCCTTCCAAAGCACCCATCTCACAGCAAGTTCTGCCTCTGTTGAAGCGGAGTTCAAGAATATTAAACATGGTCTTTTCAAACACGAAAAGCTACCCATTCGGGTAGACTGTTTCATTGCTCGCCATCTTAACTTTATTGAGGGAAACATGCAGATTTTTTCTGCAAAAGTTCAAGAGGATTCCACAGTCAGAAATGTGGATTACACGGCTGCTGCCCCAGAACGAACTTCCAACACTTTAGAAGCCAATAAACAGAGTGCTGGACGATGTGAGGAGTTGTGTTTATTTTATTAAACAATGCTCGTCACAGTACTGCAGCCTCGCCATACGTACAATCAGGGAGGTTACATTTGTCTCCGTTTCTGTTGATGTTCTGCAGACATTTGGTATTGGTCACCTACAGGCTGCTTTGGAGAGTTCTTTAAACCTTCCTGAATCTTGCTGTCTCAGGCCAATCCAAAATCCATCCAACGGCCCCACTGAATTAAAAACAGAAGAACAGACATCGGGAAAAGTTCTCTGTGCAGGAAAAGTCAGCCACAGTTACAGCCTGGGAGAACTTTTATGGATTGACACGGACCTTAGAGGCAACATCACTGCTCCTTCACAAATGGATTCAAGGCACAAAGAATTTGCCTTGAGCGAATATCCCTCCAATCTGGTTCTCCTAGGAGAGATATTTACTTTGAGGGCAGTCATTGGCTACCAGGATGCGCTGACCCAGGATTCTCTTGGACATTATGTGTCTTACTGCAAGCGAGCTCCGTGTGTCTGGGAATTGTTTGATGATCTTCGAAGCAGTGTGACGGCTGCATCAGAAAGCACAAAGGTTATCTCACACGCTGTGCTGTTCACTAAAGACTGAGCAGTTATTTATTTCATTTTAAATTATTTTATTTACTTTATATTTACATGCACGCACACATGCACACGTTCAGTGCATTCTATGTAGTAGTGCCACGTTTTAGTTATACACATAAAGTTACTGTTCAAATGTTTGCTTGTCTCTTTTTATTAAATCAAACTCATATGATCAGAGCACATGCTATATCGCCAAACATTGTTGCGGATCCAGTGAGCTAATAACCCCTCACAATAATCATCTTTTGTCAGCCACAATAACGTAATATCTTGAAAAATAAAGCAGCACAGTTAAAACTTTTAGCGGCACAAATCAGCACAATCCTAGCACTAAGCAGCACAATCGTTTAAAATAGTTTTCTGTCAGTTTTAAGTTTGTTTGGGGCTCAGTGACGTCACCAGCCACAATAACGCTAACATCTCGAAAAATAAAGCAGCACAATTAAAACTTTTAGCGGCACAAATCAGCACAATCCTAGCACTAAGCAGCACAATCGTTTAAAATAGTTTTCTGTCAGTTTTAAGTTTGTTTGGGGCTCAGTGACGTCACCAGCCACAATAACGCTAATATCTCAAAAAATAAAGCAGCACAAACAAAACTTTTAGCGGCACAAATCAGCACAATCCTAGCACTAAGCAGCACAATCATCTAAAATAGTTCTCTGTCAGTTTTAAGTTTGTTTGGGGGTAGGTGACGTCACCAGCCACAATAACGCTAATATCTCGAAAAATAAAGCAGCACAATTAAAACTTTTAGCGGCACAAATCAGCACAATCCTAGCACTAAGCAGCACAATCGTTTAAAATAGTTTTCTGTCATTTTTAAGTTTGTTTGGGGGTAGGTGACGTCACCAACCACAATAACGCTAATATCTCAAAAAATAAAGCAGCACAATTAAAACTTTTAGCGGCACAAATCAGCACAATCCTAGCACTAAGCAGCACAATCGTCTAAAATAGTTTTCTGTCAGTTTTAAGTTTGTTTGGGGGTAGGTGACGTCACCAGCCACAATAACGCTATTATCTCAAAAAATAAAGCAGCACAATTAAAACTTTTAGCGGCACAAATCAGCACAATCCTAGCACTAAGCAGCACAATCGTTTAAAGTAGTTTTCTGTCAATTTTAAGTTTGTTTGGGGCTCGGTGATGTCACCAGCCACAATAACGCTAATATCTCAAAAAATAAAGCAGCACAATTAAAACTTTTAGCGGCACAAATCAGCACAATCCTAGCACTAAGCAGCACAATCGTTTAAAATAGTTTTCTGTCAGTTTTAAGTTTGTTTGGGGGTAGGTGACGTCACCAGCCACAATAACGCTAATATCTCAAAAAATAAAGCAGCACAAACAAAACTTTTAGCGGCACAAATCAGCACAACACTAGCACTAAGCAGCACAATCGTTTAAAATAGTTTTCTGTCAGTTTTAAGTTTGTTTGGGGCTCGGTGACGTCACCAGCCACAATAACGTAATATCTTGAAAAATAAAGCAGCACAATTAAAACTTTTAGCGGCACAAATCAGCACAATCCTAGCACTAAGTAGCACAATCGTTAAAAATAGTTTTCTGTCAGTTTTAAGTTTGTTTGGGGCTCGGTGACGTCACCAACCATAATAACGCTAATATCTCGAAAAATAAAGCAGCACAATTAAAACTTTTAGCGGCACAAATCAGCACAATCCTAGCACTAAGCAGCACAACCGTTTAAAATAGTTTTCTGTCAGTTTTAAGTTTGTTTGGGGCTCGGTGACGTCACCAGCCACAATAACGCTAATATCTCGAAAAATAAAGCAGCACAATTAAAACTTTTAGCGGCACAAATCAGCACAATCCTAGCACTAACGAAGCTTACCGTTTTCGTGCGATTTGGAGTTTGATGGGGGGCTGAGTGACGTCATCCGCCTGTCAAAAAACGTTAATATCTCAAAAAATAAAGCAGCACAAACAAAACTTTTTACGGCACAAATCAGCACAATCCTAGCACTAACGAAGTGTACCGTTTTCGTGCGATTTGGAGTTTGATGGGGGGCCGGTGACCTCTGGATGACCTATAAAATAATGTTTAATATCTCGAAATCTATAACAGCACAAAATATGATTCCAACGGCACAAATCAGCACAAATCTAGCACTAAGAGCACAAGTACAAGAGGAAGGTGGAGCGCGTAGGTGGGGGGCCAACTTCACGGAGATGATCAATCACAAAGTAAACACGCGTGCATTCACTAGCGAGTAGCGCTTTTTTTCCGCGCGAACCGCGTTCGATGTGAACGTACCTTAACTGATAACATTTAATTTACTAGAGTACATTTTTAAAGTAAATTTAAAGATGTCTAGTTGAAAAAAAGTTTTTTGTCCTTTTTACGTTTTAACGTTTAAATCTTGCGATTGAGGTTGTTTTAAAGGTTGTAAAACACGTTCATAAACATTATAAATTGGCGATATTTCAGTTTGCAATTGTTATAAGTATTGGGTGGCGTCACCAAAACGATAAAAAAGAAAACCTTTTTAATTCTAGGTGACTAATAAAAACCATGTTTGTATGATTTCACATTATCAGTATGTAATATTGTTCTAGCTTGTGAGAATATAAACTGATAAAAGTAACGTGGATATTTGCTGTATTTCTGAAAGCAATCCATAGCTTCTGCCTCAATGCAGGTGGTCTGTCAGGGAAAGTTTATTCCTTCCTCATGGGAATATACTGGTGCCTTTCTCCAGCTCAAAATGGGCAAAAGGCAGGGTACACATTGACAGGTTGTCAGCCCATTGCAAGTCCATCCTATATCTACATTCACTCTCACATAACCTACACTCACTAAACAAACGTACTGTCCCATGCATGCGTTTTTTTTTTACATACAAACTTTGTTTTTAGCTTTACTTGTTGGATTTATTATTCAGATATTATGCTTTAAGTAAGAGATCCCTGCCATCAAGATTCTCATCCACATGGTTGGCACATATTTATATGTAGATAGCATTTTAAATTACACAAATATTTGGTTTGTGTTATTTATTCCTGTTAGTTTACCACTATCTTTTTGTTAATGTCTTGCTTCTCTTGTCTTGAGCATATATTTTTTTTCTCACAGAGATTGATTAGGGTTCATTTGGCTGATTAGGAGCTAAGCCTCTGCACCTGTTGTGTGCTCCTCACCAATGTACCATTATTTTGACGTTATTTCAGTCTTTTTTTGTTAGCATTGTGATGTATGTGGACACTTAACTCCACTTTATCTATGCAGCCTGTATTTTGAGGCAATCATATTAGCTGTTGGTTAGCTTTAGTTTTCAGTATTATTATTGTCTCTTGGTTCTTTTTTTTTCATTCATTCATTTTCCAACTCGCTTATTCCCTTTTTGGGGTCACGGGGTTCTGCCGGTGCCAATCTCCAGCACATATTCTATTTATTTATTCACACATTTATTCATGCTGCTTGTCACCTTTTTAGCTAAATCTTAATCAGGTTACCAACTGCGCCACATAGAATGTTTGTTTTAATATTTAATGGATGCACTACATGCTAAAAAATTTCTTTAGCTGCTATTTACTTTAAGTGAAATAAATAGTTGATCCCCTGCTCATCATAAGAACATTTGCCATGCAAAGAAACAATAAAACTGTATAAAAACATAACTCATGAAGATAACAGAGCTGTTACATCAAAGTACAAGGAGAAATTTCATGGCATTACAGTTAAAAAAGGTTTATTAGCAAAAAAAAAGAAGTGTCAAGTATTATTTTTATAAAATATGTAAATTAGGAGCCATGACATGTCCCTGTTTTTCTTGCTGCTCATCAGTATCTGCAGGAGCACCCGAGAAAAGGTCAGCGTCTCGCAGGTAATGCTGTTAAAGTGATCAAACCAACCCCATGGTGAGTATGTTAGATGCTTGCCATTTAAAAGATAGCTTTGATTCAAAGTGACTTACCGTTCACTAATTTAACTTCAGTTCCCCCTGAAGCATGGTGAAGCAGCTTTAGAGTTTCTGAGTCACTCCCAACATAAGCTGAAGCCAAGTGTAAATCATTGAGTTTTTTTTAAGACACTCAAAATAACTGTTTCATTAGTGCTGTTTATTTTGTGTATAAATGCGTTTAGAATATCAGGTAAAACATATAATATCATCATTAATGGGAAAATTGTTTGATCCTAAAGGCTGTCCGTCATTTTAAAGTTAGTTCAAGGAAGATGAATCAAAAAATGGTGTGCTATATTGCATTTATTTTTGTGATTGTATTGATGTTTATACTGTTTATTATACTGTCAGCCAATGCTAATGTTAGAAGGCAAAAGTTCACTCAAGTTTCACTCAACTTACTCTATTGCAAGAGACGAACTGAGACCAAGTATTAGGAGGCACTTTTGTCTTTTCAGTCGGTTATATTTTGAATTTGCTGTTGAATATAAGACACAGAAGAAAAGAAAATCAATTTGCAAGCATTGTTTTACCA
>SRMA01027089.1:61138-148841 GCA_007224835.1 Danionella cerebrum | reverse complement strand
TGGGATCGTGCTCCTGTAAATCACATTGGTCCATGTAGTCCACTAAAAAGTTATATTTAGTGTAGTGTAAAAACTGAGTCTCTATAAACTGGTTAGACCCTGTAAACACTTATTAAGTCAAAGGCGGGACAAAAATGTGAGGGGCGTGGCAGTCCCTGTGTACCACCAAAAAATCGTGTTACTGTTTTAGCAGTTTTACTGTGTGTATAGGAAATCTAAAGTGACCAATGTAATCTACAGATGATGATTGAATTTTTGATGGTGGTTTTATCGCTGTGGGTCACTCTTAAAAGGGTGTCCCCTCAAACCACCATCCTACTGGTTTGGGAATTAGTGTCCCTCTAAACCACAAAAACCCGTATGTGTGTGTGTGTGTGTGTGTGTGTGTGTGTGTGTGTGTGTGTGTGCGTGTGTGTGTGTGTGTGCGTGCGTGCGTGCGTGTGTCGTTTAAAAAATCGTTTAATACAGTTAATTTACTACAACTATATATGTAAAAATAATAATAATAATAATAATAATAATAATAATAATAATAATAATAATAAATGTATGCATGTTTCATATTTTTCTTTCTAAGAGGCATTGATTAAACGTAGTAAATATTACTGAATTTTGAACAGATATAAAATAAATATTTGTTTTTAATATAATGTAGTTATTTTATATATAAATGTATACATTTTAAATATAAATCGCTATGGCTAATGCACAGAAAAAGCACATCGGTGATTTCTGGATGTGCTTGTATATATTATCTTAAATTGCCAGGTCAGCGATAATGTGTTCGTGCTTGTGACCTTATGAATCTTGCAGCCAAGATAGGAATCTTTAAAATACATAGAAGTTTGTTCCGCAAAACAATTAACTGATAAAATTATATCAATTCTCTGCTTGAAAACGTTAAAAAACAAAGACAATTTCAGACCTGTTTGAAAGTAAACGACGACGTCGTGGTGTATGATGTCATCAATGGAATCTTAAACTATTGCGACTAGAGGAACAGAACAACACCTGCTGGTTTTGCTTGGTTGGATAACACTTGCTTGTTTGGATAACCTACAACTTGACGATGGATCGGTCTGAGCGGATTAGGGACATGCTTTTTGCTGTTCGTGTAGCCGCTAAACTTGCAGAAACTCTAATGAAAGATCATGCGGTTCAGTCGGTTATCGACAATTTCATATGGAACCTTTCTGAGAAGTAAGTAGCAGTACTACTACATGAACAAATTGCTCAGTATATTATTATTACTATTTTTTTTATTATTATATGAAATATTAACTGGAGTTAATGTGTGTTTTCAGGGATCTGGAGGTGCTTCAGACTGATCTCAGTTACCAAGTAAATACACTTCAACCTATTCTTTTTTTTTTAAGTTACTCTTAATAATACTTGTTTATAGTATGATTTATACAATTTTTTACTGGTTACAATGTAAACATCAGGTCCTGTGTAACAACAACGCGCTTCACGCAATTACGTATTAACGGCTTGCATATGCTAATGTGTATGCTAATTAGCTCTCACGTCGTTTGCGTGAAATAAAAGTTAATGAACAAAGTTTGGATTTATGGAAATACTATAGGGGTTTAAAATAGGGAACGTGTTAATACTTTCTAATGGTGTTTCGTTGACATTACTAAACGATTTCAGGTGTTTTGTGCAATGCTAGGTTGGTTAGCATAACTGCTAATGTTGCTGCGTCACCATGGCAACAATTCGCTCTGTAACGTTGGGTCTCTTAACAATTCAAAGTTGATGATCGTGGATGCCAAAGTTTTTTTTTAATCACCCGAGCAGCTGTTTGCAACTCAGTACGCACAAGTTGTGCTTCCATCTCTCTAATTAATGACGTGCTGTTCGCAAACGAAAGAGCCGATTCTTTTGTAGCGTCTGAGAAGAACCGACTCCCGTCGGGGAGAGCCGAATCTTCTGCCGTAATTAGGTCCGTGGCTTCATTTGGGATGGCCATGTGGCTAATCACATGGGGAGGACTCACAAGGAGCTCACCATGACGTGAAAGAAAGGAAAGAGGGCACATACTTTAAAAACTATAGCGAGTGTACAAAGAGCGACAGAGAGAGGTAGGTACAAAGCATTAAATGAGACGGTCTTCGCTGCAGACCGTTCGTGGACTAAACCTAACCCTAATGTGGAGAAATCAAGAACAATTATACATTTATTGGTTTTGATCATTTTTTTCGTCATAAATAATTACAGAGTTCGGTTTTATTAATTAATATGCACACACTGCCTGTGCTTTTGGATTAGGACAGCGTTTGTCCAGCAGGTGGCAGTAGCAACAAATACTGTATACAGCTGACCCGGTAAGAAAGAACATAAGAAGAAGAAAGTTTTAGCGTGTTGTCAAGGAAACGGAGCTGCGTTTGAGTGTATGCTGATCAGAGTTTGTGTAAAATAAAGACACCAAATCAAATCACGCTTGTTTACTTCAAGTGTGTTACACAAACCCTAACTTCGTTCACGTACGTGGATTTGAAGGAAATTCGCCTGAACAGCTCATACTCCATGCGCACCACACATGCGCACTATAACGTTGGCAAAATTAGTCCCTGCACTACTGTCCACAGCAAACACTACTTGCATTAAATGGGAGTCCATTGCGAGAAAGTGTAAAACAAAAATGAAACTGCATTTGGCAGCTCTTCCCTTCCCTGCATTAACACTCTTCCCTTTATTTACGTTATTTGATTTGCTTGCTGCGGTTGTGTTCAATTAAAGTTTTATCAAAATGTTAAACAATTGTAACTTTTTAGTTAATAATGAAAATAGGGAACACAGAGTTGCGTACCAATGGACAAAGCATTCACAATAGTTAATTAGGCTCAATAAGAAGCCTCTGAGTGATCCTAAATAAAGCCATTTGGGAGCCGTAAGAGTTGGCATTTTTAAGAAAGCCAAACTGAAAGAGCCGAACCTCCTCTCTCATGCAGCCGCAGGGAGTGTGTTTGGTACGACAGCAAAAGTTTCTCTAGCTCAAACAATGTCCCTCTGTGCTATGTGCCGCCCATCTGTGTTCTCCCACTTGTGTACACACATATTGCGGTATATGAAAAATGTATATAATAAACATTGTGCAATTAAAAAACACATTATAAAACTAATACTAAACAAGTTACAGTGGTACCCCGAGATTCGTAAGTAATGTGTTCTAGGGTGACATTCGTATCTCGAAGCAAGTTTTACGTGTAAAACGCCTAATCTGTTCAATGGCTCCCAGAAACAACAGTATAAGTTGATAAAAAATGAAAAACCAGAGAAAAATCAAGTAATGTTTCTTAAATCCTTAAATCTACACATTGGTTATGTATTAAATGACAATAAAACACACGCAAAATACGTAATATGTACAAAAACGTGAAACCTTACATTGAGAGTGAGACAGTGTGTTGGAGGAGGAGGAGGACTAACTTCAGCATTTTCAATGTTTTTAACAACACCATTACTCTAATCTATAATCATCTATAGTCTACGAATCTTCTTCTGTAGAAAAGCAAGCCATTGTTATTTTTGTCTAGAATGATGACAAATTACTTTGTTGACAAACATTTTTTTTCTCGTGATGAAAACGAGACGTTGACAAGCTAAATAAGTCTCTTTTATGAAGAAAACTTGATAGGATGCACACAAATTTGCATCGACCCGTATTTGACCCACGAACACCACTCACTAACAATAAACTTGTTCTCTCCCCACAGTTCTCCAAACGTGAACTCTGTCAAATGCTGACTGCCATTGCTGACTCTGCCTTTACCACCGCGGCAGAGTTACTTCCCAAACTCTCTGAGATGACTGCCACTGATCCTTCTGACATTATGCACTTGAGAAGAGCGCCACCACCCTCTTCCACTGAGGACGTTGATGAGGAATCTTCTGCCGATACAGATCTTTTTGCTGTGGACAAACTGCAGTTTTCCTACCCTCTCGAAAGATATTTTGGCATCACAGAAGATCAGATTTTGGCTGACTGTGGTTCTGACGATACTTTTCGACAACTGTTTAATTCAGATGTGGCTGGAGTCATTGTGGAAGAGGTTGTTCGCAAGGTGAACTCAGTCATGGTCAACAATGTCCACAAACTCTTCTTTGATTCACATCCGGTCCTGGTGTACTTCACTCCCAATGGTTCCTGCTCTAACATTGGTCAGATGCTCATCACCAGAGTCCTTGAAAAATGCAATTTTTTCCAGCGCGTCCTTTCTTGGCCAAAGGCAGTGATCGCCATTGGCACTTCTCTTGAAGCAATATTGAAAAGGGTCCCCGAGACGTCGAAGCAAAGCTCTCGACAACAGATGATGGAAGCAGTCTTAAGAAATCTCCTGGAATATATTATTGACGACTTTGTTGAAGCCTGCCCTCAGAAACCCAGAAGATCCAACACTGAGTCTGTCCCACACCTGAAGCCAATTTTTGAGTGTTATGAGGGAAGACTGGCGCTGGCTCTGCAGGAGGAAGATCAGCCCTCGTGCAGCAATGGACCGAGCATGACCCCCTTGTTGAACCCCCTGATGATGGCTCTCTATCAGTCCAAGTTCAGCGGACAGCTCAGCTCTCAGGAGAAC
The DNA here is from genome assembly GCA_007224835.1 of Danionella cerebrum. NCBI lineage: Eukaryota > Metazoa > Chordata > Actinopteri > Cypriniformes > Danionidae > Danionella > Danionella cerebrum. Next base: position 144,258 of record SRMA01027089.1, on the reverse strand, counting down.
ACTTCCGCTGTATCTGATCGCCTCCATCAGCTGCTTGGAGAACTGATGAACTGTTTATTCAGAAGAGACGCCATGACCCAGCAGAAGCTTACAGAGTCAGCTAGAGACTTCATGCACCGTTTAGTGAAGGAACTGGTCCAGAGACTTTTCTTATCCTCAACGTTTCCCTGTCCCTCAACCCTCACGGTAAACAACCCAGTGATGCCTTGCAATTTGGAAAAGGAGGACAGTGGTCTCACGGCGGTGGATCTTCTGACTGACCTGGTGCTCCGCCATGTGGAGAATATACAGCTGGAGAAATTCTCAGTAAAAGATGAGGTGGAGGCGGAGACAGAGTTTAAAGAAGTTTCCGTTCAGGCGGATCCCCCTAAGTTGACCTTCAGGGAGAAGGCTAAAATGCTGAAATCTAACATCCTTCAAAAAGTAGGTTCATGTTCTTGGAAACAACTTATTCCACTGTTAAATTATTTCTACTAATGCGATCATTTCCCTGCAGTTAAAGAAGCCAAAGAAGAAAAACGAGAAGAACAAGGGTGCAGAAGGTGAACGAGACGAAAAGGCTCCAAAACCTAAGTCTTCGTTCTTTTGCAAGTTGAAAAAGGTTTCAAAAACCTCTCCGATGTAAATATCTCAGTCTTTAATGTAAATAAAGTAAATTTAGAAAAATGATTCTTGCTGTATGTTCCTCTTTTTTTAAGTATTGATTACTGTGATTTGCTAACATCCTTGAGAACAGAAGAATTACAAAATTGTTTCCAATCGGGCCGGGCGACAAAAATGAACACAATTTTTCTTCATATCCATCAATATTCGATAATCTTTGATCAATATTTTCTGAATAAAACCGTAGAGTAGACATCAAAACATTTATTTAACAAAATATGAAATAGTAAATATTCACTCAACTTTCACACATATCAGTGCCTTAACTTACAATAGACAGAAAAGTGACACAAGTTTGACTGAATGGAACTGCAATGTTTTTTTTTTTTTTCAAGAATATCTGATGAAACTGGTTCATTTGTTTGTCAAGGACTGGATTTGCTAACACTTATTTTGTCAAATGGTGTTTAACATACTTTATTTTTAGTTAAGTAAAGTTGTGCAAGTTACTTCACTCTCATAAGGTGTGTGTCATGCAGCTTGTAAAAGCCAACATAGTGTTATTTGTCTTTTTGCTTCTACCTCCTGTTGCTATATCTTTTCAGACTGATGCTACTTAATGAATTCTGGGAAAATTCTCATTGACTTAATGGGGTGAAATATGTAAAGCTGTACCTCAAACTGAACTTCATAGAAACTTCAAACTAATTAAACAAGTGGAGTGTATCAGTCTGTGCAAGAATATACCAACCACTGTGCTAAAGTATTGGAACCCTAGGCTCTTGACGGGCCAAATATTTATCATTGACTTGTAATGGCCTTTGAAAATAAATTTAAAGCTTAGTTCCAACCACACTTCAGACATTCACCTGTTGCTTTCAAACACACTTGAATGACTTTAATTAGCAAATCTGACTTCAGATAAAGCTGGAGCTAAACTCTGCGAAGGCTGCAGGAGTTTAATGTCGCTGTTATTAAAGATTCTGAAACTCTTTCAGTCCCAGTTTCAGCAAAACCTGTCAAATCAACGGATCTTTTCACTGTTATTCTTGGGTAAAAATTCAAATAGATGACATTTCTGATTATCCTCGATCCAGGCTCTGCATCTTTCTGTACAATTAACCAGGGATTGTTTGGTAGACTGAAAGGAGCTTTCTTGGTGCTGTAGAAAGCAGTGCTTAAACTGCCAGAGCAGTGCTGTTTAATTTGATCAGTGTTTTGTTAGTTTTATTTATATTTGAAAATACAATGGGGCAAAATTGATGACCACTATAGCTAAAATTCCAGAAGTAAACAGAAACAAGCTAACTAGCATTAGCCTTTTGAAAATATGTCAGGAGACAGTCAAAACCAGACTCCAAAGAGATAAAAATAATAATTGAGTAAAAGGAGTAAAGTTGGCTGTAGATTCAAAGATTTGGTTTTCATTTCCAATACCAAGAGACCCAAATGGCCTTAATAGGCACACTGGCTTTTAGTCAGTGTTACATCGCAAGCAAGAAATGGTTCATAAGTTCACTCTAATATGACCAAAACCAAGTCATACACACCACTGCCCACCCGCAGGTTGTACACAATTTGGGAAAATATCAAACATTGTATCTGCCTCTAGAAAAGTATTGATTATTTTGATTAAAACACCATAGCTTCTATATAAATCACATCTAATACCACTACATTCGTCACAAATCACTGTTCGAATTGTTAACCTACTACAGATGGTGAAAGTGAAAATGGCACCAAATGTTGCCAGGCATGATTACCAGGATGGGGAAATAGAAGAGAAAGAGGATGAAGAAAGTGAGGAGGAAAACATGTGAGGGGGAGATTGGTCTCTTTGTTTGCTAAATTTGCCTATTTTTAGACATTGTGATTATTTTGAAGATTTTGGGAACCAGGAAGTTATCTATCCGCTTGACATTGCTGGAACGGCACCCACTTGGTGTTCCGGGACTTAAACATAGACAAAGTAAGCACTTTAGGCATGTAAATGGACTGTTGGTTTTCTGACTTACTTTGTGTTTCGATTATGGTGGTGGAACGGTTCATACAACAGAACACGAAGCAAATAATGAGTGAAAAGCACTTTATATGCCATCAACCATCCCAGATGATGTTTAGCGGTTGGAGACTCTTGCTCATGCTGCACACTGTGTCCAGCCCATAGTTTCTCGACTTGCACGGAACTCCATGTAAATAATGAAGCCTGGCCACATCAGCTCCCATTATGAGTTCGGGAATTGTTACACATATATCCATCTGTTGCAGACAGTAACGGAGCTGAGTGAGGGATGAGTCGGGTCACTGGCTTCATAAACTCCTCTCTGTTTTACTGAATGGAAATGTTACATTTCAGATGATGCTGTAAATAAATCTGAAAGCAATGTTATTGAGCTGGAGCGCAGCAGGGAACAGGATGTTTCACTAGATGAAGCACTTTGCTTGAAGAAGAGCTGTTCAGAACAGAAGCTAGTATGTAATTTCCTTTTATGACCGATCTGTGAGAGAATAAGCTTTGCACTGGAATGTGTCATTTACTTACATTTCTATATCAATGGTTTCGACAGGTTTTTCTTCACAGGTTCATTTACCTTTTGGTTTTATCCCATGGTCAACAAAATACCACAAAAAAAGACTTTTAAACTCATGACAAAAAGTTGCTTCTACTGAATGAAAATTGCACAAACGAGATCTGTGAAAAACTCAGAAAAAACTTGTTTTATTCCTAAAATAACAGATATTATAATGCATATACTGTAAATGTTTAGTACGGAAAAAACTAGGAGATGCAACAATGAATAATGCTTACGGAGTGGCCATGAGCCGGAACCCGAAAAGATTCGTTCTTTTTGCGAGTCCTCCGGGTCCTTTCGGTCTTTTCGGACTGAGGAGCCAAGGTGGCGGAGTGAGAGGTTGCTCTTTGCAGGCTTGTCCGTAAAAAATTTTTTTTTCTTCGTCCCTGATTGTAATTTCGACGCGGTTTATGGCTTAGAAGGATACACTTTTGGTAAAGGACTTTTGTTAAGTGTGTGCACACTTTGTTAACTCTTTGCAATTCGTTCGAGCTAGCTAATACTACTATGGAGGACCACGACTACAATATGGCAGTTTCTAATGAAGACTGTAGTGAACAAGTTGCTTTCAATACCGAAATGGATGACCTGCCTCTGCAAGAAAAATCTCTAAATCTTGATCATACTCCTCTAAAAGCACCCAACCCAAAAAAAGAAGAGAGAGAAAACTAGCGAAGAGAGTGCTATTGAGTCCATCCTAACAGCGTTGGTAGAGATGAAAGCAACTCTGGATAAACAGTCGGAAAAAATGGATTCCCAAACTGAGCTGCTGAAAAAAGTGGATGCCAAGATAGAAGCTAACACTGTACGAATTCAAGAGAACAGGCAAACTATCGAAAAGTTGCAGCAAAAAGTAGATGAGCTTCAAGTGGAAAACAAGAGTCTGAGAGAAGGGATGGCTGACCTTGCCCGATACAAACGGCGCTGGAACTTGAGGCTCAATGGTCTCCCTGAAAAGGAAGGAGAAGACACCCGGGAGCTTATCATCGGGATCCTGACGAGAGTGGTGCCGCTGTCTGTGGAGCGGCTCCGGGAAGCAGTGGACACTGTTCATCGTCTGGGTAAAAGGGGCAGCGCAGCGACTTCTAACAACACTCCGCGTTCAATAATTATGCAGTTTGTGTCGAGAGTGGTCCGGGATGACGTTTGGAAGAGATCTAGAGATGCACCTGTATGCAAGGAGAAGCACATCCACTTTAAAGAAGACTTCTCCAGAGAGGACAGAGCTGCACGCGCAAAGCTATGGCCACTTGTTCAAGACGCACGGCGTAAAGGCCAAAGGGCTTTCCTGAAGGAAGGTTATGCTCTAATTAACAACCAACGCGTGGATCCTGACTAGGTTTACTTAAGCTTATCTCTTTGGGTTTGTCAAGTTTCTAAAGTTAACCGCACCTTAATGTTTCGAATAGGACGATGGACAGTCTCATTCCTGCGCATCTTTTGTTTATTGCGCTATTCCTTTATTTCCAGGTATGTTGTCTTTTATTTCATTGAATGCTAGGGGGCTGAAGAATACGGTTAAAAGAAAAGCTATTTTTTTATTTTGTAAAGAGCAGAATGCCAATTTTGTTTGTTTACAGGAAACTCATTCTAGTGAGGAGGATGTTAAGTTTTGGAAGTCACAATGGGGTGATTCAATTTTTGTTAGCCATGGGACTTCACATTCTGCGGGGGTAATGATCTTGCTTAACAGATTTTCAGGCAACGTGATTAACCATTTTAGTGATTCAAATGGGCACTGGGTGATTGTAATAGTGGAATTTAATGACGAAAAGTTTATTTTGGTTTGTGTATATGGATACAATGAAAGAACAAAAAACAAACATCTAATAGAAGAGTTATGCAAACAAATTTGTGACTGTGGGAATGCTTATTCAACAGACAAAATTATAGTTGGCGGTGATTTTAACATGGTACCTGATTTGTGGATGGATAGAAACCCCCCAAAGGCATCATGTCATAAATATGATGTTCTAATTGCTAAATTAATGAATAGTGCTAACTTGATTGATTACTGGAGAATTTTAAACCCAAACACTTCAAAGTTTACCTGGTTTAATGCATCTGGAAATGGTCAGAGTTCAAGAATAGATTTTTGGCTTGTTTCCACACCATGGATAAAGTTTATAAATGAATGCTCCATATCAGCCTCTCCCTTGACTGACCATTGTGTTGTGACCTTATCCTTTTCATTTGGGAACCAAGATTCGAACATAATTCGCATATGGAAATTCAATAATTCCCTTCTTGAGAATTCTTATTTCAGCAAAAAAGTTAAGCAATTACTTTTAGCAACTGATGCTTTGGATTTATGTGCTCTAAGTAAATGGGAATGGCTGAAATACAAAGTAAGGGAGCTTTCAATTCAGACAAGCAAATTTCTTTCAAATTTTAAAAGACAAAAACAACTTATTCTTATAAATAAGATTAACATGTTATGTGCAAAGGCACAATTATCTAATGAAGAAAATGAAGAATTAAATAAATTGCAGTCTGAGTTGGATGCTCTCTATCTAGAAAGAGCCAAAGGGGCTTTTGTTAGGTCCCGAGCTCGCTGGATGGAAGAAGGAGAAAAAAATACCTCATATTTTTTCAATCTTGAAAAACACAGACAAATGAAAAAGAAAATTAATAAATTATCTATAAATGGATCTATTACAGAGGACCCTAAGCTAATTGACAAAGAAATTTATAATTTTTACTCCCAATTGTACACTTCAAATTATTTAGATTCAGACTGTCAAAAATTACTTAGTACTTTAAGTAAATATGTTACAACAATTAATTTAGATTTCAAAAATACTTTAGAAGAAACCCTGCAAATTGAGGAACTGGATAAAGCTATATTAAAAATGCCCTCTGGAAAATCACCGGGTATGGATGGTTTAACCACAGAGTTTTATAAATTCTTTTGGCAAGACATAAGATTGCTACTATACAAAGCGCTATTGGAATGTATTTCAACAGGACATTTATCCAACACAATGAAACAAGGGATTATCACATTAATCCCTAAACCAAATAAAGATTCCTTATTGTTGGATAATTGGAGACCAATTACCTTATTATGTAATGATTATAAAATTCTAGCCCATGTATTTGCAGACCGTCTAAACAGGGGTATGAAGGATATCATAGATGAATGCCAATCTGCTTTTGTAAAAGGTCGCAGTATACACAATCATATTAGACTAATACTTGATATGTTGGACTATGATGAATATATTGAAAATGGAAGTTTGATATTGTTCTTGGATTTTTATAAAGCATTCGATACGTTAGAACATAATTTTTTGATCAAAGTCTTAGAACTGTTGGGTTTTGGAGAACTTTTTTGTAAGACGATCACAATGTTTTATAACAATATTTATAGCTCCGTTTCTCTTAATCCAGGTCTCACATCTAGATTCAAGATACAGCGTGGTATTCGTCAGCGTTGCCCCATCTCACCAAAATTGTTTATTTTAACAACTCAAATACTAGCCATCCTCATCAATAACAATCCCGAATTACATGGAATTTGTATTTTTGACAAACAATATAAATTAAGTCAATTTGCTGACGACACAGCCCCATTTTTACGAAATAGTCAGATGGTGGACAGAGCACTTAATATTATTTCTCCATTCTCCATGGCATCAGGATTAAAACTAAATGTTAAAAAATGCGAAATTCTTCCAATTCATAATTGTAATGATAAAATGATACAATCTATCAGAGTGGAAAATGAGGTTAAATATTTGGGAATTTTGATCTCTAAAAACACAATCAGAAGAGAAAGTGAAAATATTACAAATAAATTGATTAACATGAAAAAAGGTCTCAGCCATTGGTTAACCAGGGATTTGACCATTTTTGGGAGAAACCTTTTGACTAAAGCAGAAGGAATTTCGAAAATCATCTACCCCTGTCACTCAATGTATATATCACCCTTGAACATTAAGAAGGCTAATTCCATCATCTTTCAGTTTTTGTGGAGAAACAAAACTCATTATCTCAAACGATCTCAACTTGTGAAAAATCATAATAAGGGTGGAATAAATGCACTAGACTTTGAGGCAATGATGGGTACTTTCAAAATAAAATGGCTTCTAGCATTTTTGTCACAACAAAACTCTATGTGGTACCACATTCCTAAATCAATCTTTAGTCGGCTTGGAGGAATTGAGTTTGTTCTGCGTTGTGATTTTGAGATCAACAAGATTCCAGTGTCACTGTCTAATTTTCATAAACAGATCCTTCAGTTTTGGAAAATGATATTTAACCATAACTTCTCTCCCCATGGTTCAACCCTCTGGAATAACAGAGCAATTCTCAGTGGAAGAAAATCTTTATTTAATAAGGACTGGTTTGATAAAAACATTATATTTGTTAATGACTTACTGGATTATGAAGGTAATCTTTTAAGCTTCCCCGCATTTAAGGAAAAATTTAACTTTAATTGTCAGTTGAGTTTTTTTAAGAAGGTCTGTAAAGCTATCCCACCACCATTAATTCTAATGATTAAAAACACACTCTTATACTCAAGAGTTACTGTTGCCTTACCCATTCTAAGGGTGAAAGAGTGGAAATTGACAGATACTAAATTTAACAATAAAATGATCAATATAATTATGAGACAAAAGATTTATGATGTTGACTTTGATAGATCTTCTTTTAAAGATTCTCCAAATTCTGTTATGAAAATTAAAGCGTTTTCAAAATTTGTGAAATGGCCTGTGTCTCCTAAAGTGAAAGAGACTCATTTTAAAATAATTAATAATATTTATCCTGTCAATTTGTTTCTTCATAAAAGGTTTAAATTTGAAGTTGAACTATGTTCCTTCTGTAACTCTGAGGATGAATCCTTGGATCACTTGTTTTTTAATTGTCACTATTCTCAACTATTCTGGTCAGATGTCAGAAGTTGGTTAAATGTTAAAATGAAAATCCCCCTTTTTATAACTGAACACATTTTGTACTATTGTGATAATTTGGACTCTTCATCAGATATTGTTGTAAACACTGTTTTGTTATTGGCTAAATATCACATACACTGCAGTAAATGGAAAGGTAATAAGCCCTCTTTTGCATGTTTCATGAATGACTTTAGAATGTATTTTTCATCTCTGGTAACAATTAGAAACTGGAAATCTGCAAATGTAACATCCCACCTGCTCTCTAAATGTCTTTTGTTTTGATTACTCCTGTGCTTTTTTGTCTGTAATTATTCTGTACGTTTGCCAACGCCCCCTAGCGTAACTTTTAGTTTGTTGTTTAGTTAAATTGTTTTTGATTGTTGTTGTTGTGTTATAACTTGTCCTCTACGAGTGTTTGTAAGTTTTCAATAAAGTTTCAATAAAAAAAAAATAAAAAATTTCGGTCTTTTCTCTTTCCGGCTCATGCTGCATTGGTTAACATTACGGAGCGGCCATGAGCCGGAAACAGAAAAGATTAGTTCATCTTTCGAGTCATTCGGGTCTTTTCGGTCTTCTGTCATTGATGATGAACGGGTTACGCTCGGAAAACCACAAGAATGATGCGCATGCGCCAATGAACGAATCCCTCTCCAACACGACTCGTTCATACGGAGTCACATTAAAGATTTGTTCAAAAAGAACGAATCGTTCTTGAACGACACATCACTATTGGGAACTAGTTCACAAAGGCCATAGGAGGGCCATTTTTGTCTATCAGGGGTGCAAAAACTTGTCACAAAAGCACTACAGTAAGTGCTTTAAGTAGGCCACAAACTAAGGGGGGACATGCACCTGCACTTTTAGGCTGTATAATTTCCCCTCCATTTTTTACTGCTCAAAGTATGCACGATGTGGAGAAATGTGAGTGCAGCACTGCTCTTCCTTCTATATATCTAAAGCTCAGGCTCAGAATCAGACTATAGCCTGTAAAAAAAGATGGACGACGTGACACCGCCTACTGCTATTGGGCTCAAATGAGGCCATTTAAGAACTCGTGAGGAGGCTGCCTTCGTTTTTATTATTATTACAGTTGGTACAATAATTCAGGGTTCACGTCGTCTCGAAAAACCTGGAAAAATAAATCAATGTAAACAGCTATTTTCAAGCCTTTAAGGTCTTGGGAATATGGTTTAAACAATCGTTTTGGATTTTTGTTTTACAATTTTGTGTTTTAGTTAAAAAATGTTGTATGTTTAATCTAAAAATACGTGCAAATTTAAGCATCGCATCTGGATAATATTTTAACCGACAAAAACTACGTATGTATGCATAAAAAAAAACCAAATAAATAGAAGTAGAAATAAATTCTGTATGAAGAAAAAAAGAGTAGATATATAAAATATTAAATAATATTATTTATACTAATAAAATATATAAATAAAATACATAAATAGTATGCAAATGAAAGCTCAAATAAATACATGTATAAATAAACCCTTTCATGAAATAAAAGTAGCCTAGGGTCGGAGAGCTCCTGGACGAAAGGTGGCGCTGAGCGCCCTCGAATCCCAGTGGTCGCGCTGTCAGTGACATCATCACCACAAGCGCCAGAGCATGCTTATGTGTGATGGACCAGAAAACTTTGACATTTTCTTTTGTAGAACACTAAATCTAAAACCTTCTTAGCACACGCTCGTTCTGACGACGTGTTCCACTCGCAGACATGGTGAAGGAGCAGTTCAGAGAGACAGATGTGGCCAGAAAGATGTGAGTTTTTCCATTTCAAGCAGGAGAAACAAATTTGATCTCGCGTTTCGATTAATAAACGAGGCAGTTTCGCTTATGGTAAATAGCTTTGACGGAGCACGTGGTTATCTGTGTTTCTGGTCATGTGATGGTGCTTTGCACTAGTCCTAAATAGAGCATTTTTGGGCCCCTGAACCAAATTAATTGGTAACTTTGGATCTTGTCCTGAAACACTGTAACCCCCCGGAAAGTATATTAAAAGTAAATAGATAAAGTCCCGTTAAATGTTCTAGTTTTCAGACAGTACTATTAATCACTACCCAGATGTGCAAAGAGGCCTCTTACAACCAATGGATTTTAAATAAAGTTATTTTTTCAATCCCCTGCTCATTATAAATGTCCCCTTCCCCTGACAAAAAATACCAGTCATAAAGTTATTGTTAGGTTTAACGTGACCGAATCGAAAACAAACAAACACAGTAGAATAATACAGATATTAAATATTTGACTGCATTCAATCAGCAAAGTTTCTGGCTCTTGGTTGTTTTTTTACAGCTGGAATTCATAGCAGGTAACTTAAATAAAGTTACCTGTTAAATAAACACCTGTCTACAGAATCAATTAAAATTGATGTTCTAACATCTCCACCATGGCCAAGTCTAGAAAAAAAGCATATCAAGAACAAGAGCATTGAACTTCACCATGAAAGAACATCCTGTAGCTTGTGACAACAGCTGGTGAGTTTATACCTGTAAGATCCACTACATGAGAATGGTCAGGAACCAGCTACGCCAGGATCTCCTCAATATCATGGTTACTGGGACATTTGTTGTGAGGGGCTGAAATCCTGCTGTCCACGAAGTCCCACCCCAGCTCAAGAAAGCATATGTACCGTCCAACTTTTCACAGTCTGCAGTAAACATCTGGACACCTAAACACCTAATCAAAAAGCAAAATTCGAGCTGTTTTGCATTAACTCGACTCTTGTGTTTGGAGGGAGTGGATACAGAGGAACTACATGCCCACGATCGTACTGGAAACATGCTTTGAGGTGTACAATCCATGACAAAAATTCTTGTCGCTTGTGTACGAATTAACCTAAAGTGCCGGTGTTGGATATTACCAATCAAGATTATTTTTACAAGAAATGGCTCATTTTAATCCCAGCAGTACACCCAGTAGGTGACCATAAAAGGGGATTACTTAACAAAAAAGAGCCTTCCCATTTCATGTTGTCAGCAATGGCTCCTGTAGGATTACAAATTTAACATCCTTTGTAAGCTATGCTTTTCCTACAACTATTTAACAACAGCCAAAGTTACGTGTTTAACTTTGTATTTGGTACTTAACATTCATCAGTTAATGATTGTGATTTACAGAGAATTGCTTGTTAAGATAGACAAACTGTTTTTACATAATACCAGCCAATGTATGTTGTCCTTGTTGGGGGCTGGTGGAATTTAGATAGGTGCTACTTGATTTGCAGTCTTTTGTTATCTGATCGTGCTTTGAACTGACCACTCCTTTTGTGGGCAGCCCCCAAAGGTTTCCGGTGTATACGATACAAAGAAAGAATGTTTTAGTTGTGCTGTGTTGAAGGATTTTGGATGACTGCAGCTCCGAACATTAAACTTGTTCTGTTACCCCAAAATCTCCTGGTCTTCGAATCTGAGTTTCCTACATTCCCCATGGAAGAGAAATGTCACAAAATCTGAGAAAAGAACCATTTTCTTTAGCCATCTACGCAGGTGAGAAGGATTGAGGAAAATGACCTGCAAGTTAGCTAAAACAGTGGAAAAGCAAACTGTTGTGAGTGTTTCCTGTGACACCATACGCCACACACTAGAGGAATGGCATACATGGGTATCGTCCACGAACAAAGCCTCTCCTGAAGCCCATAACAACTATACTTTGGAGCGATGAGACAAAGATTTTTGCAACTATGGGTTTTAAAACTGTATGTTGTCATTAAGGTGAGGATTTCAAGGAAAAATCATGGTGTTTACAGTGAAACATGGTGATGGCAGTGTGGTTATGTGGGCCTGCATGAGTGCTGCTTGTATTGCTTGTACAATATTTTGCTCTATACTAAAGGCGAAGATGCTGCCATCACTCTGTGCACTTTGCACATTAATTTGCAAATAAACAATACATAAATATATTTATACATGTATTTATACATATTATTTAAATAATAAAATTTATGAATGCTTAAAAAAAACTAAATTAAACAGTTAAATTTGACACTACGTAAATATAAGAAAACATAATTTTTAATTACCGTAACTTTCTTTATCCTCAATCTCATTCTGTCAAATTTACATTTTTCATTTATCGATCATTAACTTTATCAAGATGCTTTGATTATTATATTCTTTTCACAAGCTCTTCTTTCTGGCTTCTTGAGTTTTTCCCAAATTGCATCAATGACTTTTCCAATGACGTCCTCTCCTGCTGCTATAATATTTATTTATTGCTACTTAAAACAAAATCTTGAAGACACTGGTTGTGTTGCCATCTGTCTATGTTTTTCAGAAGCCACATCTGTTTCGGGGTGAAGTCTCCAGAGCAGATGAGGCAGCAGGCGCATATTCAAGTGGTCAGTAAGAACCTGTACAGCCAGGACACCAGCCGCAGGCCGCTGCAGTATGGCGTCCTTGACCACCGGATGGTATGTGATGTGTCTGAACCCACGAGCTTACAGTGATCCAGACTCATTGTGCCTATGAGTTCTGTAAATGTTCTGCTTTGATGTCCAGGGTACGAGTGAGAAAGACCGGCCGTGTGAAACCTGTGGGAAGAACCTGGCAGACTGCCTGGGACACTATGGCTATCTGGATTTGGAGCTGCCATGCTTCCATATTGGGTACTTCAAAGCCACAGTAGGCATCCTGCAGGCAAGTACAGCACCACTGTAGCCGCACAAAACACAGTGTTCTGGAAAAGAAATGTATGCGTTTTGGTTCAGTAAAAACCTTTAAAAAAATTCTGACTATTATAAAAACACAACAACCTTTTTCCAACTAAAGGTTAGTGATTGGTTGAAGCCGTTTTGTGTCAAACAACTGTGTTTACTTTTTTAAATCATAATGGCACTTTCCAAATTACCCTGATCAAATGGCCTTTCCAGGCACCTACTAATTAACTAACTAAATAACCAACTAACTAGCGAGTTGTCTCTCAACTGACCAAATTCATACTACTTCTAGGTGTGAGGGCATCGGTGTTCTGTTCCGGTGAGCAGAACGGAAAGTGTTCTACACCTTCACTGTGATTATACTGATCAGTAGACAGGTTTCTTCCATTAACAATTACCTCTCAGCTCATGATAGCTGTGTCCCAATCCAGCAGTGTGCATCCTGCTGAGGGTGTGTTTTAAGGCCACTTACGTCACACCGGTGCGCCAAGGCTGTCTCTTTTCACCAAAACTCGAAGTTTTTCACCAAAACTTAACCCTTAATTCGGAGGATGCATCGCGACAATCCTTCGTGGCCTCAGATATCCCACAATGCTTAGCGTTTTTTTTCCCATTACAATCAACAAAAAATACACTTTAATTTGTATTTACATGTAAAACATTTTTTTTAAATAAAGACAGTGTATTCAAGCTTTAAATGCTGGTAGTGATAGATGAATTGTAAAACATTATGTTTACAATTAATGTAAAAAAAAAACACGCAGCCACTAAATGTTAACTAAGTTTTGGTGGATGTCATTATGTTTTAAGAAGCAGTCAAAGGAGTTTATAAAACTTATGAAAACAGAATGAAGCTAGAACAACAAACTGGTTTAAATGGAAAATACTGCCAGAGGGTTATGTGACTAATGCAGCCTAAACGAAAATGCAGAGCATGTTTTAATACAAAGGATAAATAAAGAAAGAAATAGAACAATTTAAAATAAACCCTAAAACACTAGAAAAAAAATTAAGAAAACATAAAAATACACAAAACATAAATATAACAGAATCACTGAAAGAAAAATATTAATAATACAAGAACGTTTCATTCATTCATTTCGGGATCCAAGCCACTGATCCAGCTGGTGGTGCTAATGCACCATAAGCAAACAACAACAGAAGAAGAGGCTACACCGTCCCTTTTACCAAGGGTTTTTGCATCCTTCGTCGGGTCCTTCCAAGCCGCAGCCTTGGAGGCTGGATAGTAAGGACCCTCTGAAGGCTTTTAGATGGATTGAGACACAGCTAATATCTCATCAGCTAGCACTGCTGTTATCCTTATGGGAGTTTGGTTTCCCAGGTGTTAATGTGTTGGTGGTGCGGGTGGGGGGGTTACTCTACTTTACTTCAGCAGACTTGCTGTCAGATCCTGAATGCTGTCAGAGTGAATGGGACAAATGCACCATTCATTACGTTCATGCAAAAAAACACAAAACAAACATCAATCATCACTCGATGGGAGCAAGTAAATAGCCCAAGATGCGAGATTGGGCACTTCAGTCTCACATACTAGTTTTCGGTACCTGCAAGTAGAGCGCCAATGTTTCACTTTTGCAGAGTGCCTGTATCGATCGAGCATTAATTTATCAGACTTTTCTTATAGGGAAATATATATATATATTTTTTATCACAATCACCTTTATTTGTCACATACACTGTTCCATGCAGTGAAATTGGATCCCTCAGACAACAAACACAGACAAGGGTAAGACTGGTATGTGCACAATAGGAGAGTTTGCTCAAAAAAAATAAGTGCAACCACACTTTCCTCCAAAGAGCAGTGTGATATCCACGGGAAAAGCCTTAGCAACAAGTGCATAAAGGACTTAAAGGCGTCATGGCATTGTTTTTATTTTGTACACAGTTTAGATTGGAAGCAATATCAATACTTTGCTATAAATATTTTATCATTGATGGATGCTCTAATGGCATTTGGAGGAAACGTTATACAACGTATAGTTAGTATAGTATCTGAAGTGTCTGCCCACGCTCAGGTAGAAACAGTGGATATTAGAAAGCTCCACGGCAGCTTTGTCCAAGATCATCTTGAAGAGATGAGGGAAAATGTGAAAAATAAAGTTCTTGTGAAGTTTTGGTCAATATCTGTCAATGTCACACCTATTTAGTCCATCGTCGGCCTCCATTTTATCCAACATCCGTTCCATGGTCACTTTTGTCCAAGTTTCTGTTCGTCCAAGTGTGACGTTTCGTATCGCAAACATTTTGTAACTTGAAGCATTCGTATCTCGGGGTACCACTGTACTGAGATCAGCAGAAGTCCTGTTATCAAAGCTCCTACTGGTAGGTTTCTGTAGGTTTTCCAAAGGCCAGATTTCTAGTAGAATCATATTCTAAAATGATTACTTTTAGTTTTGGTGTGCCACCGCAAGATTTTTAAGCTGTCCTATCTGTTCACCCCTATGAAAAATGTCTGGAGGTGAAACTTGATGTGAGGAAGCAGAACTAGAATTACGTAGTGGAGTGTTACGACTTGAGTGCCATGTGTAAAACAAGCCCACTCAGGGCAGACCCTGGAAGTTTGTGGCAACACACAGGTGAACCGTGCTGAGCTGAACCTTTACTTTAATCTGGTAGAAGTTCTGATCTTTCTGTATCTACGTATCCTGACCGTTTTCTCTTGTCTAATGCTGAACTGTCATATTCTGTTCAGATGATCTGTAAGACATGCTCTCACATCCTCCTGACTCCAGAGGAGAAGCTTCAGTTTCTGGATTACCTTCGCAGACCTGGGCTAGTCTATCTACAGAAGCGTGGCCTCAAGAAGAAAATCTCTGATAAATGCAGAAAGAAGACCGTCTGCATCAACTGCAACGCTTTTAACGGTGCTCAAGCAATCAATGCAGCGAATCCTCGGGCTAGGGTTTTAACCCCTAGCAACCGCTCCCTTATGAACACTGTGATGACTCTTCTGCTTTAAATGTCTCACAGGCTCAGTAAAGAAATGCGGTTTGCTGAAGATTATTCACGAGAAGTATAAAACCACCAAGAAGGTTGTTGACCCCATAGTGTCTGACTTCCTGCAGTCGTTTGACATCGCCATCGAACACAATAAAGAAGTGGAATCTCTGCTGACCAGAGCACAGGTCAGTATCCATCCTGCTCAGAGCACTGCTGCAGGGAATGAAACTACAGCTTAAAATCTTAAATGGCACTAACAATTAGATTACAAGAGGAGTATTCCCCTACCTGAATGAAATCTGAGTAGTATAGCTTGCGTTTGAAAAATCGACAGAAAGTTAGCTACTCCCCAAAAGGCCACTTTTGCTTTTGTCGAACTTTAACTCTTAGAGATTTAATCTGTTCATCTCCAAGTTCCATCAGCCTTACTTACGGCGTATGGGGCTTGGTTAAGCTATGCCTGCATGGCGGACATCAAAGTTTGGTATAATTAGACATCAAAACTCACCAATGCAATGTTCGATCAGGCTCAGATTTGCCATGCTTGATGAGAGTCCACGCCTGAACAACAGAATCCATATAGTGACCTACAGTGTCTGTGTCATAGCTCCACGGTGGCAACATGGGATATCACATTTTCTGCCGTTTTATACTGCTATTTTTGAAAATTGGCAAACTTATGTGAGGGACCAAGGCCTAACAAAAAAGTGAATCGAAACGAGTTTCCAAAACCGACAGGAAGTCAGTTATTTGTACTTTTGTTTAAAATCTAGAATAATTCCCAGCTTTATACTTTTTCTATTTTCTATACTGCTTCAATCTTATTTTCTATTGTTTTTTTTTTTTACTGCTATTTCAAACAGTGTAGAAATTTAATTTGTCTAATGGACAAAGAGCTACAAAAAACAGAATTTCCAGGAGTGAGTTTCCAAAACCAACAGGAAGTGAATTATTTTGTTAAGTTATATTGACAGAATTGTCATATTTAATTATTGTACTCCTTTAACTTTGCTACTATAATATAACGTAAAGTGTAATATGCCACAATTTATATTATTTTACAACTCTCATATTTATAAACTTACAAAGTGTATCAGTTCAATTAACTCAAATGTTAATTGTATCGATTTTTATGTAAATACATCAATAAAATGTATGAAACAACCAGTGGACAACAGAACTGTTGAATGTGTGCATTTAATTTTTTTTTTTTAAAGAAATTATCATTTAAGTCTATTTTTAATCAACCATTATTACTCGTTAATGAACCATCATCATTTGTCAAATTAAAGGTGCTCATGCTTTATTTCCATCAAATCTCTCTGGGGCAGGAGAACCTCAATCCTCTGGTGGTGTTGAATCTCTTCAGAAGGATTCCTGACAAGGACATTCCGCTTCTCCTGATGAATCCCGAATCTGGGAAACCAGCCGACCTGATCTTGACCCGTCTGCTGGTGCCACCTCTCTGTATTCGGCCATCAGTCGTCAGCGACCTCAAATCAGGCACAAATGAGGACGACATTACCATGAAACTGACTGAGATCATCTTCCTCAATGATGTCATCAAGAAGGTGCTTGTTCTGATCCTTTTGATTGGATTAATCTTCACTTCTTCTATTTGAACGTTGAAGAATGATGTTTGTGATCATTGGTCACTCGCACTTGCGTAGAAAGGGTGCGTTTCTTTTGGTGATTTACAAGACTTCGTTAATGGAACCCAGACTCTTCTGCTCAAAACAACAAAAAGCTAGAAATGGAATTATTATTTAATTTTAAATTTTTGTGCTCAAGCATCAAAGTGTCTCAACGTCATCGAGAATTTACAGAATTTCACACGTCAACTGGTTCGAAAAGTGGGTATGCCAAAACAGCGCTAATGCACCAACTTGCGTGTTTCAGCTTATGTTCAGTCTTGTCTTAAAGTATATAGGATGTTAAACTGTTAAGCCATGTGTGTGCAGTGCCCGCAAAAATAAATTTTCACATAAACAGGAAGTCGTTAAGAACTCATCCGTGCAGTGGCGAATCGTTCCATGCTTGTTAAAAGTCCGATCAAACTTGCATAACAAAATACAGTGTCCGTTTTAGCGCCAAATGGAATGAACCATTTTCTGCAGTTTTCTCTTGCTATTTCAGAGTGTGTTTGAAAAATTGTAATGCTTATGTAAGGGACCAAGACCAACAACAGAAGTTTCCAACACCGACACGACCCCCTACTAGAGATGTTATATGATCACCATTAAACTCTGGCAGTCTCATCTAGAGGCCTCTGTTGTGTTACATTGCAAAGCTTTCTTGATTTCATTGAATAGTTCATGCAGTCAGTCAAATGATCCAGGAAGTTGTTTTATCGTATAATGTCTGATTGGGCTGAAACATTGCATACTTTTATCCCGATCTTGAGATCTTGCCCGGAAAGCATGCAAATTGAGGCTGTGACAATCGCACATTGGGAGATACCAAAGACTCGGACTGCGAGAGACTATCCAGATGCTTCTCAAATATGTGGAGCGGTCAGTGAGTGCAGTGCAATTATATGTGTTCTGACTGAAATAATGTCTGTGATTATCTGCAGCCAATGATAGAGCCACATTAGAGGCAATGAGTAGTTGCAGGGGAGTTACAGAGGCATAGACGGCAGTACAAACAATGGTTTCGGTTCAAAAGGGGCTTCTTTTCAGATTATGTGGACCCTGTAAATGAATAAAAAAATTGCACACTCCCATCATTTTTAACAATTATCCCGGCCTTGCTCTTCAGCGTGGCACATGTGACCTCAAATTCCATTTGAGGTCACATTTTCAAACCATTCTCGCGAGTGTTCGGTTGTGAGACGCAGTTCAAATCCTCTGTTGTTGATCTCTCGTGCTGTTCAGAAACAACTGGATGCTGCTCCTGCAGTCCCAAGGGACCTGGCTTTATTTCTACTTGCCCCTCTGGGAGGACAGCTCCTCATTTTGTTGTCGAGCGCCGCCTACCACTGCTTGTCCTGGCTGGAGACTTGTGACCAAACCAGCCAATCACAGCAATTTGATGCACTGTGTGGGTAAAAAAAAATATGAATATGTTCTAGAGGATAGTGCCACGACTTGACCACTGAGAGGCGATGGTGCTGGAGGTGCTCGAGCCCTTTGACTGCTGCTTGCAGCTTTTATTTGATTTTTAATACAAGGTGGATTTATACAGTTGAAGACAAAATAATTAGCCCCTTCATTTTAGAGTTTGCAGTGATGCGGTCCTGGAGAAGCTCTCGATTTACCAGTTGATCTATGCTCCTTCTCTCAGCTATGGTCATGAGCTTCGGGTCTGGCTGGGCGCTTCCTTAGAGATAGGGTGAAGAGCTCTGTCACTCGAGACAAGCCCTGAGTAGAACCAGGCAGTTCCCAGAGAGAGAAGGCCCCGGGGAACTCCACGAGAGGCCAATTCCAAAACAATTGAAACTTCAAGGAACTTTCTGAAATGCCAAATTCCATCCTAAACTTAAACTCTAGAACTAATCTGAGAAACAAGTTCTAACAGATTGAACTAGACAGTCTTAACTATACTTCTCCAGCCATGAAATTAACCCCAAATGCCGTTTTGGCTATAAACTACTAAACAAACAAATAAATAAACAAACAAACCACATTAACTTGCTAATTAAACCCACGGGTAAACCCAGTAAATCGTTTACCTTTCTCTTTAAGATGACTTAGAATTATTGATGCTCATAAAAATAGAGAAGGACGTACATTTATAGAAGAGTTTTCAAGACGCGAGAACTTTATTGAGAAGGATTATCAAGAAGTTTAAAGAGACCAACATAGTGGAGAACCAGACGAGGGGAGACATGAAGCAAAAGATTTCAAAAACTTTGGGAACAGAGGTGTTTAAAGGTCCAAGAACAAAATTAATACCTCAACAAAGTCACTAGAGCCAAACCAAACTGTAAAAGAAATCTACCTTCACATATAAATATATAAAGATGTTCTATCTGTTGAAAACAAGTCAGTTACAGAATTTGCATCTTTTAGTTACATTCTAGCAGACCGAATAATGAAACCATGGCGGTTTTCAAAATTGTTCTGGGTCTTTTTGGCCAACTGCTATTTTAGCTTCTCGTGTATTTCCTCAGCACCGGATGTCTGGAGCTAAAACGCAGATGATCATGGAGGACTGGGACTTTCTACAGCTGCAGTGCGCACTCTATATCAACAGCGAGCTTTCGGGGATACCGCTCAACATGGCGCCCAAGAAGTGGACTCGTGGCTTTGTGCAGAGACTCAAGGGGAAGCAGGGTAAGAGAGAGACAAACTCGAATCTTTTCAGTTCATTCTACATCTCATCCCAAGATCATCTTTGAGGTTGTGTTGTGTACTTATTTGTGATGTTTTCAGGGCGCTTTCGTGGAAACCTGTCTGGAAAGAGAGTGGATTTCTCAGGCAGGACGGTGATCTCTCCTGATCCCAATCTGAGGATCGATGAGGTGGCTGTTCCTGTGCATGTGGCAAAGATTCTGACCTATCCTGAGATGGTTTGGAAGAGTTTGATTCTCACAAAACATTATAGGGGTGTTGTTAATCATTGGGAAAAATGTATTTGGGTTTTTTCATTGTTAGGTGAATAAAATAAACATGGAGTTGATGAGGAAGCTGGTGCGGAACGGTCCTGACGTTCATCCAGGAGCAAACTTCATCCAGCAGAGACACGGGCAGATCAAGAGGTGGCATTGCCTTCACCGAACGCAAGTTCCTTCCAGTGCGCAGAGTGTTCATATGTGCCGTGTGTTACAGATTCCTGAAGTATGGCAACCGAGAGAAGATAGCCCAGGAGCTAAGGTATGGGGACGTGGTGGAGAGGCACATGATTGATGGAGACATCGTCCTGTTCAATCGACAACCATCTCTGCACAAGCTCAGCATTATGGCTCATATCGTGAGTGACTTTTCTCTATAATTTATTAGAATTTAAAAACAAATTTCCTGTTGGAGAAGCGCACATTTTTAAGTCCTGCTCCTGCAAAAAAAAACAAAAACATTTTCTGCTCCCATGTTGAAGTTTTGTCCCGTTCCTACCCTCAAAAATCCAAACATGCAAGTGCCTTAGTTTTTAGTTCAGTGCGGCTACTGTGATCTTTCCGGCAGTTAATTAGGGGACATGAGTTGAGTAACCCCACGTGACTTCTCTTAGCCAATCATTTCTGGTACCAGGTGGAAAATCTTGTGGATCAGAAGTACCAGCAGATGAGCAAACATTTGAGATTGCAAAGGAATTAAGAAAAAAAATGGCGATAACAGTTGCATGTAGCTAGCGAAGACAAAGCGGATACGGAGGAGAGATTGAGAAAGAGAAACAGACAAGTGTAGGGTTCTCAAGTCTCACTCATGGAGCGTGACGCGTGCATTTTACTGTTCTCACACGCCACAGGTTCAGTGTCTCACGTACAGAAATTCTGATATTGGCGACCAGATTAAACCTCTACCTAATAGCAGCAGAACGATAGCTTTGAGTTTGAGAAGCACGGGTTCGATCCAGAGTCCCAGTCAACTTTGAGCTAAACCCAACCTAAATTCCTTTTTTATTTGCTCTAAAGGTGCACTTTATTTGACTTCAACACTGCGTTTTGTTTAATTTCAATCGTTTATTTCAATTTATACTTAATATAGTATATTTTTAGTCCTTAAATGGCAAGAACAAAATAAACGACATTGAAAGGAACACATTAGTAAATAGCTTGAAACATATCCCAGTTATTAATGCTACTTTTAGTTAAGCTTCTTAATACAAATCAATTTATCTCTGATAATAACACTTTCCCCTGTCATTAATGAAATGGGGGGGAGGATCTCATGCAGAAGTGTGACACACATCACCACAAACCTATTTGAACATTTGTATTCTTGCTTATTTTGAAGCGCACTTCGTAATTTTTATAACATTGTAAATATATGTGCAGTTCGATGCTACTAACATTTGTCAAATGTTTTTGAATTCTACTGACTTCATTTGTCTTTTAAGTATTGATTACATGCAGCTACTTAATAATATAATGCAGTAAATAATTATACGTTATGATCTCCTGGACCTTCACCTCCCCAAAAATTCTAAAACAGACCTCTTTCAATTATGGTTCAATACCCCGCGTTTATACGATGCACATCCCGATATTATGTCCACGATATCAATTAAAATCTGTAATAAAAAGGTAAGATTTACAAAAGAAACCATTTCACCGTTTAAATGTATTATTAGGAAATAAAGCCTCGTTTTATAAACATAAAGCAAAGAACACCAGTGTCTCTGTAGTTTTGTGTTGTAGTGTATAAAAACATTCAGCCTCTAGAGGGCAGTGATGATGTTTGTGCATTCCCATACTTTATCTCGCAGTAACTCCAAGATACACATTGTGACATTTTTGCATCAAGATATATTATTCAACAACATATTTTTACAACCCTACTTGTTTTCCTTTTGCATATTAATTAACACAATACAAAACTGTAATCCGGGAACATTAGGGCTGGGTATTGTGACCAATTTGCCAATTCTATTTGATTCTTATTTTTGTGAATCGATTAGATTTTCATAAGCTATAAAAAATTCAAATGAAATGTTAGTTTTGAGACATGGGAAGCATATTTTGTTATAAAGACTTGCAGCTTTTTACTTTTGTTTAAACAGACAGCGTTTTCGTGGGGTCGTACAAAGTGTGAATTTTTAGGCCTTAAAAAGTCTTACATTTAGTAAAATTCTCTGTTCTATGTTTCAAATCATTTTTGACAGGTATTAGTTTTCAGACATCTTTCAGATCAAGTGTGCTTGAGCCGGCACATTTGGTTGTTTAATAAAGATGGCTGCCATATCAACTATAAATAAAGTATTTTTGTCATTTGTTTTGCAATTTTGTCAATTGTTTTGTTAGTTTTCATGTAACAAATACACATTTTTGTCACTACAAATTTGTCAATTTGTAAGTTAAATCATTTTAAAAATCACTAAAAGTTGATTAAAATTTTTTTTTTTAATTTTCATGTTAATGGCATTACTGTCCTTTAACAGTAATGTTTCACCGTCTCGTGTTAGATTTCATGTCATAAGTACATATATAGGTCTGAATAAGTTGTAAATCACAAAAAAGCTTGTTTTAAAGAGCAAAATATAGACTAACAGAATTAATCATTCACAATACTGAAACATAAACTTATGTTTACAAATGTACAAATGACCAGAAGTTGAGCTTTTACTGGCCTTTCAAAACTATTTGGTTGCTTATCTGAAGTTCATTTCAAGTTCATTTGAATATAATATTTCAGGAAACAAAATGTTTACGTCACATTTATCCAGGCATCTGGGCCTTTTTTATCTTCACAGAATGTTGGGGGAGAAACTAGTCATTTTTGTAATTTTTTTAATGAAGCAATTTTCAAGGTGCAGGTTTTGGTTACAAATTTTTGAAAGCTTGCATGTAATTTATTTTATTTACGGTGATCTATATTTTCTAGTTAATTTACGTGTCTTAATTTATGGGTCTTGTCATGAGACCTGGAGATTATACTGTCAATTTTCTGACTCAAGTAACAAACAAAAGGTAACTTTTTTGTGATGCTCACGTTCGTAGAGATGTATCATTTGTTCTGCTGCAGGCCCGTGTGAAGCCCCATCGCACATTTCGTTTCAACGAGTGTGTTTGCACCCCATACAATGCAGACTTTGATGGAGACGAGATGAATCTCCATCTGCCACAGACGGAGGAGGCCAAAGCCGAAGCGCTGGTGCTTATGGGGGTGAGAACGGAAAGATGCGTTAACACGGTCAATCGCTCAAAATGTACATTTACAATCACTTCCTGTCTTTCTTTCTCAGACTAAAGCCAATCTAGTGACTCCAAGAAACGGGGAGCCACTGATCGCAGCCATTCAGGACTTCTTGACTGGTGAGAGTTCAGAGCTTCACATGCTTTATGCTAAACAACACCCTGGTTTTTTGTTTATTTGGTTTTTTTTAGATGGAGTTTTTACAGTATTCTCTCCATTGCATTGTAACTAAAATATTGTAAAATGTTTAAGAATGTATTTTTTATTTATTTATTTTTTTTACTAGTTTTTAAAAAAATTTATAAGATATTTTTTTTAAAGTATGCTGTTTTTTGGCTGTTGACTTTAGTGTTTTGGTGACATCTGAATGAAGGTTCACTTTTTAAATATTTTCCCCACAAAAGCGTTTTGGCAAATCTTTTAATGTAAAATAATTAAGTTTTTTCTTTAACTTTTCAAAAAATAATGATGATGTAACAGTTTAAACTTTGTTTTAGCATCACAGTTCAAGGCTGAGGTTGAGCTTTTATTCCTGGGTAAGATGCTCTAGACCAGTGGTTCCCAAAAAGGGTATGTCAGAAAAGAGAGAGAAAAAATCACAATTTTTTTTCTTATGAAGAGGAGTACGAGTTCAGAGTAAAGCGCGACTGTCTCACACACACACACACACACACACACACCTTGAGAAGCTGATGCAACAGTTACGTATTTGATCGCCGTGCCTACTTCATTGCTGGCATCAGACCAGCATCATAGATATAACCAGTGATGGATCAGTAAACGTTGAATACACTCAAAAGAATCTGAAAGCCTGATACTGCATACATGTTCAGCCTTTCTCAAACCGAACCAAACGTTGAAGAGCTGTGTGCTCTGCAGGATTCAACTAATGGATGTGGTTGCATGTGCAGGTGGGAAGATTCTCACACATGTGCGGATGGGGGAGAAAATGTGTATTTGGTGGGACTCCAAATGGAAACACCTTAAAATATTTTGTCTGAAAACAACAAAAGACCTTGCAGGGTTTCCTTCTACTTTCCCTTCAGGAGCTGCTGAACAAACCCAAAGCAGCAAAAACAGAAAATAAAACGAGGAACTAGTATAACTGCAAGCTTTCAACTACAAATTTCAAGAAACTACAACAGATCGACTTCCCAGACAGGCCAACAGATTTTCATTTGACTGTAGACAAAGCTAATCTAAAACTAAAACATGCAGATTTAAATGCTTTAGCCTTAAGATGTTTGTGAACTTTACCTTAAAGTGGCGCTGTTGTCAGCTTTATAGATAGGTCACCTTTAAGCACTAATGACACAGATATCTGGGGCGATGGGGATTTTTAAATTAGACTTGCCACGAAGCTGTTTATGTCGTCATACTGTTAATGTCGTAATGTCATGTGGTAATGGCGATTGGCATGAAATTCATAACTTTGTACCACCAAAAAAATTTTTCTGATTCGAATTTGGTTAGAATTGCACTTACAGTTTGGGAGGAGTTTGAAAGGGCAGCTTATTAATATGGTGGACTAAAAACTTAGTTGAATATGGCAAAATTAGCATCTGTGTTCTCAAACAGATTTTTCAAAGCATTTTTATACATTTTTCCCACAAGACCTGTTAAGCAGGCGTTCAAAAGGTTCAGACTCAACATGATGGTCTGAATATATTGAGGCCATCTTTCTTATTGTATTATTAATTAAATTGCAAAATTTATGTTTACTGACCACTAGGGTCACATGCAAGCAAACTTTTGTAAAGATATGTAGATGCATTTGCACAAAATGCAACTTTTGACAAAATCCAAGATGGCTGACACTCCAAATGGCTGATTTACTTAAAATGGACATTGTCTGACTCATCATGATGGTCCGAACATCTTGATTTTTATGATTTTACTACATATATATTTACAAGCCAATTTTGGAAAACATTTGGGAACCACTGCTATAGACTTTCTTCTACAGATCTGAGCTCTGTCACCAATGTTTTCAGTCCCAATAAACTCCCTCAAGGATGCTAAAGATTCAGAACACTACATAATACAACTATAACAACTACAAGATTAAATGTGTACATGTTTATTGCATATTATTTGAATATTGTTATAAAGTGATGTTTATTTTGATGTCCATTCAGTTGTATTTGAATGCTGCTTTTTACAACGAATTGAAGCTTGTAACTGCAGGAGAAAGTGAAATATCAAAAAGTTGGATTCATTTTAAAAGTCTTCAGAGTGGTGTTCAGGTTTGCTTTTTGGAAACCTGTTGATATTAATCTCAGATAATACTTAATAATAATCTCAGAAAACAAGAACTAAGATCAAACTCTGTAGAGGGCGCTGTCTCTCAGCTCTCAGTGAGCCCTGTGTGTTTTTGTGTGTGCTTTGTGACTCAGCTGGGTACCTGCTCACCCTCAAAGACACTTTCTTCGACCGAACCAAAGCCTGTCAGATTGTGGCCTCAATTCTAGTGGGGAAGGATGAGAAAATCAAGATCTGCCTGCCGCGACCTGCCATTCTCAAGGTTGTATTGCACTTCCATGAATGCTCACCGGGATGGCTAAACTGCTCTTTCAGAGCTGAAGAGTCACAAAATGCTGAGTGCTCTTTCATCAGTTTATTAGAGGCAGTTTTTCCACTTTAAATTACCTGCACTCATGAAAGCACCATTGACAAAAGTTGTAGAGCTCTTATAGAGCAGTTACTGGGCAATGGTTTGTGGAATTTAAAATCAATTTGGTCCTAGAATTGAAGAATAAAAGGATGAAGAATAAGTGGTTTCGGAGCATTTGAGCGAGAGTGTATTGACTGTTTCAGCCGATCCGACTGTGGACGGGCAAGCAGATCTTCAGCCTGATCCTCAAGCCCAGTGCCAGCTGTCCCGTGAAGGCTAACCTGCGCACCAAAGGCAAGCAGTACTGCGGGAAAGGAGAGGACCTCTGTTCAAATGATTCATGTGAGTGTCCGAGGCAGCAGAGCCGGATTTGTCAAACATTTTTCTTTGAGATTTGCGGCTTTTCCACTGGATTTTAGTAACAGCATGAGTTGGTTTAATACTAGTCACTTCTTCTTTTTGTTTCCAGTATTTTTAGACAAAATCTTTGTTTTATCTCACCTTTTAAATGAGCAGCACTAACATATGGTAGCTCCGAAGAGTCAGAAAATATTATTGATTTCATAGATTTAGCAATGCTTTAGTTTGAACTGCTGCAAGTGTCTGCGGATCTTGTTATTTTCTTATATTTCACAACTTTTTATTATAGCAGACAGGGTTTTAAGCAGATCTTTGCCTATAGATCAATTTAAATCATGCTGACAAAAATGTATTCATTAATTTTCCTGCCCGCTCCAGCTCACATGGATCAAGAGGCAGGGGTACACCCTGGACAGGTCACCAGTCCATCGCAGGGCAACACACACAGTCACTCACACATTCACAATCAATGAGTTCAATTAACTGGGGAAACCGGAGTACCCGCAGGAAACCCTTGCAAGCACTGGGAGAACATGCAAACTCCTTCCAGAAAGGTCCACCAATAAAAATGACATTCTCTTCAATACAGCAGCAATATAAAAACGTCCCATTTCTGATATGCATTTTATGCAGAAATTCAAATACAGAACATTCTGTAAAAACACTGGGCAAATTGTTTGAGAGAAGTTGTGAGTCAGGTAAAAATAACGAGGCTGCTTTTTGAGATGCAACACAACTGCACTAAAATTATACTCAAAGCATTTACTAACAAACATAAATAGTTGAAAAACTACAAGGTATAACAAAAGTCAGAACCTTTGAGTATTATTGTTGCCTCGTTGAGATGACTAAAGTTTGTTCATGCTAATGCCAGTTAATACTATTTGTAAAATTTTCAAACAACATAAACCGACCCCCATTTCTCTTTAATTTTTATTAGCTGAGGTAAAAAAATAGCAAATTGGCTGCTGTGGTATGTAGTCTGGTTGCCATGGAACGGTCCGGTACATAATAAAATGTTCCCCATGGCACAGCTAGTGGAATGCTTATTTGGTTGCTATGGAGAATTCACTGACATATTTCCTTCTTGACTAGAAGTCATATGAACCTACCCCAAGGGTATCATTTACCCAAGCTGAGTTCTAAGAATTTGGTTGTTAGGGTAAACAGTTTGGTTGCTAGAGAGTTATCAGTGATGAAAAATGTGAGTTGTTCGTATGATTGCCATAACAAAACTGCTATTTTTTTTTATTTATTTTGTGCTATTTGGATATCATTGCTCTTCCATTGTTAACAATGGTGACCTGCAAAGAAACGCATTCAGACATGATTACATTGCATTAAAATGGCTTAGAAACCTGTTTCCTGGAAAAAAGCTTGTCCGGAGAAGAAAAGATGAGGACTACCAACACTAGATCCTGGGCATTTTCCCGCACCATAAGGCAACAATGATAACTAATGGCTCCAGATTTTGGGTCCATGTCCTGGAAGCTTTCCAGATCTTAATCCCATTGAGAACTTGTGGTCAATCCTTCAAAGGTGGGTGGACAAACAAAAACCACTAATTCTGACAAACTCCAGGAAGTGACCATGAAAGAATGCCTTGCTGTCAGTCAGGATTTGGCCCAGAAGTTGCATAAATGTCATGTAATTATGATAAAAGCACGTATGAAGTGCTTGTAAATATATTTCAGTTCATCACAGAAACAAAGCTCTAGAAGCAGTTTAGCAGCAAACTTAGTGAAAAGTAATATTTGTGTCATTCTCAAAAATATTGGCCGTGATCGTAGAGCTTGAGTTTAAAGTTTGTTCGAGTCAACGGAAAGTTTTCCAGCATTCTCTGCAATTTCCCAAAATTCCTTTAGTGTAATCAGTCTGGAAACTCGAGTCAGCCCAGTTAGGATATCCTGTAAAAAACTATGTTGTGTAGTTTGAACGTTCTAGGATGAGACAAGCCAACATAATGATGTTCTGTGGTGAGCGCCCCCGCCCCGGTTGAGTACTGATGGAGAACCTGAAATAAACCTGTGTGCAGTCGTGGTGATCCATAACAGTGAGCTGGTGTGTGGCAGCATGGATAAAGGTACCTTGGGATCCGGATCCAAAAATAACATCTTCTACATCCTGCTGCGGGACTGGGGTCAACAGGAAGCAGCAGATGCCATGTCACGGCTGGCTCGTCTCGCTCCGGTCTATCTCTGTGAGTAATGCGTGGTGTAGCCGCAGCTAGTGATGAATGGGTGGAGATAATTGTGTGGTTCAAAGACGAGACGTGATGCTTTTGTTTCTGAATTATGGTAAATTCGTAAAAACCCTTGGTGAACTCCTGATTAAACCATGTATTAGTGGAAATTGTCTCTCATACCGCGATCCTAAATAGAAAGAAATCTGCAAGCAGTGATCAAAGGGCTTGAGCACCTCCAGCGCCATCACCTCTCGTGGTCAGTTTGTTGCACTACACTATGGTCAGTCGCTATTTAGGGGATGTATTAAAGTGAGAGTTGTTAATTAACTAACAATACAGACAATTGATCTTATGAAAACTGCTCTATAACGTGGATCAGGATGGCGCTGTGTATTAGGTGGAATATTTTCTTTCTGTTATTGTTTCCCCAACATTTTAAAATGAGTTAAAATAATTTTCATATCACATGTTAAATGCTCTATTTTCTGTGACCACCTGGTGACATGTGTTCAGACATGAACTGTTAACATAGTTTGGAACACTGTACTGTTTATGGCGAAATGTCGAATCTTGATGACTACGGTACGCACGTAGTTTAAAAGTATTCAATAAAGCTACGAAATTCAACATCCCGTATGCCTTAAAATGTGACTGGTTGAATTTGGAGGTGATGCAATCAGATTAAACAGAGGAGTGCAGCATTGGGTACAGTACCACTTTTTTTAGAGGTGTTTGCAAAATAATCGAATTCCTGTCAGTTTCAGAAACTCTCTCCAGAAGGCTTTTTGGCAGGTTTTGATCTCTTACATAACAAATCAAGTTACAAATCTGCAGGCTGCATCGACCGTTGGTAAACAGGATGGTCCAGCCTCTTCTTCCTCTGTTGTTCTTTTGGCAGTTTGCTTATGGTGCATTCGTTGGATCTGTTGAAACTAAAAGTGTGAAAACCAGTGGATGTAATAAATAAATTAAGTCAGTGACCGAATCATCAGATAAAAAATGGTGCCGTTGATGTTTAAAAAACAATGGTGAAAGGTTTAAGAACACTCATGGTCGCCATAGCAATAAAGAAACAAATGGCGTTAAATGAATGAACCCAGTATAATAAATGAATATAAATCATCGTTCATTGTGCTAACGATGTTATTAAAAATGATTGTGGTTGTGATGAGTGAGAATCCTGCTTCTAAAGTGAACTTCTGTTTGTGTTTCAGCAAACCGCGGTTTCTCCATCGGTATTGGGGACGTGACCCCTGGGCAGGGGCTGCTAAAAGCTAAGCAGGAGCTGCTGGATGCTGGATACAGGAAGTGTGATGAGTACATCGAGGCTCTGAAGACCGGACGGCTCCAGCAGCAGCCGGGCTGCACAGCTGAGGAGACGCTCGAGGTGACGATGGCATTTTAAAAGTCTAACATTATATCTCAGAACTGGGAATGCGCATACTGGCAACATCGTCACTGGTCCGTCCTGTCCTAAATTTTTTTTTTTAAACTGTGTCCTGTCCTGCTCAAAAGCCATCACATGGTAGAGTAGATGCTTTGCTGAGTTGGACAGTTTTGTTATCTCCACGGAGTAAAACACCTGGTGTGGTGTTTCCTCCTCTGCATTGAAGCAGTGAATGTATGTAGTTATTGGTTGTATAATATGGTTGCGTTAATTGCGTCATGACAAGGCGGTATTGGATGGAAAGGGGGAGTGAATAAGTGATTGGGGAAGCTGCACATAATTTCTAAGTGCAGCAATGGGCTTGAGAGATTCCGGGGGTCATATCATTTTATCTCTTCTTTTCTGTTGGCTTCATCAGAGCATGACCTCCAGTGTGCACTGGGCCAAGTTTGCAGCCCATTGACTGGGTTGAGGCTCAGCACCTCAAAGACTGATGAGCCAAACTGCAGCGATCGCCCCCATGTGGCTGGCTGCAGAATGATTTCCTGCAAATAAAAAGGAAAAAGGCAAACTATAAAAATTCTTTACGTTAGTTGCACGGGTTTAATGAGATTAGAAAGATATCTATAGAGTGAACAAAGTTCAAAAGTTTTTTTGTTTTGTTTTACTTATATTTTCGTGTGGTTCACAAAGGCTCAGTTTTCCCCTACAAACACTGGGCGGGGCCAAGTGATTGACAGCTATGCTGAACAGAGCCGATCCGGTTCAGAGAAGAAAGGGGCATGTGTGAGTCAGACTCGAGGTGGAGCTCTGAAACCATGACGGTTCCACATCATCAGGAAGTCGCGGTATATTAGCCCAACGTCAATAGACATGTCACGCCATCCATATTTCTTTAGTCGATGGTTATACCCAAAAGGCTGAGATCCTAGATACAGGGAGCCAAAAAGAGCTTCTTCCACAGGGTGCTGGGCTCTCTTAGAGATGGGGTGTGGAGTTCAGTCACTGGAGCTTGGAATAGAGCCGATTTTCCTCCACCTCGAGAGAAGTCATTAGTTTTGGATGCCTTCTGTGTAGGGATGTCATTGTAAAACCGAGTATTGTGGCATCCCTAGTTACAATAGACCAATCCTTCACATTTTAAAAGATCGGTTTACGCTGCCGAGAAGCTGCTCGGGGTTAATGTTGAACAAACCAATGTTTACCTCGAATGATTTTCTGTCTGCACAGGCGCTGATCCTGAAGGAGCTTTCCGTCATCAGAGATCACGCTGGTAGTGCCTGCCTGAGGGAACTGGATAAGAGCAACAGTCCTCTCATCATGGCCCTGTGTGGATCCAAAGGTACACCACTACTGTCTAGTGCTAAGTTTTCTATAAACCGGGCGTGGCGTACACATGGGTTCCGTTTTTTTAATCACAGGAATCTCTGTGATAATAAACTGGTGATGTCCCGGTGATGTTTTCTCCTAGTCATTTGATTTTGAGTATTTGCCAATACTGAGATGGGATCCGATTCTTTCATTGCCTCATTTGCATAAAACGTGTTATACGTCTCCACTCCTCACTGCTTTTTTTCAATGCACAGATTGCTTTTTTTATTTGATTTAAACATTAAAAGAGCATAGATAGAGTTATTAATTAAATGCAATAAACACAGTGGGAAAAGGAATAAGTAAGGATTTTAAAGCAGACACGTCTTCAGATCACATTTGTTTTAACCAAGAAATGAACATAAAAATAAAGTTGAAAGAGCAGCTGGATTACTTTGTATTGTTAGAAACCGTAATGGATGCTGCGTGATTGGAGGATAACTTACACACAGGATGCAACTGTGAAATTAGGTTACGTTTCAGTAGTCTGTGTTTATGTAATAGAGTCACAATCTTGAAAAGCCTTTCTCTGCATCCTGACATTTGCAGCAGTTTTAACATTAACATTTTAACACCCGGCTATCTATAAATATAATTATAGATAGGAACAAATGTTTTCTGACTAGTGACGAATATATTTTCACTAGGCATAAAGGTAGTTAGAGATATCTTCAATTGTAATTGCACTAGTAAGAAAGTGAAATATAAACATCCCTAATAACATTTTGACTAGTCAAAACTCATTTGAAGATATCTGCATAATGGGTATCTTAGTGGAGGCGTCACGCTGTAAGTTATCAGTTACTTTTGGTAAAGTAGTTGATTAAGTATCTGGTTTATTATCATGTGTATGGGGTTAAATAATAAAAATAGGATCTTTTATACACAGTTCCACCGCTCCCTATATGCAAAGTACGCAGTCTGCGTTGGGCATCAACTGCCAGAGGGGGGCATTATTATCCTGTTTGCTCAAAACCAAAAAATATTAATAAGCAGAGTTATCTATAATTTTTTTGAAATTATGGAGTTATATAAATATGAAGCTGAATCCAGCTTCTCACATTTTGCAGAATTTGAAGAATTTGATGCCAGTGTTCTGCCCAAGAGGTCGCTGAATTCTCCGCATTGCTGTTTCTTGAGAACACCAGTCCACTGGCAATTCTCTATATGTGATGAATGAGGATTCTGTGCTTTTCTAGAGAAAGATGACCTTCCTGTGTGTCTGTGTGCTTCAGGGTCGTTCATCAACATATCTCAGATGATCGCTTGTGTCGGTCAGCAGGCCATCAGCGGCTCTCGGGTTCCTGATGGCTTTGAGAACCGCTCGCTGCCTCATTTCCAGAAACACTCTAAGGTAAAAGTGGACTATGCTCTGTGGACATCAAACAAATGACATTCTTTCGGAGCATTTTTACATTTCCGTGTTGTGGTCGCTGCCTCACTCCATCAGCAGATTTTACTTTCTTTCACTGCCACGCTCTTTATCTCTCTCAAACGTTAATGTGCCTCAAAGATTTTACTGAATGTGGGTTTTTATGCTCAATGTTTCTTTCAACTCGGACAAGATTCCAGCACCAATCGCACTGGAACATCCCCACAGCATTATCCTTCCACCACCATGTTTCATTGTGGGGACCGTGTTCTTGGGGTTAAATGCCTCAGCCAACATCTCTTTAGTCAAAAAGCTCACAATTTCTATAAAAGATCTAACCAAAAAACACATATCCTGTCTGTGTCACTTTTAGTTTACTCTCAGCTAACTACATTCTGGCTTGGGAGGTCGATCATCAATTTCAGACTTGGCTCCTTCACTAGTGTCTTGGTCTTTAGAAACCTCTAAAATAATTGTCTTTCCAAAATAATTCACATCCTGCTTCAGCCTGTCCTTTTCTCCACTGTTTTTGCCTCTTTAAGCCTATTTATAAAGCTCCTTCCTGATTCTTGGAACCATTTTGATGAACGTGTGTATCGTTCTCCATCTTTATGAGCATTTACAATTCTATTCAAGTCCAAAATCTCCTTTGTCTTTACATGATGACAGTGCATGCCATTTAATTGGTTGGTTTGCAAGATAATAATAGCTTAACGTGCATTTGAACCCTTGTGCTTATTCAAATTCACTGTCCTTTTGTGTTGTTCTTGACTGTTAACGGTTTGCATAAATCTCTTTGTCTACCTCAACTCTAATTAGAACCTTTTTTTAATTCAGGATTTTTACCCTTTAATTGCCAAGATCTTACATTGATGTCACTTACAATCTCTCTGTCTGTCTCTGTCTGTCTGTCTGTTAGGGCTGAACGATATTGGAAAAAATTACATTGCGATATTTTTTTCCAAACGATATATATATTGCGATATTGAGAGCCATCAATCCATTAATATATAAATATATTACATCAGATTAGATTTGTCCAAAAGAAACCCTTATGTTTCCATACAAAAATTAGCAAAAGATGAAAATAAATTAATGAAGCAATATGTTGTTGGAATCAAGAGCATGAGCAGTTTTAAAAGTCAAAAAAACATAAGGAAAAAAGATGCATGTGCGTGAATGCGGAATAATACACTGTAAAATAGTTAAATTTAACACTAATAAACCTATTAGTGCTACTAAGACAATGCTTATATTATTATATACAATATGAAATATTATATTTACAGTGAAATCTCCGCTAAACTTTTGCTAAAGGAAGGAAATCAATCACAGGAAATCAATCACTCGTCTGTCACTGATCTCCTGATCTCCTGGGGAAAGGTGTGTTTCTCTTTGTTGTTTGTGTCCAGTCACAGCTTCAGTTTTAAAGGGTTCATTTCTGTTGCAGACCCGGAAAAAACATGCTCTTTGGACTTCCGTGTTATTCCGTGTTATACAGAAAAAGATAATCTATTAATGGTGTTCCCGCTCCTGCACGCTCCCGTTGATTTTTATTCCCATCCCATCCCGATCACGAGATTAATAACAAAAGTTTATCCCATCCCACAGGAATCCCACGGGAATCGAGACCCGCGGGAAATCCCGACAAATGTCATCCTCTAAGAGGCGTCACACTGGCAAAGTCGCACCTCTTCATCGCGTATTTTTAGTAGTGAATGGTTCACAGCTCACAATCACTGTGGAGGCACGCGGAACGTACATGTCACCCCAGCAACAAGCCATAAACAAACTCGTGTTTTGCTTCATGGTGCTACCGTTCTGTTAAACACCATGGGCTTCTACCACTCACATCGTATGTTCCGGCGATGTATATACATACATTCATACATGCATACAGTGGTACCTCGAGATATGAAAGTAATGCGTTCTGCAACGGCTCTCAGAAACAACAGTATAAGTTGATGAAAAATGGATAACCAGAGAAAAATTGTTTCTTCAATCCTTAAATCTACACATTGTTAATGTAATAAATGAAAAGCACACGCAAAATACGTAATATATACACAAATGTGAAACCTTACCTTGAGAGTGACGCGATGTGTCGGAGGAGGTGGACTAAGTTGTGCTACAGAACAGCACTTTCCACATTATAAACATTATTTCTTTTATGACACCTCTAACATTTGTTATAGTACATTATTGGTAATCTATACATAATGTTTCGCTCGATTTAAAACTGATTTAAAGCATTTTAAGGCGTATCAGCCCCTTAAAGCACACTTTCTTCAAAGGGAAAAAGAAACGCAAGGACGTGGAAGCACAGCGCAACGTGAGACAAACAAGTGGAAAATAGAGCAGAAATGTTTGTTATCGCAAAAGCATAACAAAAAAATTGTTATAAGCAAAAAAATTCAAAACATTTCGGAAACCGAAGCATCCGTATCTCGGGGAACCAATGTAGGAGTGTGAGTGTATGTATATATATTATATTTTAATCAGTGACATCATGTGGTATCTTGGCAATAAAAGTGTCAAAATCCTAGATTTAAAAAAAAAAAACTTACTAGTTTTGATTAGAGCTGAGGTAGACAGTTTTTTTTTTATTATTTTTTTTTTAAAATATTGTTCTGATAGATTTTTATAGCAGTTTAACATACACAAACAAGCGGTAAACTGCAAACAACAAAAAATGTTTTGAAGGAAAGCTTTTTTTAGTTTTTGAAAAATTTCAAAGACTTTTTCTAAAATATGTGTGTTTCGAATGCTCATGTTTGCTGCTGCTGCTGCTGTTGTTGTTGTTGTTGTTGTTAACTGCCACAGTACTCCGATCAGAGAGAAGGAGTCATCAGTTCAATTTTGGCTGTTTTTTGCACAAGAATCACCTTACACACTGTCACATGTGCCTGAGGTAGTTTTCTGGAAATCACAATAAATTGAATTCTTATTTGGCAAATGAAACCATAATAGAACAGGTATAGTCTGAACAAATAGTACAAATGCTCTTAACATCAAGCACCAGTCTCCAGTATAAACATGTACCCAAAACAACAATGTATAATACACTAACGGATGAACACAGTTGTACTTTATACTTTTAAAGATTAGTCTCAGTAGTTGCACAAATTATAACAAATAATACTGACGGATTAAACTTTGAAACATGCTTAACACGAATAACAATGCTAACTTTGAGCTATGCTTGCAGCTAATCGCGCCATACAACACGTACAGAGATATTGTTATAAGACATTCTAAATATTGTTAACTTCCGATAAATATTGTTCTAAATATTGTTAACTAACGTCTTCTGCGACTTATAAGTTCGTGCATCTCTAGGACTCTGCACACTCCGGTCCCTGCGATGAAAAGGAGAGAATTCACAACAATGTGTTAACATAATTTGTTGCCAAAAATCATTCAATTTGCTGAGAAAAAGTTGTGATGCAAAATCACACTGAAGTGTCTGAAAACATCCCCAACACATATAAGGGGCAAATGGTTAACTTATGCTAATAATAGTTATGCTAATAATTCAAATATGGTTAAATTAAAAAAGGATCTCAGATTTTTTTTTTAAGTGAATTTTTATTTTGCTGTTGAAATTAAAAATAACACTATTAAACATCTAGAGACTTGTTAAATGTTGCCCCAAATGTTTTATTTTTTTTTTGTCTAGAAGCACAGCAGTGTTGGTAATCGTGTACCATGTAATTGTGTATCTTCTATTACTGATGCTCACCAAAGTAAAATTGGAGAATCGATTTTCAGTTTTTCTTAAGATTATGAACAAATTCAAATGAAATTTTGATATTAGCAATTAATTGCTCAGCTCTTAGCTAAATTAGCAACTCACTGAAGAACAGTGGTTTGTTCAATGTCATCTTTCTCCAGATGAAAAATATTAATAGAAATAATGTGAAAACATTCCCTTGCTCTGTTAAACACCTCTTGGAATGTGCAATAATTTTGTCTTGAACTCTGTGGTGTAGCATATTTAGCTTAAGAATGCTGCAGGAAGGTTGTTCCAGGATTTTCTTCAGAGGTTTATCTGAGGTAAAGACATCATAAACCTGCAGTGAGCTGGAATAATCGCAGCTTGCCTGTCTTTTGTGCTACAGTGGGTTGTTTTCTCCTCTCCAGGTGGCGAAAAAAAAATGTTCACCTCAAGATGTGACTATTTCAGACACAAGTTGAAATATTCTCCAGTTTTCAAATAGTTTTTGACTTTATGCGTATGATCTAGAAATATGTTCACATTCAGTGTTTCCCCTAGGATCATGGCCTGGGGGGGGGTGTTATGGGTGGTGCGGCAAAACACTCACACAAACACTTCATAGTGTTTATATGTTTCTTTTAATTGCAGTATACCAATATATTATAATGTCTGAACAATTACTGTACAATAACTAAACAACTGTACACTGAACTAAACACTAAACATCAGATTTATTTTAATATGTTAATTATTCACAAAGTGTGCAGCTTTTGTCACTGCAGTGCATCTTTCTGGGCTTCTGAAAGAACATTTCCAGAGCATCTTGGTATGGATAGTCTGAAACTTCTGGCCCATTTATTGAGATCCGCATGCAGGCTGCAAGATGGTCCCCTTGCAGCCTATTGCGAATGTCTGTTTTGACCTGTAAATACATTAACTGTTAGGCTTTAAAAGTGATAACTGATAGTAACAACAGTAAAAATCAACTTAACATAGTGATAGTTTAAAGCAGGAAATGCCATTGTATAACTAACTAGCTAGCTATTAATTAAGCAATTTATTTATCAATTCGTTCATTCATGCTTGTGTGTATTTACTTACTTACCAAGATCAGTCTTGTACAGCCAGGGGGAGTATTTCCTCTGACAGCCAAGCTGGGTCAAAACCTGTCGTTCTGTGGTGGCTAGACTTTTGCTGCTTGTCAGGGGCAAGACATGCAGCACTTGGGCTCCTTTCTGTACTTTGATTCGGAGTAGGAAAGCTACACCGGCTGCTGCTCGCAGCAGAACACGTGCTGTCATCGTCACCACCTTGGGAGCGTTTAAAAAACGCGGATATTTTTGCCTGCTGCGACATACTCTCCGACGCGCGGTCTATGTCCGCTGATGGGTGTGTGTGTGCGCGCGCATCGGAGCGGAACTCCGCCGTGCGCGATACGGAGGAAAATTGTAAACGCGCAAACGTTGAGACAGAAATTACATGCCATCGTATAAATAACATAATGCTATTTAGTTTAATAAAAGAAAAAAGCAAAGACCTGTTATATATAAATTACTTCTGTCGTTATTCGACGAAAATAAAATAATATTAACTTGACCTTCAAGGGGGGCGGGGGGGGTGCCGTTGGGGGGGCGGGGCGCCCCCCTAATATAATGGTAAGGGAAACACTGACATTAGTGTTGTTTTTGGCAGTCGATTAAGTTTTAGTCTTAGCCATTTTGACAACAATTATTTTGGTTTTAGACACATTTTAGTCATTTAAAAATGTAATCGTTCTAGTCTTTATAATTGTGGCTTATAAACATATATTTGGCCAAAATATGAGCAATGGAGTTAGAACATTTACTTGCGTACATGTTATTAACAGAGAGAACATTGGTACGTCTTACCATCAATCAGATTTCCTAGCGTTTGCTCCTAGCGCAGCAGCGTGAGACGTGGTGCGTCAACAATTAGTGACGCTCGCAAGGAGGTTGAAGGTCACGTGTCCCGGAGCAGCAAAAAAAAACCCACCCAATCTTCCAAATGAATTTTATTATTAATATTTTTTTTTTTTTTTTTTTTTTTTTATGTCCTCTGATGGAGTTGAGTGTGGTTTACAAGATACAAAAACACTAAACATGAAATGAGGCAAAGAGCCACATGCTTATTTGGACAAGGCTCTGTTGGCGCATACCACCAGTGCCACCAAGTGCTAGGAAGCGGCATTCAGGTCCTGAGGCCCTCAGGTTCAGAACAGATTTTTTTTTCTTGGCCCACTAGTTGGCGAATCTCGGTCCGTGGCCCCATGGTTAAGAATCACTGCTTTGGAGGCACTTCAAGGCTCACCATCCTGAAATTCTTGATTAATAAGCCATTTTTGGTTTACATTGTATAAAAACAATTTTATTTTAAAACCGAGATGTAATTTTTTTTTACATAGCAAGCTTAAAGTCTGGACACAACTCCAGGCCAAAATATGCTGCTAACTTTATTAGACAAGTGAATGGTCTATTAGCCTGTGACTACTAAATGCAAACGCTGTATATTAAACCCGTTTCTGTTCTACTGCTCAGGATGTGTGTTCACAGTGTGTTGTGTTTGTGTGCACCTCGATGGGTCAATTACAGATCACAAATTCCTTATATTTCATTCACTTCATACTTGGTCACTTTCCCTTGAAAGGGACACTCATTTATTCACTCAGCTTAATAATAAAGAAAGTACTCAATAAATACTCAAATATTTACAAAGATGGTTTCTAAAAACGCTAGACAAAATGAAATTGTAAGGAACAATTAAATTAACCCTTCAATATACTACAGTGTTTTTTTTACAGTATTTCGGTGAATGTCATAAATGTTCACGTCCCATTAGTAAACACTTCGTCGAATCCTGAATTCCATTTTTGTCAGCGTAGTTTTTGAAATCTGGGGAAAATCTTATAATCGGTCCAGGAGGATTTTGCAAAAATAGGTTTTGATGATCATTAAAAATGGCGGCTAATTAGCATAATGTACAATTACTTCCTATAGTTGACGGGAATTGGATAAAGCAGAATTTTGTCTCCAGACCATACATTTCAAAAGTAGTTAGCATAAATTTAAGTGCATATTTGAACAAGTGGTGGCGCTATAGAGTTTGTGGGTCCAGATTGAGTCAGATTGCACATAAAGGCATCAGTGTGGCAAATTTCATAACTTTCCTGCTAGTGGTTCATAGGGCTTCCGTTGACTTCAATGGCGGAATCACAATAATATTAACTGGACGTGTTGGGTTGGTTGGTTCAGGACATACTCTTGGTTTTGATCACATCTTGAATTTTATCGTTCTTAAAAACAAGCGTCAGAAGTTTATCTGAGGTAGAAGACAACACAAGCCAGCAGTGTGCCAGAAAAAACATGTTTGTGCGATTTTTGTGCTTTGTTTTGCAGCTCCCCGCAGCCAAAGGCTTTGTGGCAGACAGCTTTTATTCTGGTCTGACCCCCACTGAGTTCTTCTTCCACACCATGGCTGGAAGAGAAGGTCTGGTGGACACAGCGGTGAAGACGGCAGAGACTGGGTATATGCAGGTACAAGCAATCTGTAAATTAGCCACTACGAGCTGCTCTCACAAGAGCGATGTGTTGAGGATGAATATCATTTATCATAAACACGTTATTAACTGAGGCTGAATATAATCACAAGAAATAAAATCAGAACAGCATTCTGTCCAGACATGGACAAAATGAACTGTAACTAGGACTTATGCGTCATGTTCAGGTAGGTATTTATTTATTTTATTTTTTTATTCATTTGCAATTCTTTTTTTCTTCACTTCTAAATTATTATTATTATTATTATTATTATTATTATTTTCCTCTCTTCGTCTTTTCCTCTTCCTTTCTTTCATTTTCACTTGTGTACCTTCACCCTTCCCCAATCCTTTGTCCACTCCCCCTTTTGGTTCGGCACTGTCTTGTCCTGACACAACTATTATAAACGTACTCGCGGGAACCACAACTAATAAATATTTAATAAATACATTCAAATTTCCAATCCAGAGGAGAAAACACCACACCAGGTGTTTTACTCCTCTGGAGAAAGCAAAACTGTCCAACTCAGCAAGGCATGTACTCCCCCATGTGATGGCTTTTGAGCAGGACAGGACAAGGAAAAAAAAAAAAAAAAAAAAAAAAAGAACAGCATTCTGAAGCTCAGTGTTTGATTGTGTTCAGCGACGTCTGGTGAAGTCCCTGGAGGATCTGTGCTCTCAGTACGACCTAACCGTCAGAAGCTCCACCGGAGACATCATTCAGTTCATTTACGGTGGAGACGGCCTCGATCCTGCAGCTATGGAGGGGAAAGATGAACCGCTGGAGTTCAAGCGAGTCCTGGACAACATACGAGTAGGACACACACTCCTTCAGATAACTAATAACTAATTATTTTGGTAATCGGTTAGTCTGGCAATTTTTTTTTCCGATTAATCAGATAAAAAACTACTAGTTTTAAAGGTTAAATGGAGTGTTATTATGTATAAAAGTAACTTTTATAAAATCCATTCTATAAAACAGTGTTGTTTTTGGCAGCCATCTAAGAAAATGATTTTAGTTTTTCACATTTTAATCGTTTTAGTCAATGGAGGAATAGAGAGAAACGCTAATGAGAAGCAGCTAGCTAGCTCCCGGTCTCACTTGACTCCGGAAAAAGCTATTTGACTCAAATCACCACCAACTTCAAGGCATCCAAAAATAATAACACAGTCTTTCCTTAAATTTATTGAAGGAAATGCGGCTTAAATTATTAAAAAAAAACTTGTTATGACTGACAATGCAGCCAAAATGGCAGGGGTGGCTAAACTGGCAGAAATAAGCCATGCACTGGTTTTTTTCAGTGGTTGGTATTTAGTAATTGAGTAGTTAGTCCAAATGCTGTTTACCATCTCAATAAAGACTTATAAACCATTGGAAGTATTGAAAAAGGCACATTTAGATTATACATCAAAGATCTTGCTGTGAAACCAGTGTTTGATGTTTTATAATGTATTTAATTATTTTATAAAAAACATACTTGGAATTTGCATGGGTGACAAAATTTCATGTATTTTAGATGCAATGCTCATGTTCTAACTGTTCAGTTCATGAGAAATGTGTATTAATATCTAGAAATGGTTTTAATGGTCTTGCTCTTTTTGAAATACATAGGTGATATAACGTCTCTGTTATTAGGATATATCGTGATGCGTATCGTATCGCCAATACACAGCTCTAGCGGTTAGTTGAGTTTGGGTTCTTTGTGGTTAAACAAGTGAGCGTCCAGATCACAAGTAACACTTTTTCATCTATATTCTGAGTTCTGAAACCGTACTTGGTCTATTACCTACTT
This sequence comes from Danionella cerebrum, assembly GCA_007224835.1. Classification (NCBI taxonomy): domain Eukaryota; kingdom Metazoa; phylum Chordata; class Actinopteri; order Cypriniformes; family Danionidae; genus Danionella; species Danionella cerebrum. Next base: position 102,414 of record SRMA01027089.1, on the reverse strand, counting down.
TCTTTCTTCCATCAAGTTTCTGGTGGTTTTTCACAAGGGTCTATGTGTGTTAGGCGGTGTACCGTGGATCAGGTGAGCCGGCTCTGAGCAGAAATGAGCTGCTCCTGACCAGTGACGCCATCATGAAGAGAAAGGACTTCCTGTGCTGTAAAGACACTTTTCTGGAGGTGAGGAAGTTCTTCAATGAAACACAGCTAAACATTGTTTTCCTTCATGAAATCAAGTCATTAGCCTCTACAAGTTTAAAGTTAGTTTCATGGATACCAGTTTCCCAGGACCCCAGACTAAACACGTGTATCTTTAGCTCAGTGTGGGTTTGTTTTATTGAAGGCATTGACGGACACTGGCAGTGACAAGTACCTGCAGGTATTGTAACACGGGCCTGACGAGTGTGTTCCCTTGAGCTTCATGCAAATATCCTGTGCACACTAATCCTGACGCACACTTTGTGTCACAACATCGAAGCGATGGTCGATGTTGATGATTTTTAACTCCTGGATTAATTGTTCCTCTTGGATGTTCAAAGAAAGGCATTTTGCATGATAGTGCTATTTGAGAAGCGCTTTCAACCTGTGGATTTGCACAACAGTATGGTGTTTTGCATGTTTTAGGTGTGAAGACGATATATATCGGTTGATTTTTCAAAAGCAGTATCGGCTGTCTTGATGTAACTTTCACCGATAAGAAGAATTTGAGTACAAATGTGGCGCCTGAAAAAAAGCATGAAAAAGCAAAAAATAATAAATAAATATATGCAATATAAATGCCACAAGTTAGCCGTCTTACTCCAAACAGCTCAGAGATAAGCCTCACAAAGTTTTTTTGGATCGATGAGACCAAAATGAACATTTTGATCATAGACACTACATTTGGAGAGGAACAACATCCCTATTGTGAAATGTGATGACTTGTCACTGTTTTTTTTTGGGACAAAATTGACGTGAAGAGGAATGAAGCATGTTATCAAAGGATACTGGAAGGAAATTTGCACTCAGCAGCTCGAAAGCTGTGCCCAGAGCTTTACTGGACATTCTGAAACGACAGCGCTCCAAAACACAAAGTGAAGTCCAGTCGTCATTGGTTCCACCAGAACAAAGTAAAGGAGACCAATAGAGACGATAAATATCCCTTTTGATCAGGGTCATTAGTAAAAATTTCCTTTGTTGTTTTGATTTAGAGAGTAAACATAGTTATTTGACTTACTATAAGTGGAAAAAACGCTTTTGTGTCATTCATATTATCAGATAAATAAATAAATATATATATATATATATTAGGGGTGTAACGGTACGCTAAAATCGTATTCGGTTCGGTACAGTGTCTTGGAGAGTTCGGTTCGGTTCATTCGGTTCGGTACAAAACAATAAGAACTTACATAATCTTTATTTTGAAAAGCTGCCAATACACAGTAGAATTCTTGCATAAAATAAATAAAAGTGACACATTTGGGTGATATTTTAAATAAATTGCACTCTTTATTAAGAAAAACACATTTTATTTAAATAAAAAATGAAATACTGCAACTAGTTAGGATAGATTACCTATCCACATTTTCTGAAGAGAGCACAGATCTGGTTGCAGTGACAATATCTCCAGCAGTAGAAAATGTTAGATGTGTTGCCTGCCCGATCTCCGTGGAACAATGTCGGCATACAACTTTACATTTATCCACTCGTCTATCCCCGTTATGTATTTTAACAGAGAAGCCAAAGTGTTCTCAAACACGAGACCGTAGTGAGGTGTCTTCAAGCGCTGGCTTCTCTTTCGCTTTTGCCATGTCATTTTCCTACTCGCGCTCGTCACTCAATAGCGTCCGTGCGGAAACTATCTCCGTGGAACAATGTCGGCATACAACTTTAAATTTATCCACTCGTCTATCCCGTTATGTATTTTAACAGAGAAGCCAAAGTGTTCTCAAACACGAGACCGTAGTGAGGTGAGAGGGTCTTCAAGCTCTGGCTTCTCTTTCGCTTTTGATATGATTCCATTTTCCTACTCGCGCTCGTGCTCGTCAGTCAATAGCGTCCGTGCGGAAACTCGCCTAGGAACATTTTTCCGCTGCGCTTAATATCGCGCTAATAATACATTTATATCATTTAATAAAAATACCGAATACCGAAACGGTACGCAAGTGTCCCGAACCGAACAGGCCGTACCGAAACGGTTCAATACATACCGTGAACCGTTACACCCCTAATATATATATATAAAATAGTAAATTATTTCTGTAATTTAGAAAAGGAAATGGAGCTACACTTAATGCGTTTCAGAAATATCAGCAGTTGGTTCATTAAAAAGTTTCATTTTTTACATAGTGTTAAAATGTAAAATAGAAAGAAGTCATTTTGTTCAAGACAATATGCCTTTTAATGTTGAAACTCTACTGGATTACCACATTGTTAGGCTATTATTAGTAATGGCACTGGTGTCACTTCACAGGTATAGAGACTCTCAATAGAGAACACAGGCAAAATTTGGCACAACAAAACCAAATTTGAGAGAGAGGTGCATTTATAGATTTTTGTAACAACTATGAAAAATCTAAAGGATGAGGAGTATTTTTATAATTTGTGCAATACCAGGACAGATTAAACAATGTTTTCTGTCTGATCAACTCGGAAAAGCTTGTATGTGGAACATGGATTCTATTTGCCTGGAAATCGTTGTAAAAATCTACATTTTTCGAAATATATTCTGGTTCTGGGGAAGAATTATCTGGAACAGCTGCAGAGCTAAGAGTGTTCATGAGCTTCCTCTTCTCTCTGTGTGTGTGTACAGATTAGCCCAGAAGCTCAAAAATCCCATCAAATATGTGAAGCACAGATTAAAACTCCAGAATCATTTGCAGTGCTCCACAGATGCCGTAAGCCAGTTACGATATTACTCTTAGACACTGAACACTTCCCTCGCCTGAGACCAGTTATCGTTAGGAAAACTCAGTCTTTCCTTCTCTATGTGCTAAAGTTTGTTCTGAAAATGTGGCTGGGAAGTTGAGTTCATAGAATCTTTATAATCATGTCAGGTTATCAAATGTAGATGCTTCCAGGCCTTTAGAAGGTTATTTGAAATCCTATTGGTTAACAAAGAAAAACGGACCAGCAACAGTGGAGGTAGTTCAGAGGAAAAAAATTGAGAGCACTAAAAAGACATTTTGCATGTGCGCCGATTGCGTTTTGTTAATTTGTATTGATATAAACCCATTGGCAGCCATTTTGTTTTTGCATCGATTTGTACACTGAAGGCCCTCTGTGATTAGATCTAAAAAATATAGGCCTAACATGATTTGACCAATAAAGATAAATGCTCACACTTACTGGAACATGTATAGCAAAGAGAAACACTAAGGGAACACTAATAAGATGTATTTCTAGAAAACATTTTAGAAAGATGAAAGCTTTTGATGGTCTTAGGCAGCAGAGATAGCTCCTGACATCCAGCCACTGATTACCAAAAACAGTTCTCCTGTTAAGAGAGGTTTAATGTTTTAATAAGAAATGCTACATAAAATACATGATTCATGACACAACTGAATTGTTTTATATATATATATATAACATATATGTGTGTGTGTGATGTCTGTTTTGTTTAACTCCAATACACTGAGGGAAGGGTCTTCGGCTGATTCTGAAAGTTTGCAAACAGACATACAAAACAGAATCTGATTTCCTCTGATGAGCAAAAGACCCCTTTTAATCGCATGATTTTTGGTCCCCCGGGCAAATACATCCAAAATTGCTCATAGATGGCAATGACCCCAAAACACAGTCCCGGTGAAACAAGTGAGTGGTTCGAGTGTCTTAATCGCCAGATCTTAATCTCCGCTTCTCCTCTATGCCTTGAAAATGTACTTTTCAGAACCTCTGAGATCATGTCTGCATGTTTGGTCGGCCATTGTGGATGTCAAACGAATTGCTTTTGCAAAAGCAGAAAGACTCAATGGATTCGGCATTATCAGTTACCATTTATTAATTAGAAAATGCATTTCTTGCCCCCAGTCAGGGCAAAGGAGATTGGTCATAGATGACTGTTTCAGCATTACAATGACCCCAAACACTACCAGCCAAACAAGTGAGTGGCTACAGAAGAAGCTTTTCAGGGTCATAAGTGTCTTAGCCATTCTCCAGATTTTAATCTCAAAGAAAATCTCAGCTTCTCCTCTTTGCTGTCCAAAAATGAGTTTTTAGAATCCCCAGAGATCATGCCACCATCTGGCCATTTTGGATGTACAGTGAATTTTAGTAAATGCCTAAACCAGGGGCACTCTTTAAGCTTGCGAGCTACTTTTATACTATATTATCTCTTTATACTACCATATCATCTGTTAATACTATAGCTTATCTCGCCATCCTCGCCCAAATGAGGATGGGTTCCCCTTTTGAGTCCGGTTCCTCTCAAGGATTCTTCCAAAAGGGAGTTTTTCCTTGCCACAGTCGCCCAAGCTTGCTCATCAGGGACATATACGCCACTTATTAATTAATTAATTTCTGAGTTTAAACTTGTTGGTTTACTGTAAAGCTGCTTTGAGACAATGTCTGTTGTGAAAAGCGCTATTTAAATGAACAAACTTGAACTTTTAAAATGATAGTCAAAGTGATCTACCTCAATCTTTATCTTTACCTACCTCAATAATTATCTCAATCAACAAACAATTATTTCCAGCTTTATTGAGAATTGACGAAACACACACATATTAATTAATTATTTACATCTTTTGTAATAACCTGAGTTTAATTTGATGACTTGCACTGAATTGAATCAGCCAGGGATGCATAGTCCGGACAGTAGCTGCTGACAGCCAGCCTCAAGCACACTTCCAAATGTTCTCCAGTCATTGTGGAACACTATTTGGACTTAATGATTTTCATGTAGGACTTAAATATTTACTTGGTCCTGTTCCTTCACTCATTTTGGTGACCATAAACTTAAGCATGGGCTAAAAACCCGACGTAATACGCTGATTAGCTTAGCTTTAGCTTTTGTCTCAATTTAGACAAAATGAGTGTTGTAGTGGGTTAAACAAGAGAACAGTTGTGTGTGATCTGAATTTGGTGATAATAGAGTGATTTTTATGAGAAGCAATTGAGCTTTGATCCAAATAATCAAGAATAAAAATGATGCTCTAATACATTTTTCAATATTATTATAAAATGCAGGTGAAGAGTGGCGTGTTGCTTGATTTTGGTTGTAATAGAGCAATTTAGAATGAAGTTATGAAGCATATTCTGGGTAAAACATATTTTGGATCTGGTAATTTACAGACGGTCCCTAAGCGATTCCATGTCAGCGGGTTGCTCATAGACGGTAATGTGTTTCTGTGAATGCCGAGGGAAACTTGTTTTTAATAAAAAAACGTTTTGTAGTTTGTCCGCTACATAACACAGATTAAAAATAGGTATTATTTTTTTAGTAAAAACATTCTGGTCTCGAGCTATTGAGCAGAGAAAACCGAATCCGTGAATCTGCAGCTAACTTTACAGAACTGTGACGGGATGAATGATCGGCTGATATTGTTTATACTCGGTCGATCGCGATCGACGTAATGAGCACCCCTGGCCTAAACCTACCAGATTTGCAATAGCATTTACTATTTATTACAAGGAAAATGCATTTCTTTACCCCATTAGATGGCTATTTCAGCATGACAATGGCCACAGACACACTCACATTCTTCTTTGTATTATTGTTGAAGTAAATCTAGCATGAAATGTATGAACTGACCAATTCTTTGTGCACCAGCAGGGGGTGAAATACTTCTGTTGTTACTTGTCTATGCTTCATTGATTTTTAACATGTAAGTAAATCTTTGTTCAACTGTAGGAAATCAGAAAATTCATCAAATCGGTTTCTGAGAAGATAAAAAAGACCCGTGACAAGTATGGCATCAATGACAATGGGACGACTGAGGTGAGCGCTCAGGTGCTCAAGAACCTCTCTGTCTTGCTGTCTGTCTGGCTCACGGGATCTTTCTTCCCTGATTGCAGCCTCAAGTTCTGTACCAGCTGGACAGAATCACTCCGACGCAGCTGGAGAAGTTTCTGGAGACCTGCAGGGACAAGTACATGAGGTACCATTGTATTAGTTCTGGTACGCTTGAGCAAACACCTCTTCATCACAGAGCTGTGCTTTATCTGAGCGGAAAGCGTCTGTGCCACCTGAACACTCGCCAGGAGTATTTATATGCCTAGCCGCAGGAAGCAGAGCATTGAACATCTGTTTTCAGAAGATAACGAAGTCTTTCAAAAAACTAATGTTACTGTGAGGGAAACAAGTATTTGACCTTGTGATCTTGGTGGCATGACACTTGTTGGTAAGACACTTATTCTACTTCTAATTTTGCTCACGCCTAAGCAGGGTTTTTCTCTCTCGTCAAATCATTATGAGTAGGAGGCTCACGATGTGCCTTATAGCTAGATTTACCATTCAGAATCATGTTGGTTATATTTTCTTGGAGAGTAAGGACTTCTTTTTGAGTGGAAAGATGGGTAGTTCTTACGACCCCTATTAGTGCATTTAGCACTTTGACAAGAAAACATTCACAAACACAGTTAAATAATTCCTTAGATTTAAAGAGAATACAGTATATGATCAGTACAGTGCCTTTCAATAACTAAATAAACATTCAATTTTAACGAGATATATAATGGGTTGCTATGGAAAGGTCAGTGATGTCAAAATACGGAATTTGTTCCAATTCTCCCAAATTATGTTTCCCTTTTTCCATTCCAAAACTGTTGAAATATGTGTGTGTCACTTTATGTTGGATTGTACTAAAAGATCTATGGCTGTCAAAGTGTCAAAAGTTGAACAAAACTAAATTCAGAACTGAAACTAAACTCTTGGAAAACTTGTTTAATTACATTTACAAAAACGTTTTTTTGTTTGAACTGGGGCAGTAAAATGGTTTTAAATCATTTATTTACATCCAAAAGCTATTTTATTAATTACATCCAAAGCAGAAATGTCATGTTTAAGATCATGCATACATAGTTCTAGGGAAGCAACGAACCGGTTTGGTTTGGTTCTGGTGGCTTAGCAAATTGTAATTGTTTAAAATCGTTCTTTGTGTGGATGGCATGAACAGATAACTAATGTTCATAGAATTCACTTTACTTTGCTAAACATCAAGAAACTTCTAGAAAAGTTTTCACTTTAAATTAAAACAATAAAATAAACAATCGGTGGACATGAGCTTTGTCAGCAGCGAACGGATTAGCGCAGCAAGAGAGGGATTTATGGCAGGCAAACGTTACAGGTACCTAGGGGTCCTGAAACCAGGAACTATTGTCTAAAGACGGAGCAGAAAAGTGTTTTTGTTTCATATGTTTCCTTTTGCATAATTACATCTGATAAAACATCGCTGACACACTGAGAAATTTTTGTTTACCGTTCTTTTTCCTTCATTGTCTTGTTCTTCTGCAAAGCCAGCAAAAATTCCTCTCTGGCTGTGAGAAACATGCAAAGTCCCGCCCTCCTCTAACTTTAGCGCTCACTGATTGGATATTTACACAAAGGAGCAGTTCATTGATTGGAGATTTGCTTGTGGACGTGCGTTTCATTTCCTGACATCTGCTTTTTCACACATGAAACTAATAATCATACATACAGGAGTTCTTCAAATAAGGAACAAAAAACATGGTTCACAAGAGCGTACTGAACAGAGGAGGGTGTACCAAACAGTTCGGTTTGAAACCGAGTATTGTTGCATCTCTAATAAGTTCAAATATAGGTCTTAGAAATACAAGGACTGGAAATACTTAAATGCTGCAGAATTTCTCGGTCTCATGTATTTGTACCTGAATCGAGCTCAGAGAAGCTGTGTCCTGCTTGTCTGCATTGGTTTTAATATTTTTGTCACCTTATTACAGGGCCCAGATGGAGCCGGGCTCTGCTGTGGGGGCACTGTGTGCACAGAGCATTGGGGAGCCAGGTACTCAGATGACCCTCAAAACCTTTCACTTTGCTGGCGTTGCCTCCATGAACATCACCCTGGGTGTCCCCAGGATCAAGGAGATCATCAATGCTTCCAAGAACATCAGGTTAACCTTTTTCTCATCAATGTTTGTGTCTTAAAGCAATGGCCCCCAACATTTTTGTTATTTTTCCATTATTTCCCCTCTCCTCTCAAAAGCCCTTTGTGTGCCCTCAATGGTTTGTGTACATTAGTTTTTGACCCATGATGTAGGAGCTGAAATGTTAGTTAACCCTTTAAGACCTGCCATAGAACCAAGTCCGCCAGAGCATAATTTAAATTTTTACCTGCCATTTTTGGAGTGTTGCAAATAGCCATACATCAATACAACCCTTATATCTTAGATTTTAATAATATGTGTGTTCGGTAAATCTCTGTCAAAAGTACAATAATTTTTTATTGTACCCGCAAAAATGTATATGCAAAAAGTTGCACAAAAAATGCTTTTGAACCACTGTAAATAGTTTCAAAACTTGGTGAAAATAGTGTTCTATTGAGATTTCGAAGGCAAGGTTGGAGCACGGCAGCTCCTTCGCATCGCATTGTATCCTGTAAGTCATGCAGATATTGCAGGCATTTAAAAACAAGTCTGTCGGACTTGATCCAAAAGATTTGATGGACCTCAGTTTTTTTAATTCTTGACATCCATTTCCAATCATATGTGTCCGTTCAAGGACGTCTGAGCGAAGATGGAGGAGAAGGGTAAACTGTTTACCAGCAGTGCTCTGTGTGAACCACTGCGGTGCAGATGAGGCTGAGCACAGCAGCATCGATTGAGGAATGAAAAACACATCAGTCAGTCAAGAGCCCGGAGCGCTGGAGCAGTGCGCTCTGATTGCTGCACTTGGAAGGATCAGTTGTGCCTCTAAAGGGGGTCCTTAACCTCTTAAGCCAGAGAGTCCCCGGTAGCGGGGACTTGCCACCTTGTGCATTACATTTTTGCTCATAGCTCACTAACCCTGAGAGTAACCCACACATATTAAATACTGTTGTGCTCAGCAGAAACTCCTCTAAAAAACGTATCTAATTCAATTTCATATCCGTTAACCACAGCTCAAATGCCATGCAAATAAACAACAACATGTATCCACAATAAAACATGGCATCAAATGAAAGCTATCAGCCAGCAGAATCCAGCGATATGCAACTCATTTACATTGCACGAAGTATTTCAGAGCAGGGAGCAAAAGTTCCCTGAAAAAAACCTCAGCAAAAACAAATCAAGCATGTAAATCTTGTCTTACCTTTGCCATTTTTTCAACGGCTTCGCGGAAACTCCATTTTGACTCTTTTCCGTAGCTCTGTGCTCGCATAACATGACCAAATATGGAAACACTCCCCGTGCGTAAAAGTAGTCCTGTCCATGTGCTGGGTCCTGTGATTCGTCTGGGATCCTGTCCATCTCAAAAGAGTGAAAATCATTGGATTTTACAGATTCTAAGCTTTCCAACGAGGTGTAGAGCTCCCGGATTGTACAGACGGTCGAGGGGTGGGCACACTGGGAAGTTACATGGTTGGAAGCTGTATAAACAGGAGTTTATGCATAGCGCATGGAGACAGCACCGTCAACCCCCCTTTTTACAGCTTCTTTAGGAGTTTTTTTGCTGAAATGTCCCGTAAGCAAGAAAAGAAGACCATGAACGTAGCGGAAGCTTTGGACAAGATTTTTTCCATATTTCAATTATTGTGCCAAACTTTGTTCAGTCAAAACCTGTACAGAATATTAGTTTCTCGTAGTATGGACACCAAACCTGCTACAGATGTCCTTGACATGTAGTGGTTACAATTGATTGTGTTTATTTGCTTCGTTACAAGTAAAATAAGGAGATATTAGAGGAAACATGTAGTTTTTTTTGGCGGTGTTCATTTTTTGGCCAATTCAACATCATTTACTCTTACCCAGTGTTCTTGACTCTCAAATTAGCTCATCCACACCACCCCCAAGAACCCATCTTCATTTTGATACCAAGATTTGCAGTTTAGACCTTGTAAAAGCTGAGAAATGCATTATAAAGTGAAGGTATAGGATTTTCTGAAAATAGACCTTAGGGCTTAAGAGGTTAAGATTGATTTTACTGTATTTGCAGTAGAGTTGGTGGAGATAATTAACATTTAGATAATTCCATTTGAGTTAAATCGATGAGTTTTCCTTAATATACAGTAACTACATTACGTATTTTGGTCAACATCCAGTTATGTGTGTTCAAATGATTCTGAAGCACTGTCTGAGACATTGAGTCATTTGAATGTCGGAGGAGAAGGGGTGGGGGGGCGAACTACGAATGGCAGAAAACATTACGGCACTACGTACGAAAGTTAACTTTCTCGAGATATTTTATGAATTAAAAGGTAAGCACAAGTGTAGACCGAAAACTTGTATGAAGGGATGAAGAGAAGTGTGAAAGAGTATGAAGTGCTTCTGAGAAGGTGTCATGGGTATGATCTGACCAATAGGAGAGCAGAACTGTTTGTGTTTGTATCTTGGAATTTTTTTTTTTAAATCCTGTGTATCTTTGATTTCGTAACTTGAAGCATTCGTACCTCGAGGTACCACTGTACTCTAAAGTAAATGAACTCTGAATGAACACATCTCCTTCCATTTACAACTTTTCACCACATCCATGTTTCTCTGTTTTGATCCCGCCTTGTGGATGCTGCTTTTGTCAGTCTGCAGGACATCTTACTCAAGTTTTCATATAATTCCATGCTTTGCATTTTTTAAATCGGTCTTGTTTACACTCTTGCTTGATGCTCTGTTCCAATTTGATGCCTATATCTGATTTTTTTTTTTTCACGTTCAGTTTACGTTCTTTCAAATGTGCCCTGTATCTTTTGTGACATAGCAACATTCACAAGGTCACCAGGATGTTGTGCTAGTTCAAAGTGGAAAAGATGGACACCTTTGTGTTGCTGGGGCTGTTTTCAGTCACTTCGGGGTGATTTTTCTCTGTTTTATGAAATTTAATGATTTTTTGATAATGAATCTTAGTTTTACACATATTTTAAGGAAATGTTTTTAAGTTTTTGAATGCGAATTCCATACCCTTTCGTTGTTTGTTGCTGTTAACAGCCACTTAAGTAAATTTGAGTTTTTTTTCAGTTTTTTTTCATGGATCTCTTTGTCTACATCTTCTCTGATCAAAAACGTTTGCTTTTTAATCCAGGATTTTACCCTTTAATTGCCAAGATCGTCGGTTATTGGAAAAAATGTCTGTGGTCTGGATTTTTTTTATCTTTTATCACAGTCTTAGACAAACATTAATAACAACGTTGGCATTGGTGGATTTTTAGTTTTTATGTAGCTTTAGATTTTCATTTTTTTTCTCCCTTATTTATAGCTCATGCCCCATTGACTTCCATTATAATGACCTTTTTTGACTGCAATGCCATGACACCAAATAATCACGCATTCTTCGTTGTTGGTGGTCGTTCTTGTTGGAAAGAGGTAAAATTTGAATTTTTTTACTGTTAATCACCATTTAGAAACAATAACCCTCTGAGAAAGACCTGTGTAAAAAAAGCTCAGTTTTTGACTGGTATCTGATGTTAACTGCTATATGATCAACCAGCCTGAGCAGAAGCAAATCAGGAGCAATCCACCTGCTCCATCTCTGCTTTTTTTGTGCTGGGGCAACATCAACAAAATGTAATTCACAATCGCATGAAAGTTATGCAGCTTGCAAAAGCGGCTGTTTAAGCCATCAGCACTTTCTTCAGGAAATGCAGAAATGGCAGTTATTATCATTAGTAAGATTATTCCATACTAATGAATCTCTCTGTGTGTTTCAGTACGCCCATCATAAGTGCCAACCTGGACACCAACGACGACCCAGACTTTGCTCGTCTGGTGAAAGGACGCATTGAGAAAACTCTTCTGGGAGAGGTGAGTGCTTCTCATGGTTAATAGTAGGGATGTCCCGATCAGGTTTTTTGAGCCCCCGATCCGATCCGAGTCATTTAATTTTAAGTATCGACCCATACCGAGTCCCGATCCGATACTTGTCTTTTCCTTGTGCTAATTGCACACTTTAAGTGCATGCAGGTTATTAAATCAATCCAGTGTACCCTTGACAACCAAATAGCTCAGCAGTGCATCAATAAAAAAAAACTGAAAGAAACCTGTTCCTTTACAGTTTTTTATTTCTCACAAATATGAAATCTCAATTTTACAGCTCAGTGAAGTCGCAATATTCTGTCATGTGTTTCGTTTTAAGATGCCTTATCAAGTTGGTAGTATTAAAGGCTGCTTTGCTAGTACCACCGCGTCAAACTAGAAAAAAAAGAGAAAATAATATATTTTACATGGGGTATTCAATAACAATCAGTAAATAAACATTTCTATTTCTTCAACAACGAAAATGTTACACATTTTAAGTTACGAAGAACACTTCAACATGTCACAAACCTATTAGATAAAGACATGTAAATCATCACAACACACAAAACTTAAACACGCTATTTAGGCGCTTAGGCGCTAATATAAACAACAAATAGCGATCTATGAAATCCCTTTTAAATAAACAAAATATACTTTTTTAAACATTAGCTTACCACGCTGGGAATAAATAAGCATTAAATGAAGGTTTTTGTAGAGCTTGAACCTTTTTTTTTTAACACGAGCACAAACATGCGAGTCTCTCATATTTCTTCCTGATTCACGCACGCTCTAAGCACGTCATCAACGTCCTTAAAGGGGCAGCACACAACAGCTCGCATTGCAAACGTTGCATGTAGCTACCAGACTAGAATCACTTTCCAACTTAAAATACTTCCACACTGCAGACATCTTAGCACCGTATTGCAAGTAGTAAACAACATGCGAGTTTAACATGCGAGTTTGCGACACGTGCGTGACGTAGCTGACGTAAACATTCGATCGGTCCGATACATAGAGCCGATTCCGATCAGTTTAAAAATGCCTCGATCGGCCCCGATACCGATCTTTATGATCGGCTCGGGACATCCCTAGTTAATAGTGCAGTTAGTGTCGGCCGGTAAACTGCATCTCCAGTGGGTTAGAAACACCCTGGTGCTCTCTGGATCAAAGAGTGTTGAATGAAAAACAGATCTAGAACTTATCTGACTGGAAAGTGCACGGATCAGAACCGATACTGTTAATTATCAGAAGGATTTGCTTTACATTTGGTTCCAAACTCCTAAACATCCATAACTGTTAAATTTCCTCCACCAAAAATGGTTTGCATGAATGTATTTATGTATAATGTGTTTAATGTAATGTTTATATTTCTCTTCAAAACTGTAATAATCGTTATAAGTCTCTAATAACATAGAAAAATCAAATCTTCATTTTTATTTGACATTTATTAAACAAATAATATTTTTCACACAACAATGCATAAAATTGAGAGATTTCAATTACATTTTCTGACATTCTTTTCAAGTTTCATCACTAATGATATTTCAGGAAACAAATGGTTCAAAATGGTTCTTTATAAGATGTTAGTGGATAAAATGTAGTAATTGTTTTTTTTGGGGTCCACACTGCAGGTATTTTGTACAATTTATTTTATAAATCTTATGTTTATCTAATAAAAATATAAATAAGTAGGTAAACCCTGTCCAACGCTGTTTGTATAAAACAATAAAAAAGGTTCTGTGAGGGCGGGACTTGCAACTGTCAATCAATTGTGTTCTTGAGACAGGTTCCAGTGCAGGCATCACGTACCACCCGAAAATCAGATAAAGTAACTTATTATTTGATCATAATTTAAACCAAGACTTTTTTTTTTACACTAATCCAGTAACCACATTTCTTTATTCCTCACTATTTAAAGCTTCAGGGCCTTTCAGAATAATTATTCTAATGTAAAGCTTGAGATATGTTCCATCAGATGAAAATGGAGATATAAGCTCTAGCTGTTGGATTTAATAGCATCCAGTAGTCAGATGAGCTCATTAAAATCACTGAATAACAGAGAGAAAGTTCTGTAAATGCGTCCGTCAGAAGAGCTAATCTGGTCCTGTCTTTGAGTGTGATGAGCTGACCCTACGGCACAGAGCAACTGTTTTTTTCCATCTCATCGTTAAAATCATCTGGACTGAGAAAAAAGGAATCCTGCAGAAAGAACTGTGGAGATTTTAGACCGTTTCCAATGTGCCTTACTGAGCGACAAGCTTGGAGCTCATGCAGTGAAGGATAATTGATGAAAAGAATTTCTTTTTGCACAAAAATAGCATCAAATAGACGTATTTGATGTTTCCTGTGCAAAAAAACTGTATTGGCCAGCACACAGAATAATTACAGAGGTAAATCGAGGTCTCCGTGATGATTATTTTTAAATCTGGTGGCAAACTTATTTTCGCAAATTTCGTTTCTAGTAATCAGAAGATGCCCAAAAAAGCCATTTGAGAAGAGTGGATCTCATCGGTCTGTGTCCTTGGGCTCTCCCGGGCAGTAATAATTAAGCACAGTTACTTGCATAGTTGTCAGAATTAGTGATGTGAATAAAAATCTTTGTTTTAATGAGAGTCTACTTTCTTGAATTGACCAATTTCAGTGTCTGTCACTTCAGGTTATACCTCCAGAGAGATGCACTGCAGATGTTACATGCACTGACTTTACAAATATTATCACTACCTCCTCGTGGGCGGTGATGTCAAAACCAGACCCTGACATTCTTAGCTTTTTTTTAAATCTTAGAGAAGGGGTGTCAAACTGAGTTCCTGGAGGGCCGGTGCCCTGCACAGTTTACTTCCAACCCTGCTCAGATAGACTCAGACCTGAGGCTTACAAACAGCCTGAAGGACCTAACGAGCTGCATCAGGTGTGTTTAGTTGAGGTTAGAGTTAAACTGTGCAGGGCTGTGGCCCTTCAGGAATTAAAATTTTTATAAAATTTTAAAATATAAACATTTTATTTTTTGTGTCTGGCATTTGTCGTGGTAATACTTTTAAAATTGAATGTAAAACATTTAAAGCTTCCACAGCTTTACTCAAAGATGGGAACAGCTTCCAGAAGAGATGCAAACACTTTAGTCACTTTAAATACAGTTTACATGTGCTTTTACTAGCTGGGCACTGTGTCCGGACAGTTATATCGTCATGCATTTCTCTCTTTGATTGTGCATGGTAATTCTGCATGAATAATCAGGGGGTTTATTATTAGTGGATCACAAAGTTTGATTACCTGAAAATCCTTGAGTTTATCATGAAGAAAAAAAACACAACACTGCTTTCATTCACTGCTTCATTCTCTGTTTTATTTGCATCTTCATCTATGTCCAGCTGTGCTAAACTACCTGCCCTTTATACAAACAAATGATCTTTTGCCTTACTTTGGACAAATTTTGGAAAAGTATATGTATTTTAGTCGTTTGATTTGTTTTGTGCTTTTTATTGGTATAGGCCAGGGGTGCTCATTGCAGTTCGATCGCGGCGTGAAATGGAAACACTATCAGCGGATCATCCATCCCGTCACAGTTCACTAAAGTTAGCTGCAGATTCATGGATTCGGTTTTCTCTGCTCAATAGCTCGAGACCAGTAAACAAATAATACCTATTTTTAATCTGTGTTATGTAGCGGACAAACTACAAAATGTTTTTTATCAAAACAAGTTTCCCTCGGCATTCGCAGAAACACATTACCGTCTATGAGCAACCCGCTGACATGGAATCGCTTAGGGACCGTCTGCAAATTACCAGATCCAAAATATGTTTTACCCAGAATATGCTTCATAACTTCATTCTAAATTGCTCTATTACACCCAAAATCAAGCAACACGCCACTCCTCACCTGTATATTGTACTGCACGACTCAGATTCAATAAATATTGAAAAATGTATTAGAGCACCATTTTTATTCTTGATTCTTTGGATTAAAGCTCAATTGCTCCCATAAAAATCACGCTATTACCACCAAATTCAGGGCCCATACAACTGTTCTCTTGTTTAACCCACTACAACACTCATTTTGTCTAAATTGAAACAAAAGCTAAAGCTAAGCTAATCAGCGTATTACGTCGGGTTTTTAGCCCATGCTTAAGTTTATGGTCACCAAAATGAGTGAAGGAACAGGACCAAGTAAATATTTAGGTCCTACATGAAAATCATTAAGTCCAAATAGTGTTCCACAATGACTGGAGAACATTTGGAAGTGTGCTTGAGGCTGGCTGTCAGCAGCTACTGTCCGGACTATGCATCCCTGGCTGATTCAATTCAGTGCAAGTCATCAAATTAAACTCAGGTTATTACAAAAGATGTAAATAATTAATTATTATGTGTGTGTTTTGTCAATTCTCAATAAAGCTGGAAATAATTGTTTGTTGATTGTTGTTTTACATTTTTGTAGCGGGTAGATCCCTTTGACTTGGTCATTTTAAAAGTAGCTCGCAAGCTGAAAAAGTGTGAGCACCCCTGGTATAGACTAAGAACAATTTCTGTTAGCCAAGACTGGAACATAATTATGTAAGGGTGCCAATTTGTCGCCAAGAAAAAAATATTTCAAACAAATTGTTAAGTCTTTTCAAAATTAGGAAAACAAACGTAGGCTGTTAATCAGAGACATCAAAGATTTTCCGGCTGTCCCAAAAGAGCAGGGGTGTCGGGATCCATTCCTGGAGGGCCGGAGCCCTGCACAGTTTACTTCCAACTCTGCTCAGAGAGACCCGGACCTGAAACTTACAAACAGCCTAACGGACCTAACGAGCTGCATCAGGTGTGTTTAGTCTAGGTTGGAGCTATTCTGTGCAGGTCTGTGGCCCTCCAGGAACTGAGTTTGACACCCATGCCATAGACCGTCTGGTGAGGCCTGGAATCATTTTGATGACATTAGCAGCACTAAGTCTACCCTGTCATTCAAGTGGTGAGCGGGACCAAAATTGAAGTTCCATTTTTTGAAAGTTAATTTGTCTGCTCGTGGTTGAGAGACAACAAGAGGGTCAACACTTGGAATCTCATTCTCTTCTGAGGAAGATGCCTCATAATCAGTGTCTTCCTCAAGATTATCCTTTGTTTGGGACAAATTCTCCTCCCTGTCACTTTCACTGTCAAAACCTGAGACAAAATCTTACAGGCCATTCCCAGTTGAGGGAGCATAAAGAAAGAGTCTTCAGAGCACAAAGCAGTGTTTAGAAAGCTTCTGTGCAACTTCTGTAAACCTTGTGATTTATGTTGTCCCCTCCCACAAAAAAAAAACCATGGGAAATTTCAACATTCTCGCAAGTTAGGATTTTCCCCCTCCCCATGTCAACAGTCAGTGGTTCTCGCAACAACAAATGTATAGTCGTGTTCATTTTACCATGTAAACTTAAATAAATAAGACTTAAAAGGCATATTATAAAATCGTAGCATATTAAAGTGACTCAATATCACCCAAAACGACTTCTTATGTTTTATACTGATAAAGCACCCTGGGATCAAATTGACCCAAAGGAAAACC
This sequence comes from Danionella cerebrum, assembly GCA_007224835.1. Lineage (NCBI taxonomy): Eukaryota > Metazoa > Chordata > Actinopteri > Cypriniformes > Danionidae > Danionella > Danionella cerebrum. The sequence continues at coordinate 85,048 of SRMA01027089.1, read as the reverse complement.
GATATGACAAAAAAGTATGTTCATTTTATTTTTATCAAGTTATCAGCATTACATTAGGTAAAGTCATTCAATGGGAATTTCATTTCAGATCATTCAAATCTATGCATTTATGAACGGTAATAAAATAGTTGGTAAAAGAAATAAAAAATCTTTTATTTCCTGTTACATTTATATTTAATTAGACTAAACCCGTTGTTAGTTTCTCTCTTACACTGATTATTTTGTTTCCATGATTGTTTTTCTGTTGCTAAATATGTTCATTGGCTCTGATGAAAGAATCGGACCGAAAACATTATCTTCTTTGTGTTTCGCTTCAGATATCCGAGTACATCGAGGAGGTCTTCTTGCCAGATGATTGCTTCATTCTGGTGAAGCTGTCTCTGGAGAGAATTCGTCTTCTGCGGCTGGAGGTAACACTCATTTTATAATCATCGTCCTCATAACTGTTTATCGACTCTCTCAAACTCTGTCATGCTCGGGGCTGACGGGCATCTCAGGATTTTCACTTACATTATTCCAGCAATTGATTTTTCTGACACACGTTATGAGCTGACTCCATCGTCCCCAGTGTTTTGAAGAAAGCCAAGTTAAATGCAACCTGTTTTCCGGACATGACATTTTTAATTGATTAGAAATTAAAAACGTGCCGATGTTCTATTTGGTTTTAAATAATAAAGAAAAACTCTATTATTTTGTAAGCAATTGTGTAACTTTGGTTTCTGCGAATCTAAGTGTGTGTGTTGTTTCCAGGTGAATGCAGAGACTGTGCGCTACTCCATCTGCACGTCGAAGCTCCGGGTTAAGCCAGGGGACATTGCGGTGCATGGAGAGGCTGTGGTGTGTGTGTCCCCTCGAGAGAACAGCAAGAGCTCCATGTACTACGTTCTGCAGTCGCTCAAACAGGACCTACCCAAGGTCTGAGACACACAAACACACCATAGCCTTGTTTCCATCCAAAGATGCAAATTAAATTTATGCACAAAATCAATGAATAAAGCATTGTTTCCATTCAATAAGCCCAAGAGAACACAGTCGTCCCTTCCTGATAAACTGGCAGCAAATATCAAAAGAGAAATAGAGGTTGCTGCGTTAGGAGGCAGCCTTTTTTAATATATAATAACTTACTCAGAACACAGATGAAACCCAAAATGAGTCATGTCCTCTTGCTTTTGGAGGCGGGGTACTGCTCTTTGGTAAAGTAGCCGGTCGAGGTGATGCCTCCCACTCTGGTGACCGACTTTAGGAATTCCCGAATGACCAAAGCTACATTTCAGATGTTGTCCAATGAAATTGCTTCATTGGGTAGTCCATGCGTGGGTTTCCTCTCGGTACTCCGGTTTCCCCCACAATCCTAAAGACATGTTAGGTTAGGTTAATTGAATAAATTAAATAAATTCCCCTTAGGTGTGAATGTGTATATTGCCCTGCGGTGGACTGGCAAGCTGTCCAGGGTGTTCCCCCGCCTCTCCCACAATGTGACCCCAAAAGGGAATAAGCGGGTTGGAAAATGAATGAATGAATGGTTAGTCCATTAATGGCGTCTCATCAGCCCCAGTTCTGACAGAATAAAAGCATTGTGCATGCTGGGATTTATTCACTATATCTGTTTCCATCATAATTAGTGCATTTTTTTTTAATTGGATAGAACGTTTTTCCTGCTCGGTTGTGTGCAGAATTTTTTTAATGCAATTTTTTTTTAATTTATGCACATCTGAGCACGTTTATTTTATGTGATGTTTCAAAATGCGGGTGGGTGGAAACGCAGATAGTGATACTTCTTTGTAAAGCAAAAAATAAATAAATAAAAATCCTTATAATCTAAATTACAATATAATTATTTTTTTTAATTACTTTATCTCACAGAAGTGAGATATCAGCTTTTGTAAATAGTCACTTTGAATAGCATAGTTTTTTGAGAGATAAAGATTAATCTCTACTTGAGAAAGAACTTCTTGTCAAAATAATTCAAAATAGCCATTGTGCATTTTTCACAATGCACTCTAACAAAAATCATCAAAAGGTTAACCACAGTAAAGCGATAGTTCACTGTACAGTGATTTAACAGGCCAGTTTGCTCGCAAAGAACTGGTCAAGCAAAGTAGCTAAATGCACATGCTGAAGTGACTGATGCCGGGTCAGCTTTTCTGAGCCTTTAAATGCCTCATCTGCATTACCAGAACCCAGTGCTCGGAAGAAATGAACCAATTAAAGCAAGCTTCCTCTCACTGTTCTGTGCATTTCAAAAAAGTGTGATTATAATCGAAACAGTGCTGTTTGGGTAAAAATGAAAATTCTGACTTGCATCCTAACCTCACACAAATTAGTTGACTTTTCTAGATGTCTCTGATTTTTAGATGTAAAGATGAGTTCGCCAACTCCAGGGGGGCGGGGGAAGGGGGGGGGGTCGGTGGGAGGGTGGCAGTTCACTCGAACAAACCGGGTTCAGGGTTATTTTTTAATCTGTTTCTGGCAGAAATCTCTATGCAATGTGTGTTTGTGTTTAGGTGGTGGTGCAGGGCATCCCAGAAGTCTCCCGTGCTGTCATTCACATCGACGAGCAGAGTGGAAAGCAGAAGTTCAAGCTATTGGTGGAAGGAGACAATCTCCGTGGTGTCATGGCAACACACGGTGTCGATGGCAACCGAACCACATCAAACAACACCTACGAGGTGAAGACCACTCTCCGAGCACACTGTCACTCGCGTTTCAAATAGATTGGTCACCTAGAAATCTGTGTGTGCACGTAGCTCAGCTGCAAAAGCAAAGAAACGTAAGGGATAAACTATTGCTAGTGGTGAATTTGACCGTTTTAACCGCACAACATACAGAACACCGGTTCAATTACAGGTGCTCAGTGTTATTGTTTTGTAGCTTTGCCCATTTTTGAGGGTTCTGATTGGGGATTAAAATAGATAAAAAGTCTTACTAAACTTGACAGTTTTTTATTTATTTATTTTGCAAAAACCTCTAAAAATGCTGGGTCATACTTTAAGAAAATCCACTGGTTCTGTTGTATTTGTGGGATTTCTTGCTGGGGTTTTGTTTATGAATAAGTGCTGCGTGTCCACTGTGTTAACTGCGGCGTAACTTTGGGGATCGCAAACGAAATTAGAAAGCAAAGATGCTGAGAGCATGATCAAAATTCTGCAATGCGAAACTGAAGTTGTAAGTGAAACCAACAAAGAATTGAGTGTTATCTAAATCAATGTCTATTTTTGTGATAATTTCAGCTAAAATTAACAAAAATAAAATTAAAAAAATAATTATGTTTGTTTTAATGCCTCAAAATTAATTTAATCACATCGGCCATGTTAAGAATTCATGTTTGAACAAATCTATTCAGCAGCCTATTGTAGCAGTTATAGCGCCACCTAGTGGCAAGTTCTGGGAGCATGGAATATCTCTGTAGTAGACTGTTTCTACTTTCAGTTTGTAGCACGTTTGAAATTTGGAACACTTATTTAAGGGACCAAGACCTACACAAAAAGTCAACTGAAGCATATTCCCAAAATGGACAGGGAAACCATTATTTTTGTATTTTCTTGAATATAACTCCTAGAGATTTTATTTAATCAATCATGATCTGCGAGTCTCGTTTTAAGGGTTTCCCACGTCATGTGAACGGTTCCTGCTTGTCGGTAGAGCATGACACGGGAGTGGATTTTCACTCCTATCCCATCCCACTCCCACTCTAAATTACTCCCACTCCCATCCAACTCCTGCCAGCTTTCAAATACCTGTGGTCTTCTGGAATGGATTCCAGTTTAGTAAAAACAGTCCATCTTAGTTAACCGAGCGCCAAGAAAATAGTGTTTATATAATTTTTTTTAAACATTTTTTCTTCCATTTTTCTTTTCATAGGAAATAAAACTTTCAAAATCTGGCAAATATTTGTTATTTTTAAGTTATAAATACTAAGAACAATGTGTAATAACAATAAAAAGGATTTGAATTTATCAATTTTCTCTTTATAAACAACTATAAATATACAGCAAGATTTTTGAGATTACAGAAATTAACCTCAAACTGTTGTGCATCAACTCAAAGCATTTTGTCTGAATAAGGCTTTCAGTGTCGATTTTGCAGGTTCTTTTATTTAAAAGGGTTTGTTTTTTCATCTGTGCAATAGTGTAAGAGTAGTTCCTGTCCAGCTGAAGACAGAGCCCAACCTTGCCACAGGAGATTTCCCCTTCATCAGAAAAATCTCTATAAATATAAATATATTAAATCAGATTTGTCCAAAAGAATCCCTTTTGTTTCTATACAAAAATTAGCAAAAGATAAAAATTAATGAATGAAGCAATATGTTGTTGCAATCAAGAGCATAAGCAGTTTTAAAGCAATATTATATAAAGTCAATTTAATTAATGTCAAAAATTACAGTACAGTGGTACCCAGAGCTACCTTCTTAGTGCTGGAAGTGGTGGCATGTCTCCACAGACAATCATCGAGTGTGTCTGATATTACATGAAGATACAGAAGGATGTGAGTAAGCTACAAATTCTCCAAGATATTTTGAACAACCTACTATTTGAGTGTGTCGACAAATATGGATTTGGTTAAAAAAAATAATTAATGCTTCTGTAAAATACGAAAGTATTTTTTTGTTTAAACTAGTGCTGTCAAAATGAGTGTTAACGCATGCGATTAATTTGAAATATTCAACACGTTAAAGAACATTATTTTTCGTCCGTTTCATAGTTTTCCCCGTGTTAACTTCCGCCTTTGTCATGTGATCAGAGTTCCGTCACATGATTCGCTCATTCTGTTTCCTCGCTGTCTTATTAATTCTTTTTTTATTGGCCAAATAAGTGTACAACACATCTCCCATAGCCTAACTTGCTACTGTAAGCTCTTCTTATATGTGCATTGTACTGAAAGTCTAAAAAAAAACATTTGCAAATAAACCAAAATAAAATATAAACTGAGAAAAATAAATAAATAATTACTAGGGGTTTATTTAAATGATAACTTATACTGATTAGTAATGAAGTGATGGTCTTTGACTTGGGGACTTTATGTTACACGTAAAACTGTCTTAAAAACACTAATTTTGTGAGTTTGGTGCGGGACCATGTGACTATAATGAGTTTGAGAACAAAGCCTGGTCATTCGTTCATCTAGTTTAGTTTATTCCTCCTCCTTTGGAGAAGTCTTATGTTATTTTCTACAACAGTCTTACTTGTTTTTGTGATCAATCAATGGTGAAAAATGATCTTGATGGATATTGATGGTTTACTGCAGGTATGTTGTTTGAATGAGAAAATCTGTGTTGCAAATTAAACAAAAATTTAATTTAACAATCAGATATAGAAATTAAATTACTTCTTTTTCTTGAGTTTACAATTTGATTTAATTTTTTCAAATCGATTGCCGGCACTAATTTAAAGCTTTTTCCACACCTGCCTAACCCTTCTGCACAGTGCTCTATTTGTTTAGCTGAGTTGTTGGTGTTGTGCAGGTGGAGCGGACCATTGGGATCGAAGCGGCTCGATCCACCATCATCAATGAAATCCAGTACACCATGGTGAATCACGGCATGAGCATTGACCGCAGACACGTCATGCTGCTTGCCGACCTCATGTCCTACAAGGTCTCTCCTCAGCTATCTGTCTTTTTTCCTTTCTAATGCAAACGCTAACACACTTGTAATTTGTTTATTATTATAAACGGGGGTCAACAGATTTATTCATTCGTTTTGAGCTCAGGTTGTTTAATTACTTATAAAAAAACTGACTCCTGCAATGATTTGCAAGCCCAACATTAATTCACTGAGTTGATAGAGGTGCTTTGTGCAGATGGCACCAGTCATTCTGTAGAATGCCTAGGAAACGTATTCTATACATTACACTCTATAGAATGTTGGGGCTTCACACTTTGTACACCTGTAACTCATGTACTGCACACTCATGTTTATCTGATTCTGACTGGATGGATGATTACTTGAGGAGGTCTCTGATGCTATTTCAGGGTGAGATTCTGGGCATCACACGCTTCGGTTTGGCGAAGATGAAGGAGAGTGTTCTGATGCTGGCCAGCTTTGAGAAGACGGCTGATCATCTCTTTGATGCTGCGTACTTTGGCCAGAAGGACTCTGTCTGCGGTGAGGCATCTGACCATCTTTGTCATGAATCGATGTGGGGAGTGCTAACATAAGCCACAGCAGCTTCATGTCTGTTGCTAAGCTAATCTACAGCGCAGAAATGATCATCATAATTATTGTTATAAGTTAATAGCTACAGCCTCAATGATTTCAAAACATATATGTGTTTTTCTGCTCATATTTATTTTCTTAAATTAGTCATTTTTACTTGCAGTTTTTAGGGGCATGCACAGAGAATGTGAAGGCACCTTTTGTTTCACAAGACTAAGAATTGCTCGTGGAACGAAACTTAATGAAACAACTTGGTCTTTTGAGTCACCTGACCCAAATTGGAATTCAAACTCTCCCGCTCCACCATCAGTCCACTCTTGTTTATGGTAATAACATTCAAACTGTATGGTGTAGAAAACAAAATGTATTTATTATATTTCTTTGAGTGCCAGCTCGTCTGCTTACCCTGTTGACCATAAAGCCATCGAAAGGATTTTGATTCTTCAAACCGTTTCAGAGTAATTAGCTAAAAACCATAATGCTTGCTAAAAGGGTCATCGGTTTATATTTCTCCAACTCTTTCGTGTATTGACACAAAACTTGGTGTATATTATTGGAGTCAAGATTTGAGATTGCCTGCAGAGTTTCAGCTCAGTGCCCCCTAGTGGTCAGGAGATATGAAAAATGTGTTCATATTGCTTACTCTATATCATTTAACCAAAAATCGTTAAATAAATGAGCTTAATGTAGCATTATGCCAAGTCAGACATTGATGATCTTTTCTATGTGGGCCATTTTGTTATTTTTCTTTAACCCTATTAACCTCCTGATGAAGTTATTAAATTAGACTCTGACACAACTTTGTCTTATGAGACACTCGAACATATTTGGATCCTATAACTCCAACCTTTGCTAGGTTCAACCCACGGTCTAAAATCTCATTCAGTGTTTTTTTTCCTAGAACGTTAAAACAACAGAAAAATGTTTTGGCCTGCTTTAACTGTCAAATACCAACTGCATTTCATTGAAATCGCATAAATCAATTTAAAATGTCGCCTGGTTCCCATTCAGCCCTCGTTCTTCATTTTCTTCTTTTTTTTCAATTGCCCCTTGCATCACTGGTTGCTGTTATATTTTTATTCATATTTGCATATGTGACCTTGATTGATTCTATATCTTTGCAATGTTTTATATTGGGGATTTAAAAAAAATTAAAACATAATTAATGAAATAGTTTCATATAATTTTTTGCATTTTTCATTGCATTTGTAGTCGATAGCCTAATTTTTCTCTCTCTTATTGGCCAGGAGTCTCTGAGTGTATCATCATGGGCATCCCTATGAACATCGGCACGGGGCTTTTCAAGCTCCTCCAAAGTGCCTCCAAGGATCCTAAACCACCACGCCGACCTCTGCTCTTCGATAACCCAGAGTTTCACCTCCCTTTGAGTTTGTAATACTCACCAATTTGTGCCTAAAAACTTGCAATTTTCACAACTCCATCATTTCAAAAGCACTGAAATAATCACCTTCCACATTTCCCTCATCCCCTGAAACTAACCCATGTCCCTTTGGTTCCCATTCTTCTATTTTTTTAGCTCACCCTGTGCCTTTAGGGTCAAAACCGCATCCTGTAATCTGCAAACATGAGATGAGATCAGTGATGATATAGAGTTTACTAAAAATGTAAATGTTATGATATCATTTAAAGTTTCTTTTGTCATTGAAAAGGTTGGAAACCAGTCTCAGTTGATGGAATGAAGTTTTCCGATGAATAAAGTATGCTTGAAGAGTTTGAAACCCTACAGAGGTGGGTGGAGACTCCAATGTTCATTTTCTTGTATCCAACGTGTTTGAGGCACTTAAAAAAAATGTAATGTATACAACTGCCTGTGGAATTTGTGGTGTGTTTGCTGTAAATATTTATAAATGTAATTGTATATTTGCTGTGAATAAAATGTACAATATTACATCGCCCAGTTTTTAGTCACAAGCTTCTGTCAGAACTTCATTTGAGTGCATTAGATATGGTTCTGCAGGGGATGAGAAGAAAACATGTTTTCAGCTGTCTGCTGCTCTTCCCACGTTCTCAACGCAGACTCTGCTGCATGAATGTGTGTAAGTGCTTTTGACACGTTACATTATTTGAGCTTCGGATGTATGTGTCCAATTACTCGCTTCTCTAAATGCAGTGGCAAAAAATTTTGTTTTAAAATGCGTCAAAATATCTGATCTCTTCATCTAAACTGAGGGTATTGACAAACATAACATGGCTATAAATAGCACCAAAAAATCCAAAAACACCAAGGTGCTTCCTATAGCTGTGACCTGCACTGAGGAGGAGTTTAAGCGTTTTAATTTTTTCATCATATTGTTTGAAAGTCTCATATATATTCCCCCCTTCAAGTCAACCCAGGGCATCAGTTTTTCTTGCGCTGGATTCATGTTTCTAGTCATAAGCTAATTTTCAGGTGACTTGCTTTATATTCACGTGGGACTTGACTTGGACTTGCCCTGAATTGACTTGGGGTTGGTCTTGTAAATGAGTGACTTGGTACCACCTCTGTTCCAAGCCTTTATTTGATGTTATTGCTCACAGACCGTGGGAATCTACATTCAATGTATTCCCTGCAGTATTACAATTCAATTATTTTGAACACTTATGTAAGGGACCAAGACGTCCAAGAAAGTCACTTAGAGTAAGTTTCCAAAACTGACAATCAGTTATTTTTTATTTTCTTGCCAAAGTTTGTGTAATTCCAGGCTTCATAAATGTAATTAACTCCTCCTTGAGATTTCACGTGATCTCTGTGAAACCTTGGCGGTCTTGTCAAAGGTTTCTGAAATGATAAATTGCGAAACTTTTTTTGAATTAATGGAACGGTTCGCGCTGGAGATCTTCAGAATTTTGATGTTAATTACTCGCCATGTCTGTTAAAGAGTCCATGTCTGAACACACCTACAGTACAGACCAAAAGTTTCATAGAGTTTACTTTGTTTTCATGACTATGAAAATTGTAGGGGATTTCACATCAAGAGTATGCAAAGCAGTAATCGAAGCAAAAGGTGGCTACTTTGAAGAACTTAGAATATGACATATTTTCAGTTGTTTCACACTTTTATGTTATGTATACAATTCCACATGTTTTAATTCTTAGTTTTGATGCCTTCAGTGTGCATCTACAATTTTCATAGTCGTGAAAATAAAGAAAAGTCTTTGAATTGGTCCAAACTTTTGGTCTGTACTGTATATGGCAAACTATAGTGTCAGTCACAGTGCCACATAGTGGTCACAAACAATATCCCTTTTTCTGTTATTTGTTTTTCAGACTTGTTTGAAGGTCATGTTACAAATTTGAAAGATCGAGACCTTCTAAAAAGTCTATGAGAATAGAATAAATGGTACTTTTGCACACTTTAACAAATTCCTCCTGTAGATTTTATCTGTTCAGCTTGGACTTTCATGAATCACATATTAAGGCATATGGGATGTTAAATAGCGAAGCTTTTTTGATTTTAAACTATGTGTGCACGGCGACCCTGAAATTCAACATTTCGCCATAACAAGAGTTTGTGTGCTTACCCTGCAGGAAAGTAATTGAGAGCAGACATTAGCTTGAAAACTTTTGATTCAACAAAGGAAATAAACAAAGGAGTAACCAACACTTTGTAATATCCTGTTAAAAAGCACAGGATCATTAGAAATGGTTCTGCAGTTTAAAAATCAATTAGAAAGAGCTGTCCCTTTGGTTCAAACCCAAGACCTTTCCATTACTACAGCCATGCACTACTGGGTCAGCCACAAGAAAACCTTTCTAATCACCTTTTCATTGCTATGTTTTATGTACAGGTGTGTGACATATAAAGCTACATTTGACAAAATAGAGATTTGAAATATTTAATTGTAAGTTTATTGAAGTGATGGAACATAAATGTGGATCTTAAAAGAGTGACATTTCAAGGCATTTTCAAAACATTTTTTTTTTTATTGTTTTTGTTTTATCTGTAGGTCAAGCAGTCAGCGAATCACCTTCTGAGTGCAGGGTCACTTAGTTTTGGGACTGGACAGGACCCAGGGAAAACTGGCACAGCATTAGAAGACATGCATACTTAGCAGGGAGGAACCTTCTTCAGTGTTACCCGCTCTGTGGCTGTGCTTCCTTACACAGCTAGGCTCCTTATCAGTTAATGTCTTGATTATTCGGGGTGCCTTATTTAAGTCTGGAGCTGCTGGATGGCATCTGTGAGCTCCGGGTCCCTTCCTGATGCTCGGGGAAAGCTGTTGAAATCTCCATCACTCCCTGGGAGGAATCCAATCCTTGTTTTGGATCAGGTTGTAGTTTCTGGAGGTTTCTGGTGAAGTGCACGCTGATCTTGGCCTGGTGTGTAGCTGGCGGAGATTGAACATGGACAGGTCTCGGTAGGTATGAGGAGAGAGAGGAGACGCAGCTCTTCTTGAAGTTCTCGTTCATGAAGGCGTAGACTATTGGGTTGTTGAAGGAGTTGGAGAAGCCAATGGCTTGCACCACAGCTATTAGCATGTTGAGCGTCACCTCATCGTAGCGCTTCTCCAGCTCATCTGCAACCGTTAGAATGCTATTAGCATTAATGGTAATCAAAACGTCTTTAGTGTGAAGAATACTGGTTCTGTTCCTGGGACGGATTTCATGAAATCAAGTCCGACCACAAATCACAAAGGACCGCTACTCCCCCTTGACCCACGGCAAAGGGCCAGGATTTTAGTCTGTTTATTAGATCTTATTTGAAATGCAGAACTGTGAGAAATCCTGTGCTCCTTTGTTCTGCAAAGTTCAACCCCTGTAACCTTTTTTTCTCTTTTTTATTTTCTTATCTAAGTTTGTGTAATTCCAGGCTTCATAAATTTAATTAACTCCTCCTTGAGATTGAAGTAATGGAACGGTTTACGCTGGAGATCTTCAGAATTTTGATGTTAATTACTCGCCATGTCTAAGTAATGTTAAGAATTACTCGCCATGTTAAGAGTCGATGTCTGAACACACCTATATGGCAAACTAGAGTGTCAGTCACAGCGCCACATAGTGGTCACAAACAATATCCCTTTTCTGCTATTTTGGACCACTTTTTCAGACTAGTTTGAAGGTCATGTTTCAAATTTGGAAGATCACGACCTTCAAAAAAGTATTTGACAGAGCTTTTAAAACTGACAGGAAGTTGGTTATTTTACACACAAAAAATGTTACTTTTGCGCACTTTAAAAAACTCCAGATTGAACAGATTTTATCTGTTCAGCTCAGAATTCTATCAGTCACATCTTAAGGTGCCTTATGGGATGTTAAATTGCGAAGCTTTTTTGACTTCTTTAAACTATGTGCGCACGGCGGCCATTGAAATTCAACATTTCGCCATTACAGGAGGTTGTTCTAGCACAGCCACGTCTGATAGGTTCCAAATTTACCAACTACATTAACAGTCCGGGTCCAAACACATCTACATAATGTACACTCTCGGTTATAGCACCACCAAGTGTCCACAGAAAATAGAACATTTAACATTTCATATGGTAATTATTATTATTATTATTTTTACCAATTTTAACATGTGTGACACAAATAATGGCCAAAACAATAACAGAAAAAAATATTCCAAGACACAGCTCCTCCTGGGGGTCATGAGACTTTATGATGCAGTTTCCTTTAGTAAAATTGGCTGTATTGTAAAGTAAGTTTAACAATTCTCGCTTGAATACACCTAAATAAGTATTGGCTGTAGTGTGTAGTGGAACAAACTGGCCACCGAGAGGCGATGGCGCCGGATGTGCTTGAGCTCTTTGGTCGCTGCTTGCAGCTTTAATTCTCAATTCATTTGTTTTAATCAAATCAAAATCATTTCCAGCCAAAATGCACCTCTCTCTCTCTGCTGGCACATAGTTAAATTGAATGATGGTCAACACATTCTTTTTTTTTTTTTTTTTTAAAGAAATGTGCTCACTTGTTCTGCAGCTGACACCGGATCATGAATGTGTGCTATACAGTCAACTTTCTGCGCTGACCACACATGATGGTGCGTGATGCTCAGAGCTGGTGAGATTGCCGTCAGTGGCATTTTCAGATGTGATTGTTTTTGGAGCCATTGTAGACTTTTATTGTTAAAAAAACCTCCTTTTTATGCATTTTATTAATTTTAGGACACTTGTGTACACATTTCTAACAAAACAAAATGTAATTTACATCAGAAGTCTTTATTAAAGCTGCGAGCTCAAATTAAGCCTTTTTAAGAGTACAATTTATTGAATGATTGCTATATTTACGTATGTGATTTAATGATGATAAACAATCAATTTTACATATTCTGGACTGCACCCTCTCAGCCTCCAAATTTCCATGTTTATTTACAGACACACGGAACATGTTTAGTTGTCTTCACATTTGCAAGTTAATCAAGGCTTTGTGTGGAATTACGATGTGTGTCCTTTTGGATCTTACCTGGTCTATAATCAAATGCAAATGAACCATTGTGAGTATCCATGTGTTGGTTCCTAGAGAACAAACTGGCAATTTGGAGCTTACTTTAGCTGGAGAGGGTGATTTAAGGACAGGAAATCAGAAAACACTCACTGTACTCGAAGAGCATGTGTACAATATGGAAAGGAGCCCAGCAGATGGTGAACAGCAGGACGATTGTTATCATCATTTTCACTGCACGCTTCTTCTTCCTGTGTGAGTAGACACAATGCACATGAAAATGTGTTAAATGCTGAATATCAATGTTTTCTTCACAGCTGGGAAACACCCCTTTAGATCTTTTTTTTTTCTTCTGGCTTGTTAACCGTACCTGGAGATCTTGCTAATCTCTCGATTATTCATGGTGCTGAGTACAGCGGTGTCTCCAATGCGTTTACGGATCCAGAGCTCCACACCGATGCGGCTGTAGAGGAAGAGCATGGCAGCCAGAGGAAGGAGGAAGAGTGCCACCATGATAAAGGTGCTGTAGACCTGCCTCTGCCAGAGATCATGCCAATGCTCCTGACAGCACACATGGTGATTATCGTACAGAAAGTCATACTTCACCTGCAGATAGAATATGCAACTTTGTAACGTTTTTGGTGCTAAAAGATGATAATACAGATGATTTTACCCCCTACTTATTGTGAAGTACACTGCCAACTGTTCTAAGTAGCTATAAAAAGTGCCTAAGAAACAAAATCATAACATATGTCTTAATTTTAAGGATTTCTCCTCTGAAATACAATTACCAGAATGTTTCTCTGATAAAGCAGCTCAATATAATAATGTTTTTTTTAAATCCTCTTGTACCTAGTTCTTCTCTTTGTTTTCCTCTTTTTCATGTACCTCATTAATATTGACCTGTTAATATTTTTTTCCTTTGCCACTTATCTGATGGACTTTCCTCCCCCGACATCTCTAGCTGGTCTCTCCATCTCTTCAATGGGAACCTCAGTTCGTTTTCCTCATAGACTCTCATTAGGGGTGTAACGGTTCATGGGGATGTATTGAATTATTTCGGTACGGCCTGTTCGGTTCGGTACACTTGCGTACCATTTCGGTATATTTTTTAATTAAATAATATAAATTTATTATTAGCGCGATATTAAGCACAGCGGAACAATGTTCCTAGGCGAGTTTCTGCACGGACGCTATAGCGCTGCACGAGTAATGGCAACAGCGAAAGAGAAGCCAGAGCTTGAAGACCCTCCCACCTCACTGTGGTCTCCTGTTTGGGAACACTTTGGCTTCTCTGTTAAAAGACATAACGGGGATAGACGAGTGGATAAATTTAAAGTTGTATCATGACATTGTTCCACGGAGATCGGGCAGGCAACACATCTAACATTTTTTACTGCTGGAGGTAGTCACGGCAACCAGATCTGTGCTCTCTTCAGAAAATGTGGATGGGTTAATCTTTTTAGCCAAAAACTTAAAACTTGAATAGTTAGTTTTGTTGATATACAAGCTGAAGCTGTTGCTAGTGTTAAAAGTTTTCAGGTCCTAACTAGTTGCAGTATTTAATTTTTTATTTTAAAAATTGTGTATTTCTTTTTTTTTTTAAATATCACCCAAATGTGTCACTTTTTTTATTTATTTTATGCAAGAATTCTATTGTGTATTGGCAGCTTTTCAAAATAAAGATTTTGTAAGTTCTTATTGTTTTGTACCAAAAATTAACCGAACCGAGCTCTCCAAGACACTGTACCGAACCCAATACGATTTTAGCATACCGTTACACCCCTAACTCTCATGTATATTTTTCTACAGTGGTGGACATATGACAAAAATGCCAGAAGAGCTGAGTTTACTCGAGTAAAATACCACTTTTTTATACGTAACTAAACTCAGGCGCCTTAAAGTAGGGTAGGTTGAACCACTGATTCAGTTGAACTCACTTTGTCCAATAGCCACCATTTTGGAAACAAATGGCGAGTTTAGGAATTGTGGCTAAATTTTCACAAGGTGATTCAGATTTTATATATTAGAAAATGACCAACAACAGTGCTCAGCATGAATAAGTACAATCCACTACCTGTTAAAACCCGTGTGAAACAATGTAGGCCATTGATTGCACAAGTGATAATCTTAACAAATTTATTCAAGCCCATGTTGCAAAAAATTTGAACACACTCATTGCTCCCCAGCAGGCTGTCTTGACCATGTCTACATGCCTAAATACATTGAGTTGCTGCCGTGTGATTGGCTGATTATAAAGTTGCGTGTATGACCAGTTGAACAGGTGTACCTAATAAAGTGGCCAATGAGTGTAGTGTGCATTTTGATTATATGCATGTCATTAATACAACACTAAAATGTTCGAGCTTCTCAGTCCTCTCTCTAGGGGCTGTCCAGGTGGTGACGTGACACTACTATGGGTTGTGGCCGGCAAAATGTATATTTTTCTGTATGCAGTCAGCATTTTCACTCAAGTTGTTGGGAGGGAGATTCTATGGATTAGTTTGTGAACTGGGCTTAAGAATGCTCCGGGGTGAAGAGGTTTCTATCTCTCCATGGGAGTTGTTCAAAAGAAAGACACAGTTTGAAGATTTGGAGAGCCGTGGGCAGAACACGAACTCTTCAGAAGGTCTCTGAGGGTGAGTACCAAGTCTTTTGGGTGAACGGGGATAAACCAATGAATAACACATGAAGCTTGCAGAGAGGACTCTTGTGAGTGACCCTAACAGTTAGATTTACAGTCACAAGTGTGAGCTTATTGTCTTCAGAAATGATGAGTCTTATGTAGGAGTGTCACCTTTTCTTAGGAAGTCACTAATTCGTAATTTGGGTGTACTTCTGGACAGTGGCTTAATGCTTGACACTTGGATAAATCGTGTGGAGCCTCTTTCTTCCAACTGTATGTTTAGGGAAGTTAAACCTTTCTTCGACAAACGTGTCGTAGAGTCCATCAACCATGTGCTGGTTATATTTTGGCATGAGTAAGTCCTTGCTTCAAGCAATGCAGAGTGCATCTGCTCGATTATGAACAGCTTCGAGAAGGACTTGCCATCTTACAACATTGCTAAGCAGCTTTCACTGGCTCCCAGTCGAGCACAGGATTACATTTTTTAGACCCTTGCATGGCACCTTTTTTTACATTGCAGATCTTGTAACTGCATACTCCTCAGAACTTCTTTTAGCCGTGCCGGGATCCTTTGTTCAATGCTGTGGTGCTGGAGCATTCTGTATCTGAAGCTCTACTGTGGAAGGCTCTCCGCTGGATCTCAGGTCAGCAACCGAGTTTCCTTTTTTAGGTCAGGTCCAAAAACCTAGCTTTTTAAACAGGCTTTTAGGTGGCAGGTGGGCTACAACCGTACAATTGTTCATGAGTTTTTGAGGGCCTAAACGGTTTCGAAATGTCATCGAATTTTGCACGTCAGTACTGGTCCAAATCAACAACTGGTTTGTAAGTGGGTGGCACAAAGTGGCTCCATAGCTCCATTTCAGCGTATGGCGTGCTAACAGTTTGTCGTATGAATGTTGTAGAATGTTACACGCATGTGAATCAATGTGCAGGATGCCAAGACTTTTATAACTAGTGTGACGGGTGTCCATTCCTGGTTAAAACGACAAACACCTGGACCCCCCCAATCAACTGCCACCTAGCCTCAGCTGCCGGCAATCAGCGGGACCAGATAAGAGAGAGAAGAGACCCAAGCCAGGTGAGCTTCGACCTGGCTAGATGACAGATGCTAACGGCTCTTCTCTCTCCCTCCAGAAAGCAGCTGAGACCAAGGGGAACACTTTTTCGGACACTCCTTCACTTCACTGCTACACGGGCACCAAAGGGGAACGAGCACGAAGAACTCACCATCACTGAAGAACACTGTCTTTCTTTGTGAAGAAAACCAACACAAAACTTTATTACACAAATCCTAGTTGTGTGATCCTTCACCCCGCTACACTATGTGCACATGGCATCCATCGAAAGTCAAATTTCAATGGATAAAAAGGAAGTTGATAATTACTCAGCCATATAACGTCGAGGATCGGGATCAAATTAGTCACGCGTGTTAAGAGTGCTAGTCTGAACAAATCTATATAGCAACCTACAGTGTTAGTTATATTGCCACCTAGTGGTAATATGGCGTAAACATTTATCTACAATTTTATAATGCTATTTCAGACTTATTTACTAAAGGATGAAGACCTCCAAAAAAAGACCACAAACACATTTGAACACTTCTTGCTTGAATATATCTCCTAATTTAGGACATTGTGGTCTCATTGCAACAAATTGTCCAGGGGGGATGGCGCCTGAGGTGCTTGAGCCTTTGATTGGTGCCTGCAGCTTTAACTCATATTCTTTCTGTAGTTTTCTCAGTAATTGTTCATCTTTCCTTGTGACGTCCTCTGTATAGCACCCTGGGCGACGGAAATGTTGTAATGTGCTGCTGGCTAAAAAAACTTTGATTTGATGCATTTTGAAGCTGATTTTATCTAAAGTGACTTGCAAATAGGGTGAAAAACAACATGCAATAACTCACAAGGATCAGTTATTCACAGAGTTTGGGTCTGGAGGATTATTCCATCAGCTGCGAGCAGTGTTGAACTACACCAAATATTGTTCACTGAAGGTAGTTATGTTGGGGGTAAGAGTGCAGATGATGAACTCTTAAAAAGTGGGCTGTTACTATATTCTCCACATCTCTATGGGGCTCTTCACATCAATCCAAATTTTCAGTCTAAAGTTTGTGACAATGCTCTTCAATCGAAAACCGTGGGCACCAATGGGACATCACACATCGGTCTGACCCGAGTGGTCCCAATGAAAAAAAGATTCACACTGCCATATTGGATCCCTCTTTTTGGAAAGGTGAAGGACCAATGAAGACAGGCTCTTTTTCATCTGATAAAAATATACTTGAGCTCATGTTGTATTTATCACACAAACACACTGGCTCCCAATAATTCGTCCAATAACAAAAAACAAACGGCTTTCAAATGGCTTTGGTCCTTTAGTGATTCAGTTGGTAGCTAATCGTCAGAGAGCTTTTGTATGATCAACAAAGCGCAGATTCTCATGTGTGGGAAATTTAATTAACTTTCTATGATATCTTGTAAAGTCAGGTCTCACTATAACGAGAATGAATGGTTTTATTATACATGGCCTTGGAGAAGGGATAGAGGACTGCTTTGACTCCCCTTTTCTTCCCAGGCAGGAAGAGATAAGGATATTCTTCCAGAATATTCTAGTTTTGTTTTAAAGAAAATGCGTCAGGGGGCGGGAAGTGAAACTGAACTGTGAACTGTGATACTTAAGCTGAGAACGGACGGACAAGAATCAGAATCATCCTATGAACGGACTTGAAAGATTCTCCGGTGCACCGTGTTGATTGTTGTTTTTCTTCTGCAATAATACTTATTAAATCTACCTTTTTATTAATACACGTTCTCCTCTTCGGTTTTTGAACACGCAATGGATTACGGGTTTTGACCCCAATAATATAAAAAATCCAACACATGCTATTACTATCATGCGTTTCCAAAACTGCTAGCAAAGCATCAACCTGAAGGATCGACATCCTGAAATAAATTTAGAAGTGTTCTCATTATTTCCGTAGCACTTTTAAGAGGAGGACGAATTCTCCTTCCTTTCCGCACATTCTCAGAATCGGATGGACCTAGTACCATATTTTTCGCCGTATAAGACGCACCGGCAAATAAGACGCAGACCAATTTTAAATGAGGGAGATCTAGAAAAAAAAGATTCTGAACCAAATACTGTAGTAAAATATTTTATATCAACTGTGTAAAAGTTAACAGCAGTTTAAGAACAATTATATGCCAAATTCTATTCCATCCAAGGCATTACTAATGCCACACTTCTTAAATGATTTTATAACAATGTCCTTCTTCACGGAGTCCTACGCGCTATGGTAGGATCGACGAGCAGAGCGCACCGCCGGGTGATGGGAATTTTCCTATATAATACTAAAATCTAGTGGTCATTTAGAGAAATGTGATTTGAGAAACTTAAGATCACACATCATACTTCAGTCCCACCCCTTGAGGAGGCTTTTAAGTTAAAATGAGAAAGGAGGACGAGTCTCTTCTTCTTCCGGCGCTTGAGAGGCTCGAGGTTCTTCTTCCAATGCGGATAACACGTGTGTAGGAAATACGTTGAGACTGCTAAATCTTTACAATAAATAGCCGCATTTGCTGTGTTCTCTCTCTGAAACGGTCTCCAGTGTTTATTATCAATTGAGAAGGTATATATTTACCATAACAGGAGCTAGGCCGAAGCCGCGGCCTCTCTTACGCCTCTCCTACGGCCGTGACCACCCTCCACTCCGCGGCGCTCTGCATTCGCCGTATAAGACGCACCAACTTTTCCCCCTCAGTTTTGGGAAAAAAAGTGCTTCTTATACGGCGAAAAATATGGAATTTTATTTTCTCTCTTTTTTTAACAAAAGAGAGATCATCAGAAATTCATCACAGCTTGAAGACTCCTTTTCTTTTGCCATTTGTTAATGTGATATACGCAACGAGTTACACGAAGTGTGCAAGGCTTGTGGACCAAAAACTTTCCGAAATATTTTGGCATGAATATGCAACGAAAGTTTCAGACTTCAGTGTGCAAAAGAGCCACTTGGTAGCACTCATTCCATATTTTTATGGTGACTTCATACAGGAAACGGGAAAGAAATACTGCCCCACAAGACTCTCTATTGTCTCCACATTTTTGTCCAACAGCTCCCTATGATCAGCCACCAACAGAATAAACCACTAGACATCCAGGATTTTTTTCTTTGTGTTCTTTGATTTCTTCTGTCATCGTCTTTTTCCTGCTCTTCTTCTTTCCTGTTTCCCTGTTTGTTTCGTCGTTTGCCGCAGAGTTCTAAAACGCCATCTTCAGGCAGGGAGCTTCAATGCAGCAATATTTCCTCAACCAAATTAAGAGCACCCCGCTGAGAAACCATTAGAAGATTCGTGCGAATATCAATTGATGTGTAGAGGCCTTATAGCTAGCTATAGTCTGACTTCAGCCTCAGTCAAAACTCATTTCCAAACATGTTTGCCTCGTTCTATCAATATTTTGGTTACAGCTTTCATGCCATGACCTTTGTGGCTCACCCTACATGTGGAGAGGGGTCATTGACTGTCTTCTTTAAACCTGTGAAATCACCAAACCTTCCCATGACTGTGATACATTTACACTGAAAATATTCACTCATTGGTTCAAAATAATTAAACTTTACACACAGGCTAGTGACTTAAGGATTGTCAAAATAAAATATTTTAAAAAATGTAAAACATGTTCAGGTGGCAGGTCACCGGTTTCAGGATCTTGTAAATGAAATTTTAATCAAATGAAAGCAGTAGAAAATTGTCCCAGTTTATTGTCAAATGGTGTAACCGAAAAAGTAAGAAAATGCAAATTTAAATAGATTATCTTCTTGTAATGTTTAGGTTTATCCATTGAAGTTGTTTTTTTTCTGGAACATTCACAAGGTCATTGTTGTTTGCTTTTTAAAAATGTTGACTGCTCACCTCTAACCGCTGCACAAAGAGCATTGGTGAGCCTACCATCACTGCAGCTGTCCAAACCAGCCCTGCACACAAAAAGATTACACTGTTTATTAAATATTACTTTTAAATATTCCACATGAATCTCAGAAATCCAAAATGGTTTTGATCTGTTTACATCTAAGAGCCAATGGAGAAATAAAGACAATATTAAAAATTCAGATGCATGTCATAAAATGTTTATTCGTCATTTGTGCCGATGCCAGCGCTTCTTTTTTTTTTTGCAAACGTTTTTTCATTACATTAAATAATAAACCTGAAATTGTAAAAAAAAAAAATACAATTCATTTGTATTCATTTGTCTTTCAATTTATTCTTTTTTTTTACAGCAAAAATTGACAAACTGTTTTTATCCGACAAAATAAAAATTCATAAATGGGCCCAAAATGTCAGTGATTCACATTGTGAAACTTGTATAAAAAAACTTATTGTGCCATCGTCCTTTCTGTACCAGAACTTTAAAAATCACAGGTCAAGCCATATCACAGGTCTTGTACTTCCAAGATTCATCCCTTCTTTTATGCCACTAGATGGCACTGATGGCACCAATTTGGGTTTTCTAAAATAAAACAGAAAAACAGTTGTTTTCTCACATTTTACTTTGTATTTCTCTGCAAATTATGTGTCATAACTTGTAAATGTGCATTTAAAACCAAAAATATCAAAACTAATGAGCTTTTTGAAACCTATACATTATATTTGAAATCCAAATATGATTGGCATACGCACTGCTGCGTGCAGAGATTTCTGTGGGTTAAACACGAAACAAAACAGAGAACATCTTAAATAGCTAAACTGGATGGACATCAGAGGAGTTCACAAACATGAGTAAACTAACAAATGTTAGAAGCCACAGGAGAATCAACAAAGGTAACAGACCCAGAGGCTCTCTGATTGAGCCTCCGAGTCCGTTACCTTTGTTGATTCTCCTGTATGTAATGATCTGGAAACATTTGGGGCAACAAAATCAATGATCGAGTAACAAGAGAGGTGGGATGAGCAATCACAGGAGAGGACAGCATTTGTGATAAACACACTTATAAAGGACTGGACCCGGAGGAGGATAAATCAGAATCTGAAAATCTGAGATTTGTCATTTTTAGGATCTAACCTCCAAGCTAAACAAGAAACATGATTAGATAAGACGGGGGTACTGTAGTGGATTCAACCTCAGCTACAAACCACCAGAATGAAGTGGCAGAGTTGCTTTACAACAATAAAAGTATTTAACATGTTACACATATTTTTGTATGAGTGTAACATTAGATCCCTTTGCGCCATTGGGAAAAAGAACAAGAAAATACATTTTAATAAGTAACAATGAAAAAAGGATTGTAAAATAAAAATAATTATAATCCCATTTTTGGTTGATCTTAGAAACGAAACAGGAATTGAATCACAAAGCGGAAATGACAAGCCTCAGAGTAGAGACTTCGCTGAAAGCCTCATCATTCTGCTTTTCCCCTCCCCCCACACCACCACCCCCTTTTTCACTCAAATGCTCACGTCAAAGGCCTCTACACACTTTTGTGTTTTTTTTTGTTTGTTTTTTTATCCAGCGGCTGCATGCAGTAAATATTTTGTCTTAATTACACTGGCGCTAATGTAACTATACACACACAAGCTGGAAAGAATGCTGCCTCATTATTCAAGAAACATGTTTTTTTTTTTTTTTACGTTTGTGTCAAATGCTGTGATTGGCTCATTTGGTCAGATGTCTTCAGCCGGGAAAGGCAGTAATAGGTGGCGCTCGAGAACAAAACCAAGAGATGTGGTTCTCAGCAGGGTGCTCTTCATCTAGGTTAGGGAAATTGATGCAATGATGCTCCCAGCTTGAAGATGGTGTTTAAGGTACATCAAATGCGCTCCACGCCAATTGCGAACAAAGAAGAAATCAAAGCATTGGATGTTGAGTGGTTTATACTGCTGGTGGCCGATCACAGGGAGCTGTTTGACAAAAACGTGGGCAAAAGAGAGGATTTGGTGTGCTGAAGTCGCTATGAAAATGTGGTATCAGTGTGACTCTTTTACTTCCTGCTCACATCATCCAAAGTGCCATAACCATTGGTTATTCTCCTTGTAAAACATCGATGTGTTTGTGCCCATGGTTTTCAATCGCGGTGCGTTGATGTAAGGGATTACAACAGAAAATTCAGATCGGTGTGTAGAGCTCTTAAGGCAAGTTTTCTGTGAGTTTAGGTTCAAATTAAGCAGCATTTCTGTTGAATCTTGAATTCCATAAATATAATCCTCAAAAAATACCAGATGCAAATCTGAGTGCCTTACAATGCAAGTAGATTTATGTAAAGTGTAAGCAGGCACGCTGTCCAAGAAGTCCCTGGACCCTCAAAAAGGATATCAAGCACAATGGTGTATGCGGGAGGCAAGGAATGAGCTTACAACACAGTGGTTAATGACATAGGTGTGTTCTCAAGCCAAGGCTCGTTCCAAGGTTAATAATCTAAAGCAACTTTGGAAGAACCAAGTCTGACATGGAGGTGAAGGCTTTTTATGAGGCCAGGACTCACATCATGTCGTGAGGGCCCACTAACCACATTGAAGTTCTCCCAAGTTAAGATTTCACAGAGTGAATTCCCAGCTGAAGGTGAAGAGAGGCTGCAAGATTTAGGGAAAACAAATTACCATTATGCAAGAAAAGGAGCTCTAAAGCAGCAGAGAAGAACCTTCCCAATCTATCTTTGCTGAGACAGGCCTAGCAATAAAAGACACTTGGGAGGAGGTATTAGGGAGGGAAAGAGAGTAACACATCACTATATGATTAGGAAGGATTTAAGAGAGAAGCCTCATGAACTGGGAGGGTGCCTGATGCCAGGACACGCACCGAGTAATGAGAGCCCATTGACTGCTGAGAAGAGTTCTCAAGCCCAACTGAATGAAAGAGAGCCTCCCAGTGGAAGAGATGATACTAGAACAGAGCCGCCTTGAAGAGGGATGAACTGAACACTATCAGACTGATATAGAGCATCCTCAAGCTATGGAGAAGCACCTCTCCAGTTAGAGCTTGAACGTGATCTAGCCTCAGGAAATTGATCTCCATGAGGTGGAGCTCCAGACTGATGGTGACTTAGTTTCTTTGAAAATCTTTTAAATCTCACCTACCAGTAGCCATGTTTCCATCGAAAGTTTATAATTAATTTTATCTGCAAAACTGGAATATCGCATGAATTATTTGTGAATACAGCACCGTTTCCATCCATGAGTCCAAGAGAACAAAATTGTGCCAAATATCAAAAGAAAAATTAAAGTTGCTGTGTTAGAAGTAGGCTGCTGGGTCACGTCTGGAAATGTGAGAGGGGAGTCTCCTTCTCACACAATGCAATTTCAGATTCTTCACCAGCAGAGAGTTTAGCTGGAAGAATTTTGATTTAAAATCACGTGATGCAGCTTGAGCCACCAGATTGGAAAGGCCATGTCTGTGAGTTTTTTTTATTACTCTGTATGAAGCAAATGTTACTTTTAGGACCTTAATATTGCTATAAAGTACATTAGAGAGCACACTTGTATAGTTTAGTTTATTTGTGTTTTACGTTTATTTATCATGTTTCGTGGTATTACGATTTGTTGTATTATGATTCTTCGTTTGTTGTATGACGGTTCTTTGTATGACGATTCTTTGTATTACGGTTCGTTGTTTTACGTTAGTTGTATTATGATTCGTTGTATGACGATTCGTTGTATGACATTTTGTTGTATGATATTCATTGTATGACTGTTCGTTGTATGACGGTTCGTTGTATGACGGTTCGTTGTATGACGTTCGTTGTATTACGTTCGTTGTATT
>SRMA01027089.1:10191-60073 GCA_007224835.1 Danionella cerebrum | reverse complement strand
TTCGTTGTATGACGATTCTTTGTATTACGGTTCGTTGTTTTACGTTCGTTGTATTATGATTCGTTGTATGACGTTTTGTTGTATGACGATTCGTTTTATGACGTTCGTTGTATGACGTTCGTTGTATGACGGTTCGTTGTATGACGTTCGTTGTATGACGTTCGTTGTATGACGGTTCGTTGTATTACGTTCGTTGTATGACGGTTCGTTGTATGACGGTTCGTTGTTTTACGATTCTTCGTATTAGTTTTTCCGTGCTTGTGTGGGTTTCCTCTGGGTACTCCTTTTTCCCCTCATTCCCAAAACATGCGTTAGGCTAATTGAATAATCTAAATTGCCCTTAGTGTGAATATGTGAGTGAATGTACTGGCAATCTGTCCAGGGTGTACCTGCCCAGGGTGTCCAGGGTCCAACCTGCCCCACCTCTCACCTAATGTGTGCTGGAGATAGGCACCAGAAGACCCCCATGACTCCGAAAGGGGCTTAGCGGTTTCGAAGATAAATGAATGTATTACGCGTGTGTATTTTTTTTAAACACTGTTTTTTTTTTTTGGTCCGGATCATGACAGGTTGTCAATTACGCATTGTTTAGGAATAGTGTGACCAGATGGTAAAAATGCAAGGCAATCAAGACAGAGTCATTCAGTACTGATACCAATTACATACATTTCATTTTATATTTAATTTTTTACTTATTTAATTTATATTAAATTATTTTGTGTTTTAACAAAATGCAAACATGTATTTTGTTTCTCTCAAACTGCTGAAATAAAATTTCTGCAGCATTAAGTGTCTAGACTGATGTATTTCGGAAAGCATTAGCAGGGAGTAAATCTGTTAAGTGCAAAGGAATCACGAGTACCAAAATGCAAGATCTCACTCAAAGTTCTTTATTGACTCAAGGTCCGACTTAGCCAAAGCAAAAAGTTCATGCTAAATTCTCTGGTTCCGGTCTCACATGAAGGCAGCGACCACCGGAATTAGCAGCCAGGAGCTAGCAGGCTGTAAAGAGCCTCCCAGTTCCAACAGCCACTAAGATCCGGAACGAAAGAGCACTCACTCAAATGGGGGATAACACACAGATTCATGAACTCCAGAAAGGACAAGACTTATGACTGAAACAAGAGTTTAAATCAGGTTGGCAGCCGTTTTCTCAATGATTAGGTTTGATAACAATCAGAAAAAGAGTGAGAGGAGAGAGGGGTATAAGAAGGGACTTTCATTGGAAACCATGATCTCCAATGTTTAAACATTCTTTTTTTTAGGGTAAACAATATTTACAAAAAATGTAACTGCAAATTTCAATTTTTAATCCAAAGGAGCCGATGTGAAATATTTGACCATGCTGTAGCTTTAAGGACTTAGTTCAATGTATAATAAATTATTTCCAATCTAGTGAGTATCAAAATTTAAAACAATGTTTATCCATTAATCAAAAACATGGGCTTAAAGTGAATGGGATTTTAAAGTTTACCTCTAAATTTTGATAAGAAATATCTCTAAAAATACCATTGAATTGCAAAATATACAGAACACAAAGTTTGTATTAAAGGTTTATGGACTATTGTTTCAAACAAATCCCCCATGGAGATCTTGATATCCTGAGTGTTGATATCCTGAGTGTTGGGCACATAGACTGTTAAAAATATGGACAATGTGACTCCGCCTACTGCCATTGGGTTAAAATGAAGCCATTTCCAAACTGGGTCGGAAGCTGGCATTGACGGCTACACATGCGCACACGGGACTTCCTCTTAAGTATTCGGTGCTGTCCATCACTATAGCGCTTTAATGTCATGGATCACTCCAGCGAATGAATTCTAATGCATATAGGCGCAAGTGATGGAGTACCCTAAAACTTAGCGAAAATAATTGGGAAGACCAATGCAGCATGTTATCAAGGGATACTTGAGGAAAATTTAGACTCATCAGCCCTAAAGCTACCATGGGACGTAACTGGCAAAAGTGGAGCAAGAATTTTCTGAAAGGGGGTGCACATTTTCTGCTACTATAAAAAAGTAGAAAATGGACAAAGCCAAATGTTAAGCAAAGAGATGGAAGCCTCATATTGTTCGATCATATTTTATTTGATTAAAATTATGATATTAAGTCTGACACTTGTCTCTGAGGTCAGAATATTCGTCCTCACATATGTTTTTTAATCATTTGGAAAGTTTCTGTTTACAAAGTAACAAAGTTGTTTGACAATAAATTGCTTCATCCAATCACTAACTATGAGTGGGAAAATGCTTTTCTTGTATCATTCATATTTTCTGAAAAATGACCCAAAAATTACAACGTTTGCCAAGGTATGTAAACTTATGAGCTCAACTGTAAAATGTCTTATTGAAATTACATTTTATGATATACAGTAGTTTTAAGATTTTTATTTGAACTTGCGCTTCTCCATACCCAGCATCCTGTAGGCTCTCCTAGGAGTGTACTGACGCTTCATTTTTAGTGGGTAGACAATGCCCTGGTATCTCTCAATAGCAATGCAGGTCATGGTTAGGATCCCAGTCACGATGGCCATGGTCTGCATAAAAGGGACTGTCTTACACACTAGAACCCCTGAAAGCACAACGAACACAAAGAAAGAATCTGTGAAATCTCAACAGAAAACTATCAACTCGAACACAGTATGTTTATCTAACATTTGTAACTTATATTGTGCTATTTTCTGTTGATGGCTTGTTTTACATTATTATATGTACTTTTATTCCAGAATGTAGCTGTAGCGCTGTTTCAAGGGGAGAATATATATAGCCCATTGACCAGTAGAAAATTCACAGTTGAAGACCGAGAGACTTCAAGATTTCAAGAAGCAAGTTTATTTAATAAGAAGCATACTCCTTGGCTTCAGGCATGCAACAAGAACTAACTCTATAAATTCTTTATTTGTATCTTACACGCTGGGAGCTTGGGTTTTGAATTAAAACCTGACCAAGTTCTTTTTGGCAATACAATACGACAAATGGGTTTGTCTGAGTAAAACATCTTAAACACAACCATTAAGTGATGTTGAATGTGTTTTGACTGTTGTTGAATAGTTATGTAACAAAAACATTGCGTACTTTATATGCTCTACTCTATGGCTGTTGTTTATACTTGAGCTCATGCAGGTGAGCAGGAACTTTCCAGGATCTTGAAGATTCTGAAGATGACCATACAGTGCTTCAGTGTTTGGAATACTAGAGTCTAATGGTCCTTGGCTTTAGTTTCCATGTAGTTTCTTATGGAGATAATAGAAGCCTAAAACTTAAGTAAGCTGTGGTTTTGACTGTTAACACACTGGTTGAAAGCAAACAACACCAAATTGGTTGCCTTCACCGACTACATTAAATCAGCTGAAACCATGCTGGCCATTGTTTGTACCGCTTATGCAAAACAAACTACTTTGAAAAAATAGTTCTGTGTTCAAACTTGTTAAACTGAACTGACACATTTTGGATAGTGATGTGTTGTTCTTGAACGATTCATTCCTTTTGACCAAATCTTTCAAGTGAATCGTGTTGGTGAAACAACCTTATGGTTTTTTGAGTGTAGCATTAATGACCGAACGAAAGGACTAGTAAAAATAACCAATGTTTTTTTGTTTCTGGCTTATACTGCATTGGTTAACATTACAAAGTGGTCATGTGACTAAAGAAAGAAAAGACTCAAGAAAATAAGTAACATTATTGAAATTGACTAAATCAGTTCTCATTCTGGCTAGTCAAATCAGTAAGTAAGGTGAACAAGACTAAAGATCTAGGTAGGCTAAATTAAAGTACTCAAGTTATATTTTCTCTTCTAGCATATTTCACGAAGATGAACGAATTTGTTCATTTTTCTGAAGAAGATTCAAAGGTACAACTTGGTAAAATGATCCGATTTAGAAAGGTATTTATTAAAATTACAATCACGGCCAGTTTTGGACAATACCCGTTTCAGTGCTTAAGGTTTGTTTGACCGTTGTAATGTGGTATTCCGAACAGGTTGAGCTGAGAGAGGCCAGTTCCAGGCATGGACGGGCTATTGTAGCTTCCCGTGTCCATATCTGTGGAGGCACAGCTCAGACAGACATATCTGAACATTAGTGATCTTGTGTCTTTCTGTCCATCTTTAGAGACCAGGCCAACAGTGCTCCACAAATCAGTTTTTTTGACAATTAATTGACATTCTACATCTATGTAAACTCTAAAACAATCCAGTAATCCATCTTGCTCTCAACCAAAGCCGTGAGCCACTATGGTTACAAAGAATAGGGAACTGAAATTAACAGGACTCTTGCAACTGTGCAAATATATTCAACAGCTGCCAGCCAATCAAAATCCAGTATTTGGCATACAAACCGTGAAGCTTAAAGAGACTATAATTTGTAAACTTGACTTTTCTGACATTACCAGCATCTTTTAGTGTCATTCCCTCATCAAAAACATGCCTTTTATTCAGAATCATTCCCTTTTTGTCCGCTGAAAAGAGCCCGATGTTCCTAGCACCACCCTTAGTGCCTAGCCCTGCCCACTGACCAATCAGATTAAAAGCTAGTACAGTTCATCTCTAGTCAAAGCGGATGCGTTGCCTGACCCAAGAGTGTGAGAGTTGCTGACCCTAGCTGAAAAACAATACAGAGAAAGTTCAGATTTCCAAAGAAAGAATTTATGTTATTTATTTATGAATTTATAACCAGTTGAATTAGTTGATCAGCAGTTGGTCAGCAGCTGGCGTGGTGAAAGCATGACTGGGAGGATAGGGGATAAACGGCACGTTTTACGGTTGCCAAAAAATATTAAAGATATAATGGCGAGTCAGGGTGCATGAACCGTAGGACTAACAGTTAGAATATAGATCTGATGTGAACAGAACAGTGATGGGGTGAAGAGGAAAAAAGGAGTTTTGGCACAGGCGCTAACATCCAGTCAGGGGAGGACGGTGAGGTCGTTTCTCACATGGCATTATTTGAATGAAAAAAAAAATACTATATAGTCAATAATAATTATAGTCAAGTGCAGCCATCCAAGTATTCTTTCAAAATGCTAAGCCTCATTTTAATAATGGAACTAAACTCAAGAAATTTTCCAAATTGTACTTGCAATCGAAGCTGGAGATAATTCTTCAAAAGGAGTGGCACCTGAATTTATTGAAAAATGTGTATATTTTAAACAAAAAAATGTTGAAATGTTTAGTATAATTGTTTTATTCCAGTATACACATTCTAAATATGCAATACAAACAGACAATTGCATTCAGCATTTCAGTACATTTACAAATTAAACAAGAAATTCTGTAAAAATCAATCAACATATATAGATATGCATATGACTCCATAAAAGATTTCAAATTTGCTAATGGAAGTAGCTTTTACATTCTGTATACATTTCCGAGTATTCATATGAATAAGAGTTATTTGTTATAAGTTATAAAATGTATAATTAACAAGGGAGGAGACTGTGACAGTTAATGTGTGGGGTTCATATTGTAATCAAATACTGCAGATAAACATGTAAACATACAAACTGCACCTTTTCTCTTTAGAGAAACAATTAGCTCTTTTTGATTCTTCAGTGGTTCTTTAAAGGTACTTTTTGCTCTAAAGAACCCTCTGGTGACGCACGGTGACGCCAGTTATTCCTCTGGGGTGCTCTGGTTTCCCCCACTATCCTAAAAACATGCGGTTTTGGGTAAATAATCTAAATTCGCCCTAGGTGTGAATCAGTGTTGCCCTGCTATGGACTGGGGACCTGTACCCCCGCCTCTCGTCCAATGTGGCCTGGAGATACCCCCGTCCCCGAAAGGAAATAAGCGGGCAGGAAAAAGAATGGATAAATGAAGGAACTCCCTGGTTGCTCTAAAGTCATTCTTTGTCGTTTTTTAATGTGCTGTATACAGATGTTGGTCAAATATATCATACCAGTTGTTTAATAGGTTCTAAATAGCAATTTTGAATGTTTGAAGCTCAATAGCCCCTTTGATGTTTGGGTCTAAATAACATCTTTGGAAATGTGAATGATTATGAGTCAAAGAACCAGATTTGGTTCCATATAGAACCTTTTTCAGAGTGTATAGTGTTCACTGTAAATTTTATCGTTATTTAGTTTTGTGAAATACTGTGGTTTTTTTCTGTCTATTTTGCAGTTGACATGTTTACAATATAAAATGTGTAAAAGAGGGAGCTCTGAGTCAGTCTCCAAACCCAATGGCTCAGTCAAACTAAATGTTCTTTGATATTAAAAGTTAAATTATGACAATGATCATCTGACTCCAGGCTCTTCGGTTTGAATCAGAGTGAAAGTCTTAAAGTTCTCAAATGTCACAAAGCCTTTACAGTTCATTTCATTAAAGTTACTCGGATTAATTAAAGTGATTATCGGTGGTTCTTTCACTCCGAGGTGAAGTCAAAATATGAACATGGAAAGTTACTGATTTAATGACACCAATTAACGTAAGAATCTGACCTCCGAGCCATTCCGAGGAGATGTTCTGCAGTAGGGTGAAGGGCACGCAGAAGAAGGTGATGAGGAGGTCGCTGACCGCCAAGGAGCAGATGAAGATGTTGGTGGCGGTGCGCAAGGCTCCTTTGTGCACAAGAACATAGACCACCAGACTGTTCCCGACCAGCGCCAGCGCAAAGATGATCGCGTACATCACCACGAAGGTGCTCTTAGCTCCGGCGGGGAGCGCGGGGATGTAGACAAGGGGCTGGATGTTGTAGGTGTGGATGAATTCCTGGCGGGAGAGGTTGTAGAAGCGCAGGAGTTCCTGAAGCACCTCAGGAGTGATCTTCGTGGTGGCAGCGAGATCCGACATGAGGATTTCTGATCTCCTTGGATTAAACAGAAACGATAAGCGTAATATCCAGAGGTTTGGAGACGTTTAAAGACTCGCGGATCCGGATGCGTGCTGGCTCTGACTGCTGCTGCGCGCTCGCTCGTGCGTTCGTTCGCAAGCGCGGACACGATTTACCGAAACGAAACTTGTTCCTTATTTCTATGCAGCTGAAAGGATATAAAAATTCAAAAATACTCCATTCTTAAACATTCCCATGTGAAAACTATTTATGTAACATTTATACAGCTGTATTAAAATATACATACTTTTATGTGTGCGTACGTTCATTCATTCATTCATTCATTTTTCAACCCTCTTATTCCCTTTTGGGGTCACGGGGGTCTGCCGGTACACATTGCGCGAGTGGCGGGGGTACACCCTGGAAGGTCACCAGTCCATCGCAGGGCAACACACACTCATACATTCACACCTAAGGGGAATTTAGATTAATCTCTAGTAACCTAACCTCATGTATTTGGGTTTGTGGGGGAAACCGGAGTACCCGGAGAAATCCCAAGCAAGCACAGGGAGAACATGCAAACTCCTTCCAGGAAGTCACAGGGCAACCTTCCAACTGGAAGGCCAGAGTGCTATACCCAGTGCACCACTGTGCCACTGGATTAAATTATTAATGAAACTAAATGCATCTTCTTGAGCCACTCCACAAATCACTGCTCCTTGACCTAAATGTGAAGGTTAAGTAGAATTCTATATTTTAATTTGTGTTTGCCTATAGTTTCTGATTGAATATACAACATTACAGCATTTACACACCAACTCTCATTTTGTGGATTGTTTACTTCACTGTAGACTATTGCTTAACTGGAAGTGCTTTGTTCTACTTTTCTTGTCTCATTTTAAAACACCAAAATCAGACCCAGGATGGACTCAGAACAGACTGTCTTAAAAACCCAATTCAAAGGTTTTGTGCTCTCAACAGAAGGGCAAAATGTATGTATAAAAAGTAAAACAGATCTTTATATGTTTAAATAACCAAATGTGATTTTATCCATTTAAAATCTTTTCATCATGATTAGAAGCATTTAAAACTTTCTTACCTGCAGACTTTCAAAATGACTTTTCCACTCGTTTCGTCTGAAGAATAATTCAAATGAAGCCTGAGTGATGAGCCAGAGGCTTTCTCAGCTGCTGAACATAAAGGTTAATGTGGTTATGTTAACCAATCAAACGTGTTGAACTAATGAAAGGGAGTTTTATCAGTCTGACTCTTTCTCTCTCTTCTATTGTACTTCCAAGCTGCCTTTGTTCACAGTCTCCAAGCAACACAAGCAAACAGGAGAGAGAGCGACTCAAACTGAGGTGAGCATCATCTAAAACAATTATGCGAAAAATGATTTCAAATACAGCTTTTTTTTAACGAGAGAGAGGTTGTCATACGGGGGACTGATTATATTTTTGCTGTATGCGTTGGCTCAATAAAAGGACACTTTAAGGTTACCTGATTGCAAGGCGTGTTTTATTTAGCTGTCTTTGACTAAAAACATCAGTTTAATATTTAATGTTTCTCCTGTGTGTACTGTAAAATCTGAGGCTAAATATAATACAATCTTGGAAAATAAGATTTTGTACACTGATTGGTTTACTTTATTTGTTAAATAATAAACATATTTTACAGCTAGAATCCAGCTCACAAAGGTTCATCAACTAACCTTGAGCATGTTAGTTCAACATTTGCATTTGTTGTTTAAAAAACCTCTTGATTGGTATGCGTTGGAAAAATACAAAGGAATATCTTTGGGCACCTTTCATAAATTTTCACGATTTTCCTACATCATTGGTTGTCTGGATAATGAATTTCGTGACTATATAAATAAAATTTATCACACAGGAGACAAACAGTCATATAAAGTTTATATGATTTCTGGAAATTTTGCTAGAATTATTTAAAAAATTTAGTAAATTTAGACACCCTTGTCATTTAATCGATTTCAATACTTTTAGCATTAATTATTACAACTCAAAATTGGTAACATCAGCAACCCCTGACCTCCATACACAGGTGAATCCAATCATAAGAAAGTAATTAAAGGAGGTCAATTGTAAGTGTTTCTCCTGAGAGTGGCAACATGGGGGCCTCAAAACAGAGCTGAAAATAATGATTGTTGGAGAAATATGAGGGTTAGGAGAAGCATAAAGAAAGCTTCTAATGTGAGAAACGTTGTGAGGTATTGGAAGACTGGAGGCACAGTTCCGGTTATGGCTATAGTGGTAAACCAGGAAAAATCACTGATAAGCAGATGTGCATGACAGTGGTACAGTCACAGTCAACCCACAGACCAGCTCCAAAGACCTACATCTTGCTGCAGATGGCGCCAATGTTCATCTTTCAGCTCTTGAGTGTACTTTACACAAGGAGATGCTGTATGTATTAGTAATGCGGAAAGAGCCTTTTCTCGGCACACGCCACAAATGAGTCATTTGAGGTTTGCTAAAGCACATTTGGACAATCCAGCTTCATTTTGGAATAAGGTGATGTTATTTCGGCAAAACAAGGGGAGTTATGCATGGAGGAAATACAACACAGCATTCCAAGAAAAATGGTAAGCTGTGAGGCTAGTGCAGGGAATGGGAATCTTGTTAAAGTTCAGGTAGTAACATTTGGTTATTTATTGTTTTCAGAATGATTTTATGTTTAACACAAAGTACAGTGAACAAAGACTAGATTTAAATAATAATTTTTAAAATATTTGTTCTGTTGTTTGTAACCTATATCACCTATATGACTGTACATTTATTTTGGTTTTGGTTTTGGTTTTAGAAGGTTTTCTGGTGGCTCACCCTTGACCTTCCTGGAAGGAGCTTCCTGCATGCTCTTATGTGGGTTTCCTCCGGGTACTCCGGTTTACCCAGCATGCACCGGCAGACCCCGTGTTCTGGTTGATGAATAGAAGTGTTTTCCTCCTTGCAGGAATAAATTATGGCATCATCGGCTGGACAGGGGAGTGTGTTTGGGGAGCTGGACACAGAGAGCAGCGGAGGGTCTGGCGGAAGATCCACCAGTAGGGGCCGGCCAACTGGATCCAGGTTTGGAAGCCTTAGCCATCACTCTTTCTTCTCCAGACACAACCCTCATCCTCACCGTGTGAGACACATGCAAGGTCTGTATTATATGCTGTTGTGTTCTGGTTAAGAATTTGGAGAACGCTATTTCGAATTTCTTAGGACATTACAGTGTGTAGTTTTCCACCACCAGCATCTTCACTTGCAATATCTCAGTGGAAATTATAGAAATGGTAAATGTGTGTGTTTGAAGCTCAGGGAAAGCAAGAATAAATCAATTGTGTCCATTCCTTGAAGTGTAAGTTGTTTTAAATCAGTGGTTCATAACTCACAAAAGGTTGTAAGGGGTACACAAGGGGATAGTGGGAAAAATCACAACTTAAGAAGATGGGTATGAGTTCAAAAAACATGAATTTTGTAGTTTGATGTGCAGCATGAGTTTCTGCGCTCACTCAGACAAACACACACCTTGTGTGCTGATGGCGCACTTATGCAGATACTTCCCACAGATGGATTGGCCAAACGATTATCAGTCTCTGACCAGGAGAGCCTGATCGAGAGCGCCAGCGATGGATCAGTAAAAGTTGAATTCTCTCAAAAGATTTTCTGCTTTAATAAACATGAAAACAAAATACAGTGCAAGACTTTGTGGAGAAAATGATTTAAGACTTTCCCAAATTTAACCAATCAGTGAAGCGCTGTCTGCCTCTGTCGAAGAACATCCATTGCATTAAACAGAGTGATGGCCTTTCTATGATTGTATAGGGGGCTGTCTCACGAATCTAAACTTGAGAACCTTGTACTTGTAATCACTAATTAAGAGTCATTGGTAGCAGGGAGCACATAGCCGAGGCTGACGCGTCTCAAGGGGTATGTGGATGGAAAAAGTATAGGAACCACTG
The DNA here is from genome assembly GCA_007224835.1 of Danionella cerebrum. Lineage (NCBI taxonomy): Eukaryota > Metazoa > Chordata > Actinopteri > Cypriniformes > Danionidae > Danionella > Danionella cerebrum. The sequence goes on along the minus strand of SRMA01027089.1, from coordinate 49,340 downwards.
TTTTTGATAAAATTGTCTGCTAAAAGCATAAATATAAAAGTAAAACGACGGAACAATGGAGGTTGTACCTGTTGATGACCTAACACCAGTTCAAGGCATGGTTCAGTCCATGGTAACTGTGAGAGTGTTGGATGCTTCATTCTCAAATTTACCATTAGGTGCTTCAGGTTCCAAAATAGACTGGGAATTGGATACATGCTTAATGTATCTTTGGCCAGGGGATCCTTTTTGGCTTTCAAAAAGAGTAGTGGGGACCAAAACTAGATCTGCTTTTTCTCCACCGCTGTAATCTGACGGGCCATGAGTACAGCGCCGTCTGGCTGCAGGAAAATGTCAGCTGCGGACTGCAGCGGTTACACCACTTCCTGGACCCTACTCTATCCTGCCATGTTCTCTTCCCGTATTTGTCTATGTGCTTGATTGCAATGGCTTTTTTTAACCTGCTCCACACTGCCCTTCGAAGGACAGTGCGGAAAAGGCTCTTTTTTGAGCTACTTTACCTAATGTATATCCATTTATCCGTTTCTTTCTTAAATACTACCTCTCAACACTGGCCTGTCCTCACCCTGTCTATGTCTGTGGCCAGAGGGGTCCCTTTTCGCTACATGTAACAGTGTATGTGACAAATAAAGGTGATTGACTTGACTTGATAAAGGTTTCATTACAATACTGGTGGGCTTAACTCTTCAAGCAGAACCGTTGAAAAAACCTGTTTGTCTAGGGAGAGCCATTTGACACTGAGCACCGCTTAAGTCAACCAAAACAAACCAAACATGAGGATGAACCCTGATCAAACACTATCATGAGTGTTCTAAATGGGAAAACAGTCAGGTTCAGGGTTCGCAGATACCCTGAAAACCCCAAACTCTTCTTGAGTGACAAATAAGAGCTGTAGAGCCTTTCATTCATGGAGAGCTCTGCCATAGAAAGCAATGACATTAATTGAGAATCAAAAGTTCAGAATTAATTTATGAATCCTGCAGCCTACTTCCTAAAGGTAGAGACCTATGACAAGAAGCCATCTGTGGCACTGAATTGGCTTTGTGAGGCAGCAGACACCCTCATGCTTTTCTTTCAATGCCAAAAACGTGCTGGTGTAATAGAAAAATATTGATTGGTTCAATTTTTGAGGTAAAACTTTAAGTTACAACATAAACAAGGCGTTACTGCACAACTGAGAAACTGAGTTGCTGAGAGACATTTGGTCTCTTTTCTCCATTTGACTCTCAAAGAGCCACTCGCTCTTTGAAGCCCCTCTCTTCCCCCTCCCCCCAGCTCCTTTCTCTTGCTTCCAGAGTCTTCTATAATGGGTTATAAACGAATATTCAATAACACAGGGTAGCCATGGCACACAAGGCAGAAACAGCTTAACTTACTAGAGTAGGTTTTGCTTTGGTGGTTACTATCTGGGAATTCTGTCCAGCAGCAGTGCTGCCCAGACATAGATGCACTACAAAGGCTTGCTGGACTCTAGGAATCTGCAGTCTGTGCTCTTTTTGATTTTGTATGAAATGTATGAATGATTCTTGCCACGAATTTCATTAAAATTCCTCTAAGCAATCTCACTGGGTGCTCAGGAAAGCAGATTCACCATTAAGTATACAGCGAAAAAAACTCAGATGACACTCAGATCATTAGAGGTGCCAGGTATTGTTTCTGGTCACTCACTGTACCGAACTGGAGGTTTTCCAGGCAAAGACTCGGTTTGATTTCACATTTGCTGCATCTGCATGCCATTTGCCTAAAAACGTGAGGTTTTAGATTTCTTTAGATATGAAAATGGCCACATCAACACTCCTGCAAAATTCATCATAAATATTGTTTATTGCTCTTTATTTGAAACGGAGTATCACAGGATAAAAATGTACTTGTGTATCGTTGTTTTCAGCAAAAAGATGCCAAATGCCCTGTAGCTTAGTATTTAAACATCCGCCAGGGAAATAACATGTTAAAAGGAAACTTCTCAGAAATTGTTCCACAGCCCCTGTATTAATGAAAGTCTTCGGAGTTTTTGGTGACAGTAAGTATTAGAAAACTAGAGCTTGTAATGTATTTTGATCCTCTCTCTGCGTATTAAACAGTTCTAAGTAATTTATTACATGTTATTACATCAAGAGCAAATGTAATAGGTTCAATCCCGTTATCATACTCATATAAACGCAGAGCATTGCATCACAGCTTGATTCTCTGATGGAAATCTGTGAATATGTTCCTTTCTGCTTTTAATTCCACAAATAATTCCAGGGGGCAGCAGGGGTGCATTTAAGCGGATATGTTTGATCTGGAAATCTGTGTTTGAGATGCTGTCCAAATCCTGCTTAGTGTCACATCAGTAACAGCTCGTGTACCGTGCTGAGTAAAAGAGTTGGAGCATGCTCATAGCTGTTAAAATATGTTCCACAGGATATAATTGTGAACACAATAGATGACATGACGTCTACAAGCCTCTTTATTTTGCTTTCCCCCATTATTCCTGGTCTGTTTAACAACACACCAGAAACACAGTTGATAAGTGACAGCGTGTCAGTTAAGAGACCAAAGGCATCATAGAACTACTCTTACTGTCGGAGGTGTATCCTGTAATCCATTTCTCATTCTCTCTCTCTCCCTCCCTTTCTCTCTCAGGTTTAAATGGGAAACCAGTGTGTACTGTAAATGATGACTGGTTCACCTTTACCCCTCTTTGTCCTCATCCTCTCATTAAAAGTCAAGTTTATCTAAGTGGGATACGGACATCAGAGTTTCACCCTCGACATTTGAGCAGAGATCACACAGGACCTGCAGCAGGTAAAGTATAGATAGTGATGAGGAGATTTTGAGACGGTTGTGGACAGTTTTTTTTTTTGGTATTACTGATTTTGATCAACACGACTAATGGTCCTGTACTTTAACAACTTTTTGTTGCGGATGTTTGCAGCCTCATTTGGATGATTTTGGGTCTAAATTTGTCTAAACTCTTTGTTTCAGGAAATTATTTATAGCAAATATTATTACACATATTTGGGATAACGCTTTGAAATTCAACAAACTCTAAAATGCACTCAGGGCAAATTTACCACCATGTCGTGTTGTTTATTTATTTATTTTTTGATAGTTCTCTTCATCTACCTCAACTGTATTCAAAACTACTATGTTTTTTGTTTTTGTGAATCCAGGAATCGTACTCGTTGTACTGCCAAAACTGTACATTATGTCACTGATTGCGGAAACAACAAACTCAATTACCGTATTTTTCGGCTCATAAGACGCACCGGCACATAAGACGCACCCAATTTTAAATGAGGAAAATCTAGAAAAAAAAAAGATTCTGAACCAAATACTGTTGTAAAATATTTTATATCAACTGTGTAAAAGTTAACAGCCAAACATGTAACATGAACAGACAGTAAACAGTAAAAGTAATAAAAAAAGGCTGTAATGTTTTTCTTTGCCCCCACTCATCACTCTAAAATCCACCATTTGTTATCACCATCACTGTTCCAGTGCAACATTGCCCCCACATCAGTAACACCGTAATAGCCAGTAACATTGTCACCACATTACTAATAATGGCCAGTAACATTGTCACTACATTACTAATAATAGCCAGTAACATTGTCACTACATTACTAATAATAGCCAGTAACATTGTCACTACATTACTAATAATAGCCAGTAACATTGTCACTACATTACTAATAATAGCTAGTAACATTCACTACATTACTAATAATAGCTAGTAACATTGTCACATTACTAATAATAGCCAGTAACATTGTCACTACATTACTAATAATAGCTAGTAAGATTGCCCCCACATTAGTAATAATAGTGGTTCTCAAACTTTTTTAATATGGCAATGACAATAATCAATATGGACATGAAAAAAATTAATAGACATACCTATCTTTGAAATGTGGATACAAGAGAGTGGCAACTGCATACAAGGGCTCTTCCTCGATGGTTGCGAATCGTTTCTTGACGGCCTCAAGAAGAGTGTTTTCATTGTTTTTAAACCAGTGTCCTCCTGGCTCTCCCGAGCAAGGTGCCATTTTAGAACTGTAACTGAGGGGATCACTTCCGCTTTTTTCATGTTGCTTGCGTTGTCGCGCAAAATAACATAAACACAGGATTCAGAAATATTCCACTTCACAAGCATACCCTCGATTGATTCAGCTATGGACGCGTGCGAGCCGTGAAACTCGTTAGTCTGCAAGACTGCACTTTGAAGAGTAAAAGGTGACGGCGTCACTGTGTACAGCTCCAGATGTGAGTAGTGAAGCTAATCATTGGCACATCCTTTTCGACAACTGACAGTGGCTGGTCATCCAGTACAATAAACTCGATAATCCTGTCGGTTATCTTTATTGCTCGTTGGCTGTCTTGTGAAAACTTTTCTCTTTGTTTGAATGAAGCCTCCGATGTTTGTTGCGTCTGGCGCGGCTTGTCCTTCTCCTTGGTTGCTTGTGGCAACACGACACAACTTCCTGTTTACATTCTGACCAGCGCCAGCGAAGAAGAAATTATTTCCGCTTTGCAGCGATAAGCAAAGCTAGCGGGCATAACTAGGTTATGTTTATGAAAATGGTATCGGTATTTTCGATACTGGTATAGTAATTGGAACAACTCTAGTTCAATGTGTGAGAAACGGCAGCTGAGCTCTGTAGTTTCGCTCGTGAGTATAAATGCGGAAGCCAAAGGCATTGTGGGAAATGTAGTTTTTTTCCGTTTTCGTTACGACCGCGCTATGGCAGAGATGGGCGATGACATCAGCGCGCAGTGCTGGGTAAACAAATATGGCCGCGGCTTCGGCCTAGCTCCGGAGCTCTTACGCCTCTCATACGGCCGTGACCAGACTTCACGGAGCTCTGCATTCGGTCAATAAGACGCACCAACTTTTCCCCCTCAGTTTTGGGGAAGAAAAAGTGACGGTACTTATGATTGTGGTTTGGGTTGCTGTTTACCTTTTGATCACATTCTTGGACATCAACCATTAGTATCAACATTGGCATTGGTGGATTTTTAGTTTTGTGTAGCATCAGATTTATTGTTTGTGGCTGTTGTTTCCCCATTGACACGCATTATAAAAACCGTTTTGTGTGCAAAGCCATGACACCAAACAATCATTCATTCTTGATTGTAAGTGGTCATTCTTTTTGGGGTAGAGGAAAAATATGATTTTTACTGTTGACCATTTAGAACCATTAACCATTGAGATAGGCCTAGTTTTGTGTACTGTGTCATTGTACTCATTCACTATTGTGGTTTACCATTTTGGTGCATAATACACTATGTTTAGAAATCTGATGCAGAATGGATTTTTTTACACATCAAATATTGATCTGACAAATTTTGGAGCATTTCATTCTAGTGCCACAGACAACACAAAAGGTTGATAAATTTAAGCAATACACAAGGCTTAAGGTCTTACATTTTCGGATCTTGTGTTTTTATTATTTCGGTACTTTAGACACTCTTTGTCATTACCCTATTGTGTTTGCTCAACGTATTATTTTTTTCTTAACCAAATTTGGCATGTGTCACAGTAATATGGTCCAAGAGAATAAAATACAAAAAGTCTTATTTATGACAACTTTGATTTCTGATTACCATGTTTACCAGTTATTGATTACATTTGTCTCCTTGGAAATTGGTAATAATGCATAGTGTGACAAATTGCCCCAGGGGGTGATGGCGCCTGAGGTGCTCGAGTCCTTTGATCGCTGCTTCCATCTTGAATTCACATTGGTTCTCTAAGTCTATTTTTTAGTATTTACGGTGTATTCTATTTATTTTATTGTTTACATCATTTGCTAAGCTGCATTCTGAGTTCAGTCCATTAACCATTTAATGGTAGAGTATCCTATCTCTCCATCACTCTACGTCGTGACAATTGAAATAAATGCACACAAAACCTCTCAAAGATGGCAGTCGATTAAAACTCTGAAGTCATATTGGTCAATCATAAGCCTTGTCTGTGTAAACAAAGAAGACGCTTGACAGTGACTATTTTTGACGTCCAAAAAAGAATAGTTACATTACAAAGATGACGTGTGAGTGAAAAGCGTATCTATGCAGACAAATCAGTTTTCAAAATAACTGGGTACATGTACCAGTACTTTTTCAGTATTATTACCGATCCTGTTCTTTTACAGTTCTCTCAAAAATCAGTAATTAGGAATCTTTTTGAGCTTATCTGGTACTTAATGCCATTAACTGTTCCTGTATCGATCCAGTACAAAAGGAAATAGGCTCCCACCTCCTTCCCTCTTAGGCTTTGTTTGGTTTACGGTTCACACCATAATTCCAAGACGCCTTCTGTGGATTGCTCCTCCACAAAATAACCTACTATCTCAAACTGATTCCAGATAATCTACTCCATATGATCTCCACTCCATTTCTGCTTCTGGTTCTCAACTAGAATCATACTCACAGACTGACACCCATCCTGCTACAGAGGATAGAACACGCACTGTTCCAGTTGACAGAGCGGTTCAAGAACTTCAAGATCAAGAGAGAATTCAGGCTGAGATTCGCGTTCCATTCATTTCTGTACATTGTGTTTCCAGCTGATTTCCTACTAAGGAACATCTTCGATAACACATTAACCCAGTCTTTACCCCCTTCCAGCATGAAAGAGGGATATGGAGAATTACCTTTGTAAATGTCCCTTAAATAGGACTCATATTAACCAGGTTCAGTAAGTTTTCTTTTTTTGTAATTGTACTCTTTACTGATTAGCCACCTCAACAGCACTTTTGACGATCTCCCCAGTTAATCCAGTACGCCAACAACATCCTAAACTTTCTAGTGTTTTAACAGTAGTTTTATCAATTTGGTTCAGTATTGATAACTGGATTGATAAGGATTTCATTATCTTTTGCATTAGCTTAGCATTTACTGATTCATTACTTGGACTATACATTTATGATTGATTACTTTAATAGCATTCTTGTACATGGGTGCATACAATTTTTTTCTTAACAATCACGTTTTTAGTTTGATGATGGCTCCCTTATCTATCCAATGCGTCAATGGGACTCTTAATAATCTGTTACTTTAGCTGTGCTCTTATTGATCCATTACTTCAGCTGTATTCTGATCAATCCAGTACTCTTGCTGATCTAGTGCTTCAGTGGTACTCCCAATCGGTTGTTTCCAGTTTAGGGGTCGCCACAGCGAATCATTCTTTTCCACCTCAATCTGTCCTCAGTATCCTCTACTCTTGCACCAACTAACTTCATGTCCTCTTTCAGCACATCCATATATCTCGTCTTTGGCCTTCCTCTTGACCTCTTGCCTGGCATCTCCATCTCCAACATCCTTCTTCCAATATAACCACTATCCCTCCTCTGCACATGTCCAAACCATCTCAATCTGGCCTCTCTGACTTCAAAACAACCAACCTGAGCTGTCCCTCTGATGTGCTCGTTCCTAATCTTGTCCATCCTCGTCACTCCTAAACTGAACCTCAACATCCTCATCTCCGCTACTTCCATCTCTGCTTCTTGTCTCTTCCTCACTGCCACAGTCTCGGACTCATACATCATAGCTGGTCTCACTACTGTTCTGTACACCTTTCCTTTGATTCTTGCTGACACTCTTCTCCACCCACTCCAACCTGCCTGCACTCGCCTCTTCACCTCTTTTCCACACTTACCGTCGCACTGGTTTGTGGACCCCAAAAACCCATCAGTCGGGTACATTGGAGGTAAGCATCAAAATGAAGATGTGAAACAAAGTTCACTACACAGAGCACTTTGCACAATGGTGGGTTGTAAAAAAAGACTGATTACCTATGCTAAAGAACTTTAACCTCAGGCACAACTGTTTACATTTGCATAAATAATGTATTTCTAATAGAAAAACAACCAACACTGCATTAAGAAACACATTAGGAAGATATTTTACTTTACTTACAGTAAGTTTGGTGCTTGGTCTATTTAAGTACATCTCAACTTCTTGAAGATACTTAAAAAAATCCAGTGTATATTGTTTCCACAGATAAAAACTGTGCTCTTCCATACGCTGGCTCGCTCCTTATTAAAAATGAATGTTACTGCTGGTAGGTAGAGCAGCTTTTAGTAGCTGTACACCCTTGAACAGAGCATTGCCTTTGAATCCTTGTCTTTATTTGATTTTAGCATCTTCCGTAGCTTGTTGTGATTGATCATTTTACCAAAGCTAAAGGCAGAGCTGTGTGTGTTGTGCATCAAGTGACATAGATCAGTAAATTGGGTAACTTTACTGTTCCATAAGCACATTGAGGTTCTCAGTTACGGATCCCTTTAAATCAGTATTAGAGATCACCCACAAAACCCTCAAATCTTTGTGTGCAGTGGAGGCGTACATAGCCCAGCCCTCCCCCTCTCTTGCTCAACTCTTGTCACAGACCCACTTCAAATTTAAAAGAGAGAACTATACATTTAGTGGGTTCCTTTTGCTATTCCATCACAAGATCAATGTGCAGCAGGCTCAAACTCCCCTTAGGACTGAACGTGTGAGTGAATGTTTTTATTGCACGGTGATGGACTGGTGACCTGGAGTACCCCGGTTTATACTCAATGTGCTGAAGACCCTGAAATGGAAGAAGACTGAATGAACTCAACTTTGGTTAATTCAGGAAGGAGGTTAATGAGATGGCTGTCTGGTGCAGTTATCACAACCTGAAGCTTAATACGCTCATAACGGTAGAGATGACAGTGGACTTCAGGAGCAACCCCCCTGCTCTTACCCCTCTTACCCTAATGGACAGTTCCGTTACAACAGTGAAGTCGTTCAGGTTCCTGGGCACCATCATCATTTTTCACATTCCATTGTGAAAAAGGCCCAGCAGATGTTGTACTTCCTTCGTCAGCTGAGGAAGTTCAACCTGCCTCAGGATCTGCAAAAACAATTCTACACTACCATCATCGAATCCATCCTCTGCTCCTCCACAACTGTCTGGTTCAGCTCAGCCACCAAATCTGACCTCAGAAGACGGCAGAGGGGTGTCAGGTCTGCTGAGCGCACCATTGGCACAACCCTCCCCAATCTCCAAGAACTGTACCTATCCAGAGTGAGGAAAAGGGCCAAGAAAATCACTCTGGACCCCTCACACCCTGCCCACTCCCTCTTTGAACTGTTGCCGTCCGGTCGTCGCTTTAGAGCTCTGAACACCAGAACGACCAGGCACAGGAACAGTTTCTACCCTCAGGCAGTCCAGGTCATTAACAACTGAAAAAATGTTCCTACACGTACCACTCTGCACTAATTTTGGTACGACTGACTGATATTCACTCCACCTTTGCACTACTTAATGTCTATTTTTTATTTATTTTTATACTGTGTTAGAATGTCCTTTTGTAAATTTCGAATGGTTATTTCATAACTTTAGAACGTCTTTTTTGTAAATTTGGATTAATATTTTATTTTTTAATACCTGTATCTTGTCTTGTCTTGTGAATCTGTTGCACTGTAGTGCCTCTGGACAAAAACACATTCCTCGTATGTGCAAACATACCTGGCAATAAAGCTCATTCTGATTCATCTTCTTTCTTTCTTTCCTCTTTCACACAGCACTGATTTCGGAAAGTTGGCGTGAGGAACTGAAAGATTTGGCATCTAAAGTCAGTGCCTTAACCGGTGCTGAGACACAGGGGGAAAAAAGAGAGGTACAGAAGCCCCACTATGCATCACACTTTCTATAAAAACAAAGGGTTTGTGAAAGCAATAGGTTTTATGTGCAAGCTCTTCTACTCTTATCACGACAACTCAGACAGTGTCCAGTGGGTGTTGAACTAAATGAAGATTTTCAAAAGAATGAACAGGCTTCGTCTATTAATGTAAAAACAGTCCACCTATCCCTCAAGTCTGTAATCTGGAAATCGTGCCAGCCAGTCTCACCTTGGTGGCTCAGCTTCACCTTACTAGACATCTTATACACTAAGATACCTTTTCCCAAACTAAATCGATAGCTGAAATTTCGAGAATCAAAATGCTTTCATGATCAATGAGAAAATTATCAGCGTCTTCGCATGCTGTGCATTTCCCGTTTGAGCGTTAAATTGTTCCGATCAAATAATTCTGGAACTTTGCCCAATAGCTGTCTCTACCTTGTGTTGTACTTTATCTCATCCATGTCCTACTAAAATGCTGGATACAAACTCTTGCATGACCAGAATTTCTTTGCACTTAATTGAGGAAATGCTCTGTTTTGCTGTCGCTTCTCAGTTGTAGCAGAAGCAAATACCACTGGATCATGCATATACTCTCCCTTGTAGCATGTAGTCAGCTCATACTATCCTTCAAGTGAAACATGGGTAAGGAGGGTCACACTGTTCCACAAACAGAACATTTTCTCCAGGACCATAAAAGTCCCACAGCTTACGCTAGAATATGAATATTTATTTCCTTCTCAGTTTAGGCCGCTTAGTCGATATAACACTCTGGGTAAATAACTTTCAAAACAAATGCTGTCAATAAATAACTAGGACTTAACAATTTTACGGTGGCTTTTTAAGCTGCCCATGCTTATACAAGAGCTGTCATAGCCACAGGAAAAATAACAAGAGAACGGAGACTGTCTTCAATTCAGAGAACATTTTCTGAAGAGTTATTATTATATTTTAAAGGTTCCCCAAGCTCTCGGCAATAAAAGCAACAAAAATAGAAAGTCATGCACTATTGGCCAAAAAGAGATTGACACAGCACAAAAAACTAAACACTGTCAGCATTTTCTCACCCTCGAGTGTCTATAAGCTTGTGTAACACATTTGAAAAAAAAAAATACAGGTGCTAGTCACTAAGTATATCATGAAAAAAGTTTATTGAACTAACTTGATACAAAAAGTGAAACTTTATTTACATTTGTTCCATTAATTTCTTGAAATTTGGATACTTTAACGAACACTAAAGAAAATCTCAAATTCATTATATCAATACACTTGCAAATGACTTTAGATGGTGTCTCAGTGTAGTGCTGTAGGCTGATGGATTGACAGTTTCCCAAAAGATGACCATTGACACCTTTCACAAGAGGAGATGATGCTGTTGTTCACAGAGTTCTGTGTCCAAACACATTTTCCGAAAATCCTATACTTTTACTTTTTAAGGCATTTCTCATCTTTTACAAGGCCTGAACTGCAAATCTTGGTAGCAAAATGAAGATAGGTTCTTGGGGAGTGGTGTGGATGAGTTAATTTGACAGTCAAGAACACTGGGTAAGAGTAATTGATGTTAGAATGGCCAAAAAATTAACTCCGCCTAAAAAAAAACCACATGTTTCCTCCAATATCTCCTTATTTTACTTATAACGAAGCAAATAAACACAATCAATTGTAACCACTACATGTCAAGGACATCTGTAGCAAGTTTGGTGTTCATACTACAAGAAACTAATATTCTGTAAAGGTTTTGATTGAACAAAGTTCAGGCGTAATACATGTTGGCACAATTTGGCACAATAACTGAAATATGGAAAAAATCTTGTCCAAAGCTTCAGCTACGTTCATAGTCTTCTTTTCTTGCTTACGGGACATGATTTCAGCAAAAAAAACTCCTAAAGAAACGCTGTAAAAGGGGGCTGGAAGCTCATTTACCCCATCTTGCTGCGCTTTTGGCAACGCTTTCATTCACAAACGCTTTCGACGTCGAGTTTCTGCGTGTCCCTACACCCCGACCATCTGTCCAATCCGGGAGCTCTATATATCGCTGGAAAGCTCTGATTCTATGGAAACCAATCAGCTCAACCATTTTGAGACTGACGGGATCGCCGACGAATCACACGACGCGCAGCGTGGAGAGACCACCTCTAACGCACGGGGAGTCATTCCATATTTGGTGACGTAATGACGCCACAAAGCTACAGAAATAATCCAAAATGGCGTTTGCGTGAAGCTATCGACCGGACATAACAACAAACGGACTTTTATCGCTATGGAAATAACTTTTTGTTGAAAAAAGCGGCAAAGGTAAGACAAGATTTACATGCTTGCTTGGTTTTCGCTGGCGTTTTTTCGTGGAACTTTCGCTCCCTGCTCTGAAATACTTCATGCAATGTTAATGAGTTGCATATCACTGGATTCAGCTGGTTGTTAACTTTCATTTAATGTAATGGTTTTGGTGTTTCCGTTTATATTGTGGATACATATCGCACATAAACAAAAACGTGGTCATGAATTATACTCCGGACATGTTGTTGTTTATTTGCATGGCGTTCGAGCTGTGGTTCACGAATATGAAATTAAATTAGATACGTTTTTAGAGGAGTTTCCGCTGAACACAACGGTATTTAATATGTGTGGGTTATTCTCAGGGTTAGTGAGCTATGAGCGAAAATGTAACGCACAAGGGGGCAAGTCCCCGGTACCGGGGACTCTCGGGCTTTAGAGAGACTGGGGAAGGAAAAGAGTTTACAAGCATTAGGTATAACGTCTTTATTGGACCGTTTCTGGACGTGTATGTAGATTGTGCTTTTATAATGGTTCAAATCCAAAAAGGGTTCAAATTAACAACATGCAATCCCGGACATCTGTTTGCATGTACATTTGCATGTTAATGGACAGAACATGTTTTTCTGATTTGGACACCCTCGAACCATCAGATTCAGACTGTATTTCGGGGTAAAATCCATGTGTATGTGATCACATTGTTGGCTGAGTTTGACCACAAGCTGCCATGATGCTTTATAAACACACATGGTGGCCTATATTACCATACGCAAGCGAGTACGGTGGGTGTATTCGTTCAAAAAGCATGTTTTTACAGTTTTAGTTCGGATCAGAGTTTGATCATGTTCGAAACACAAATTAACCACTCTAGAGTTCGTTTGGGTCCCTCAAAGCAGGTTCCCCCTCGAGCAGGTCATTTTTTTTACCTGGTTTTGGTCAGATTTTTTGTGCAGTTTATGACAAACCCGAGCTAAGGGGGAAAACAAACTCTTAACTAATTTGAATTAAATTAAATAGGTCTGATGTGAAAGCCCCCTAAGTGTGTTTATCCCTTATCCCATTTTTCTTCGGTTTGGTAGTGAATCCAAATAGTCTATACGTCTTTGTTTTCTGTGAATAAATTGATAGAATGTTCCAGATGAGGATCGTTCTCGCAGACAGACACAGTATTCCTCACAAACTGGCCGCATCATACCCAACACCTCCTGGGGCGGAAAGAGGCGAAGCAGTCGCTTGTCCCACAGACGAACAGGGCCAAAGACACTGGATGGTATGGAGATCAAGGTGATCAAATTTTTACTTATATTAAATGAATGTCAATGTTTCATTTCAGATTACACCTTGATTTTTAAATCTGGAGGACAGAAAGATCTGTGTTCATGAGTACACAGATCTGTGTTCTCTCCTCTCTTGCAGAGGGGTATGAATAAGAACATCTGGAATACAACCTTTTCTGAAGATAATAAAATAGACTCATCGAGCCAAGAAACAAAGAGTTCTTTCAGTATGGAGTGTCAAGTTAGGGCACTCTACAGCACCTCCTTTAGAGACCTCAAGAAGGCAGGGTACTCTGCAGTATTGTTTGAACCACAACCCCAAGCCGAGTCATCCATGAGAAACCCGTTCCTAAATTAGAAGGTGCAAGTATACCACCTTTTATCTCAGCACATGTCTGCCGAGGGGTTGGGTCATTTGCAAGACCATTACAGCTCATTGTTTCTCACCACGGCCAACATCACAAAAAAGAAGGGTTGAGATGGGGTCTAGAGCTCAAGGCTCAGTGAGATGAAATTCCCAGTCCCTAAAACAAGTTCCATGTCCTATAAATGTGTCTTAGTTGGCGGTGAAATAACATTGCAGCAGACCCACACAGAGTCAAAAAAGCTCAGCGAGTTTGAAGATGAACAAATAAAATCTCTAAGAGTCTGTTAAAGTGTACAACACAAAATAACCAGCTTTGTTATTTGCAAAATAGTCAACTTCCTTTCAATTTTGGAAATGCAGTCCCTATTACTTATATTAAAGTCTTGGTACCCTACATGTATTTTTGAACCCCAACAAGAAGAAAAGCATTTTTACAGAAGTAAATACTTTTTGAGCCTGTTTAGGCCTTTACAAATGCACCTTAAGCTGTAAAACAATAATCCTTCTGTGCTTGAGCTCTAATGAAACCCTGCTACAATGGAAAGTAGTGAATGTACAGGAACAGTGTTAAATTGATGTTCCATAAAAACTAAAAATAAAATTAACATATAAACTTGGTTTTATAATCTCTTTGTCATCCTCCATAAAAAAATCTATTTGTGCCATTTCTGTTGCTGTGGAAACATGTAAAGTAGTTTCTAATGTCAACCAATTATACAGATTTGTTCAACGGTCCAGTTAATGTAAAATCGCACTATACATTTCTCAGTAAGAGTTTTCTCAGAAGAAATAGCTGTCCGTTTTTTTTGGATTTGGTGCATCATTTTGACCCAGTACATCCAGTAAATTTTCCCCTCCGGAGGAACCTCCCTGTACTTTTATTTAAGCAACATTATGGAACCAATATGCTGCTTTCATTGTACGCCTCTTCTAGTTCATTTAAGCTAAGCCTCAATTACTATATTTTTTACCAATATTTTGACAGCAAATATTGCATTTCATAGTTTAATCGTGTATTTCATATATTCTTGTGTCTCAGGTGTTGGAGCTCCTGTGTCAAATCCTCCAGACAGATTCTCTCTCCATGGTGCAGCAGTGGCTCCTGTTGGCCAGTAACAGAGGTGATGCTTTGTTGCATTAGCATTGCCTTGTTTACTCACTTTAGACACACTTTCTTTTAGTAAAGATGTATATTATTTAGGTAGACTTAAATAAGTACCCAGGTTGGTGCATTAAATTAGTCTATGACCAGTCTAGGAAGCTCATCTTTCATATTTATTGTGACTTGTTCTGTCTTGCTAATGATGAGCACTCAAGCATCTCTCGCTGTGTTTGATGCTCTCCCTCTCTCTCTCTCTCTCTCTCTCTCTCTCTCTCTCTCTTTCAGAGAAGCAGCTGGTGCAGGGTTTGTTGAGCCAGGCCATGGGTGAGCTCAGTTCTCTGAAAACAAACACACAGTCGTCTGCAGCTCAACTTTTGCCATTGACGGCTGAAGATCTACTTCATAACCAGCTGCTAGACTCCAGAATCACAGAGCGCCAGAAGAGCAGGTCAGACTAACTACAATTAGAGTTTAGTTGTTAAAACACATGTAAAATCCAGAATTCCATTGTTCTTCTGTTACAAATCCTCTTACATGACTTAGGACAAGGTTTTACAAGTAAAATGAGGACAGGTTAAATGATGTAACAAGTCACAATACTTTAAAACTGTCTATTAAGCTTGGTCACTAAAAGCTTTGTTAACACTATGCAGGATAATTGGATGAATTGTGAAGAACTTTGATCAGTTGTATAACCCTTTATTTGACTAGCAGGTGCCCATAAGTCATCTTTTTTTTCAAATTGTATTTTGGCGTTGTCGGCAGGATCTCTTTTTGAACACTTAATACACTGCAAAAATGGAATTCTATGCAAAAGATTACAAAGAAGTATTATCTTATTTTAAAAGATAAAAAGAGATAATAAAAAATGCTTATTCTAGTTATTTATTTGCTTGAATTAAGAGCTAAAAACAAGCTTTTGATTTTTGCCACTAAACTTAAAACTAGAATCTGAAAATACAAAAGTATAGACATCAATGTTAAGTTTTGATAAAAGTTATGATTAAAACATAAACCCGTCTCAGAATAAGAAAAACATGCTTAAATATAGTTAAAATCGGAGAACTGGGGAGCAAATTTATCTCTGAAAGAATTCTTGAAGCAAGAATAAAGGGCTTGTGAAAAAGAACAAGGAAGTTATTTCTGGTTTTAAATTCCTTTGAGTTTAAGTGGTTGAGCAGAACGCTACTGCTTCAAATCAGTTTTTCATTAATATTGTTAATTTCTATAATTTCAGTAGAGCAATCGGTCAAATTTGAAGCAGGTTCTTCTAGTTCTAGACTATTTTCTAAGCACTAGTTATACACTAGTTATAAGAATAAATGTCCTTGTTTTAATACCGTGTCGTGGGTGGCGAGAGAGACATAAATGGTGTGCCTTTTCCTGCACGCTTATTAGTGTGACTTCCCTCTCATCAGCTGCTGTAGCACTTTAATGCGTGCTGCTTGATGACGCGCAGCTGGCAAGTGCATGCAGGCTTAATGAGTTGCACCTGGCAAACGCTGATCACACCCCCGCTCGACACAACCGTTTTTCCTAAAAAAGTCATTATTAAAAAAGAAAATATGTTTAATTTTAATCTATAATTTGTAGTTTTAAGAATATACCATATTTTCAGGTACTAAGTACTAAGCCCAAACATTCTTAAGCTTTCTTATAAACCTTATAAAGTGTGCTGGAGAGAGTGCTCGACTCTGAAGCACTGACACCTGAGTTTGAATTTTGAGTGAATGGATAAATATGCAGCAAAGTTACTTGCCTCATCTCTGTTTATACTGTCCTATCTGATATCGCCCAAAAAAAAACAAGTCTAAAAGTTAACAAGATTTCCCTCCTCACCTACATCTCTCATTCACTCCCCTGTTTTCTTTCAACACCCTCCTGTCCTGATGTAATTAGTGCGAAATGGTCCATGGGAAAAATAAATAAATAATGACATAAATTCATGTCTTCCATCCGGAGGAGGAAACAGCACATAATATGTTCACTTCCCTGGAGATAACAAAACTGTCCAGCTCAACCGAAACACCTACCCTCCCATGTGTTGGCTTTTAAGCAGGACAGAACAGGGTAAAAATAAATAAAATGAAATATAAAAATAAACTACGTAAATTTAATAAGATTTTCATGAGAATTTCATGTTTTAAGACCACATATCACTATTTGGTACTACAATTAAACGTATTTAATTTAATTAATTCTGTTTTCCCTAAAATATATTAGCACATATATCTTATTTTAAGACAAGATCGTATAAAGACATATAGATACTTGTTTATATGCACAAATCATCCTAATTTAAGACAATTTGTCTAGGTTTAAGTTCACTTCTGACAAGATACGCGTTTAAAAATTCTAGTTTCAGTACAGTTTTACTTTCTAAACACTTGTTTTGAGAGTGGTTTTGTCTTCAGCTAGTCATTTTGGCTAATTTTGAGAAATCTTGCCACGTCAAATTTGCTTGCCCCATTGACAGATTTTTTTTTTTGCTTGATCTCGGAAGAGTTTAACTAGATTTGAGTTTCTTTTTCTTGTACCAAGAGAGCGTTTTTTGCAGTTTAGTTGTACTTGATGCTTTGGACTCTACATCACTATGTGTTGTCTTCAGGAAGCAGCTATGTTTGTTCATCAAAGTTTTGTGCAAGAGGCAGTTTTACTTGCTTCTGTTTTTCTAATTTCAACAAATGTAGACATGTCGGCCTAATAATAAGTAAACAGACCTTTTTTTCCTTCCAGACCTATGTGTTAGTTCTTCCTAAAGACTTGTGGAGGCCCGATTTGGTTAGTAGGTGACACTATTGAGGCATGCAGGATCAGGGTGTTTTGAGCTCTCTGAACACATGTAAACATTCAATATCCAAGTCTTTAGATGAAATGGAGTGTTAAAACAAAAACTAAAAAAAAAGAAAACCTTTATTAAGGAGAAACATATTGGATATGAATTCATGTTTACAAAACATGACATCTGACTGGGGAATTAATAGATAAGAACAGTTATGTGTGACCAGCACAAAATGATGAAGAAACAGGGAAGTAGTTAAAGGTGACTCTCTTAAGATATGTACAGTAGGTACAGAAATGATAAAACTGCAATCGGCCTCATCATTATTATCTGCATTCGATTGCATTATCTGATTCAAATGAATGTTTTTATTGATATTATATTATCTTTCCCCATCAGCTCAGCTGCTGGAGAGAATGTTGTGGAAGAACCAGGTGAGTGTGAGTCATGTTTCTGTACATGAGAACACAATGACTGTTGTCAGCTTTGAATACAATGTGAAAAGTTGTGTAAGGGCTAGTGTTTAAGTTTATTTTTTGAGGAATGTCCAGAAGGACAGGAGATCACCTGGTACACAGTCAGTCCACTGACTGGAGCGAACGACAACCTCCCGAAAATGATAAATGTAAAAACATTGCACAAAATGCTTTTAAACGCTAATTTTGTAAGTGTTATAGGGATGCAATGGTACACATAGCTCACAGTTTGGTACGTACCGCAGTTCGGTTCGGTTCTGATGGCTTAGCAAATTGTTATGTCTTTTTTGACCGTTCTTTGTAGGGATTGCATGAACAGATACATAATGTTCATAGAATTCACTTTATTTTTTTTTAAATTAAACATAGACACATAGAAAAATTTCCACTTTAAATTAAAAACAATTAAATAAACAATCGTAGCAAAAGTTACAAACACCCAGGGGTCCTTAAACCAGGAACAGCTGTCTGAAGCAAGAGGCAACCTCCAGCTTTCCCTCTTGAAGCCTAATAGGAAGTGACTTTAACTGCAACTCCTCCACCTGGTTCCAAAACATGGCAGGTTCTCATTCACTCCCATATTAAAATTAGCAACTTTGGAACTAAAAAAACTCATATTTCCATCTCTGGCTGCAATAGTTTTGTTGATTTCTAGATTTGACCTTCATGAACACTCTGAGAGGGGTGAATGTTTGTTGTAAATTTGTTGGTTTAATATTTATTTAGCCTTAAAGCTCTGCATAATTTAAGGGCAGATGATTGACAGTTTTTTGTTGATGGGCAGATGATTGACAGTTCTTTCAGCCAGTCACGGCGTCGTCCTCTGGAGTCAGTTACTCGGGCTAATTTCATCTGAAGAACTTTGCTACTCCTTGTGTTTTTTGTTTTTAGATTTTACGGGCAGTTGTGTCTGTTCTGTGTTGTGGCTTTAGAGCGCCGAGTGTGGTTTCTACCCCCACATCCCACCTGTGTGAATTTTTTGCCCACTTTCGATTACCGGGAATTGATGAATTTTCACAAAGGTGATGGCTGGCGACGCCCACTTTTAGCTTAATTTCATTTTGCCAGAAACCAATGGGTGTTGTCACTGACGCTTCGTCCATGTTATACAGTTAATGGTCTGAAGAAGGAGCAGAAGAGCGCTTGTGTTTCATTTGTAGCCTTTTGCGCAATAACATCTGAAAAAAACATCGCTGGTACACTGAGACATTATTGTTTACCGTTCTTTTCCATCTTTGTCGTATTCTTCTGCAAAGCCATCAAAAAAGCGAACACTGTCCCCTTAGTGCTGACAGTACTCTCTGGCGAAGTCCCGCCCTCCCCTAATTTTAGCGTTCGCTGATTGGATATTTAAACAAAGGAGCAGTTCATTGATTGGAGATTTGCTCGTGGATGTACGTTTCATTCCCGTGTGCTTTTTTACATGAGAAACTAATAATAAAACATACAGGAGTTATTTAAATGAGGAACCAAAAACCACGGTTCACAAGGGCGTACCGAACGGAGGAGGGTGTAACAAACGGTTTTCATTTCAAAATCACTAAAGCAAACCTTAAACCTGCATTGAACATACCACAGACAACAAAACAAGCTATATAAAATACATATATTAACAAAGTATGTAGTTTCGGTGGTATTTTGAAATTTTTATGCGAAGCGAGTTGCACATTGGTGGGGGCGCAGACACTGATCCTTACAATAGAGCCTTAAGGGTAACAATAGCTTTAGCACTCTGATCTGTGATTTCGATCTGAAGTTTCTGAGAGAATGCGGCACATTCGACAACCAAGGGTGCCAACAGTAGCTCAAACATATGACTCTGGCTTTTTTGATGATGTGGGTAGGCTATTGGGTATGCTTGGTGGCGCTCAACCAACATTTAGTACAGGAGACAGGAAAGAAATAGTGAAACACAAATTCTCTCTTTCTCTACATTTTTGTCAACAATTTCCGCTTTATAAGCCACTCAACATCCATGATTTTCTGCTGTGTGTTCTTTGATTTCTTCCATGTCGTCTTCTTCTTTCCTGTTTCCCCGTGAGGTGCATCTGTTGTATCGAGTCTCTGTGTGTAGAGACCTTTAAGTGCACATACCAAAATTGTAACTTTATCTCTGTGGCTGGTCGGTTGTGTGCATACGGTTTCAGGAGCGATAGGCTGTTCCCAGTTTAGGGGTCGCCACAGCGAATCATCCTTTTCCACCTCACTCTGTCCTCAGTATCCTCTACTCTTGCACCAACTACCTTCATGTCCTCTTTCAGCACATCCATATATCTTTTGTCTTTGGCCTTCCTCTTGATCTCTTGCCTGGCATCTCCATCTCCAACATCCTTCTACCAATATAACCACTATCCCTCCTCTGCACATGTTCAAACCATCTTAATCTGGCTTCTCTGACTTCAAAACAACCAACCTGAGCTGTCCCTCTGATGTGCTCGTTCCTAATCTTGTCCATCCTCGTCACTCCTAAACTGAACCTCAACATCCTCATCTCTGCTACTTCCAGCTCTGCTTCTTGTCTCTTCCTCATTACCACAGTCTCCGACCCATACATCATAACTGCTCTCACTACTGTTCTGTACACCTTTCCTTTGATTCTTGCTGACACTCTTCTGTCACACAACCTTAGAGATGCCGCATCTGTTCAAATCCACAATGATGAATTGATGAATTTCTCAGCACATAGGTGGTAAATTAACTGGATTAGGGATTTTTGATTATGTACGCCAGGGGCGTGGTGGTTGAAGCGGTGCGTTGTTAAATGGCGCAGGAAAGCTCGTTTTTTCCATCTGAATGACCGTTCGTTCAGTGAACTACACAGATTGACAAAAGGCAAGATATTCTCTGTGATCTACGACAGAAGATCAAAACCCAAGAGAAGAAAAGTCCACAAAGCAAACACTACTTGATAGCATTTATGGGCGGGTTATGCAGATAGCTTGATAGAGAAGTATAATCTCTGTTTAGCTGTTAATAGAAAGTGCCAGGTTTCAAATTGCTCCAGACATGCTGTAGGTTGAAGTATCCAAACCTTAATGTCTAAGACTGGATCTGCAAACAGAAATGGAAATTCCCTCCTGAGATTTGAGCAAAACTGATGTAAATACACGAAACTCTGCCTTCTAAAATGCATTATGCACCATTTACTGAGTCATGTTTTGTTTTCGCTAATATTAGAGCAACTCAGTTAATATTATTTGTTATTATTATTATTATTATTATGTTTTGTGTTTATAAAAACTACCATTCAAAAGTTTGGGGTCACCCAGACAAGATTGTGTTTTCCAAGAATAGTCACACTTTTTTTTACCACAAGACATTAATAGAAAATATAGTTGAGATATTGACAAGGTTAGAAATAATATTTATTTTAAATTATAATAATTTTTTCCTTCAAACTTTGCTTTGTCAAAGAGTCAGCAGCAATTACAGCATTGCAGACCTTTGGCTTCGAGCTGTTAGTCTTTTGAGGTAATCTGGAGAAATTTCACCCCACGCTTCTAGAAGCACCTCCCACAAGTTGGATTGGCTGGATGGGCACTTCTTGTGTACCAGACGGTCAAGTTGCTCCCACAACAACTCAATGGGGTTTAGATCTGGTGACTGCACTGGCCACTCCATTACAGACAGAAGACTAGCTGCTGCAAATTTGGAAGTGTGCTTTGGGTCATTGTCCTGTTGTAGGGTGAAATTGGCTACAATCAGGCGCTGGCCACAGGGTACGGCACGCTTTAAAAAATCGAGTTATTGTCTTTTTTTTTTAAATCCCTTTTACACTGAACAAATCTACCCCCAGACCATCACGTTACCCCCACCATGCTTGATAGATGACGTCAATCTTTCAGTTGTTCTGCGTCTCACAAATGTTTTTCTGTGTGATCCAAACACCTTAAACTTTTATTCGTCCATCCATTAAAACTGTTTTCTAATCTTCCTCTGTTCAATGCCTGTGTTTTTTTTACCCAAATTATTCTTATTCTTTTATTGGCCAGCAGGTATGGCTTTTTCCTTGCCACTCTACCCTTAAGGCCAGCGTCCTGGAGTTGTCTCTTTACTATAGATGTTCAGTTTCTTTGCAATTCCTCACATGTGCGTGCACTACGCACACACACGCAATTGGGCACACTGTAACACTGTAAGAGGGTGTTTGCAATACCAGCTTAACAAAAGATATGAATTAAAACAATATTGCTTGGGAAGTTCACCAAACATGAATTGGAGGAAGGTTCCATTCCAGGAGATTGAAGAGTCATTGAGTTCCTTTTAGAACATGCTGTGCTAGATGTGGTTTGCAGCTACTGGCAACAGGATACTGGATCCTATAATTGTTATTGTGCTGGGCAGTCGCTTAGTCAAGTCTTCTTTGTTTGCTTTCTCTATAAACATGTCCTTAATGTTTTTATACAGAGTTTGGCCAGATATATTTGATAATATTTGTTTATCATGGCTGATTTCATTAAATACACAGATATTTTAACATATTCCCACAATGTTAAAATTGCAAACTTCTAATTGCAAATTAAGCATGTCTTAATTTTTTTTATAAACCTGCCTGTGGAATAGGAAACATGAACTTTGAATAAAATATTGAGCTTTTCATGTTTTCTTTCAGATTTTTGTTCTGTTGAACATTGTTTTTTAGCCTTTATAAATCTCTGTACGTGCCAATCACAGTGTCTGTTTTGAATAATGTAGAAATGACCCAACACAACTATTGATAGTTTAATGTTAATTTCAAATATAATGTGTAGGTTTCAAAAAAGTTATTTTTTTTGGTTATAAACGAACATTACAGGATTTATGACCCATAACTAAGTAGTTCAAATTAAAACTTGAGAATATGTGAGACGGGCAGGTGCAGTGGATAGCACTGTGGCCTTCCAGTTATAAGGTTGTTGGTTCGAGGCTCGCCGGTGACCTTCCTGTGCTTGCGTGGGTTTAAATCTAATTTTACTCCGGTTAAAATCTAAGTGCTGAGAATAAGAGATAACCCTTGGAAG
Source organism: Danionella cerebrum (assembly GCA_007224835.1). NCBI lineage: Eukaryota > Metazoa > Chordata > Actinopteri > Cypriniformes > Danionidae > Danionella > Danionella cerebrum. Next base: position 26,427 of record SRMA01027089.1, on the reverse strand, counting down.
TACAAGGTTTATGATATGGCTTGTGGTTTTTCAAGACTCTGGGAAAAACCAAAAAGCACTATGGAACAATATATATATATATTTTTAAACAGTATGTTGTCAATTTTTAAGATCTTTGCCTGATAAGCTTAGGTTGTGTTATAAAAAAAACTATTTAAAGCATTGCCACAAAAAAGCTGTTTGAAAGGTAATTTGTTAGGGCAAAGTGTAATGTAGCCAAAAATGCTCAAAAAGGCTCCGTGCTTCTAAGGGTTAAGCTTATTCTATGAGTGAAAGACCCATGATTAAAGACGGGTAGAATACCTGATCATATGTCTGTGTTTCTTTTCTCACAGAGCGTATAGGGCAAGCTGAAGTTTTCACACTCCGCCCTGAAGAGTCATCATGATCAGTGACATCAGCATCAGCTTCATCAAGTTGTTTGCTATGATGTGGGCAGTGAGGATGAGATACCTTATTTATAGTTGTACTACTAAAGCTTACAAATGTTTTCTGGTGGTTTTGATTTGTTTATCTTAACATAGGCACTTCTTTATTGAGGTATGGATTGATTTGTGTAATAGTTTTGCTCCATCAAGTGATTCCACTTACAAATATGTAGTTGAAACTGAAACCACACATATGCTTTAGATTAAAATAAAAAAAGAAATACTAATGTCATTATTACTTTAATGTCACATTGTTCTCTGAAGGAAGAAAAACATTTTGTTGTAATGTTGAATGACGACTATTGATAAAGGGCCAATAAACACGCTTTTATTTTGATTTTGCATATCTCCACATGGGAGACTCACACTACCCAATGTAAACTCAGACTTAGTGAAATGACCTCAAGGCTTTGACATCAAGAGGATTATGCGTCTTCTCTTCAGGCTCTTCACCTCCTCCAAGAAACAATGAGTTAAAAAAGTTACTGAGAGCCCCATAGAAAACATCACAGCTGAGGTACTTTCATGTATTTATCGAATAAAGCACCTCCTGAAACATACTGAACTGTTCTCACAACATGCCCAATCAGACCACAGCTACAAGCTTAGCTAATGCTACATTTAATTTCCATCTCACCTATTATCAGTAGGATATGTCCTAAATTGGGAAAAGTGCAATCAATCAATCAATCAATCAAACAAACAACTTTATTTATCCGCAAGGGACAATTAAAATGTTCAAGACCAGCAACAGCAGTGATAACATGGTCAACAGTCTAGATAATAGTAAGTGTATAATATACAATTAGCAGCATTACATGCAAAGTTCAAATTAATTTGACATAAGATTCATAACAAGTATTGTTGCATCTTTAAATAAAGATACTTAGCATAAGTTAACGGTACTTTATTTATGGGAACTTCTACGTTACACGTTGTCTTCTATAACATTTTTTCATTTACCAGGTAAACCTCAATGACCATAGCGTCCTCTACTGGTCTTCAGTGTACTACAATCACAAAACACAGTATTATTTTATTATTTTAACCCATTACATTGACAGAACCCTTTTAAATGTTTGGTGTCTACACTGTGCTTCAGGAACGGATGAAGTCAAGTGTTGTGTGCTGTCCAATAGTACGAGAGTGCCAGTCAGTGCCAGTCGGAGTGGTCCAGTGAAAGTCTGAACCCAGACACTTTTCGGGGGCAAGTTTGTACAATACCCAACAGAACAAACTTGAACATCCCAACCACTCTCATGCTTCTTTTACACTGATCTGTTTTATAACAGCATGGTTTGCTTCGACTCATCCTGACATTCTTTGAGGCTCCACCTCCTTTTTCTGATTACAGTTGATCACTGACTGCTCAGTTTTTGAGCTCACTGATCAACCAGAAAGAATTTTCACTGCATTTTTCACAAGAGAAGAAAAGGCAACAGAAGCGCTTTGTTCTGGAGCAGTTTGTTTTTCTATTTCAAAAAATTTTATTATTTTTTGTTACACTGTTTTAGTGTGCTTATTACTAAATCAAAGGTATTTTATGTGCTGTCATTGAATCAATTTGTTTGACTCAATGTTCTTAAATCGCATTATGATGCATACAAAAACTCGATAATAACAAACATCTTTAATAAAAAGATGCAAAGAATAAAATATTAAAAAGCAAAAGATTTCATACAAAAAAATCTAAATTCCACTTTGCAGAAAGATTGTATTTAATTTTATTTTTGTATTTAAAGGTCAAAAATGAATGTAAATAACTTCAACAAACACATAATTTATTGTAAATGTTTTTACAAAACATTAACAGCTTGAACCGCGTGAAACGGCGACGTTCACGGAACTTTGCTGCCACCTGCAGGAAACACAGACTCATTGCTGTTGAGAACGAATTTAACCGTCAAAGAAAATCCCTTTATGTTCTTTCTCTTGGTTTCAGGTGGTAGGGTGTAATCTTTTCGATGTTTTCTTCTCCTTATCTGCAGCAAGTGCTGATTACAATTTTTAGAAGCAAACTAAGTAGTGCTTGTAGTCACCGAAAAATCTGATTGAATAAATATTTTTGTTTTGTTTGTATGTTTCTCTGGGCTATACGATTACTGTTAATAGGCTAAAAATTGATACGCCTACAAATAAAGTACAGCAAAAAACAAGAATCGGTTACATTTATGTCTAATTTAGTTGAGCACAGTGACATACTCAGTTAAGTTGAGGTGTTTGGGTTGCAAATGTGGTGAAAATAGTTCTCTTCTCTTGTTTTCATGCTCTTTTATTGATTAAAATCACTCAGTGTTTCACGACCTTGAGCATGTGAGGCAGAATCATTTTGGCTTCAATTATTTTGTCAACCCTGGACTATTCATAAGAATAGATTCCTAGATCTAGATTCCTTTAATATTTATTTCTCTTGAATAAGAAAAGGGACTAATTCAGGAACATTACAACTGTTTGTTCACCTCCACAACTCATTACTATAGAGAAGTGAAAGTTCTAGCCATTTCTAAATTTGCCCATTCTACAACTGCCAGTTGTTTTTGAACTGTGGAAAAAACCCCACTGAGCTGAATGGAATTCAGCAGGGAGGAATTTTAACCTGCAATCTACTGTCGGGACATCAGTTATGCTTTAAAGTAGAAGCATACAGTCTTAATTTAAATGAGCTATGTAGCAAATAGTTTAATTTTTTTTTTAATTGACCATGTTTTTAAAAAATTACTTGGTGGTAGCCTAGATTATCCAATCAGAAGACAGAGAAATGGTGGCATTTCATACGGACCCACTGAAACACAATTGTATGCAAATGAAGCCATCAGTACAGAGACTAAAGGAAATTTTGCTCCTGTGGCAGATATTTGACCAGAAGTTGGTGATTTGACCTAATCAGATGCTTAAAAAGCAGGGCAAACAGTAGATTCAAGGCATTGATCATAAAATTGTCAACACAGTCAACATTTTATTTCACCGATCAATAAACAATCAAATCCTTATATACATCCAACAATACATATATTGTTAAATATCACCCAATCGCTTACAAAGAATTCTTTGAAGAGCTACTAGTTTACAGGACAAAAAAGTAAGCAGAGTAACGATTATGGGATCTGTTGCTTAAACGTTCACTCACATCTTGAACTTGAGGAAAGTGTAGCTCCCTGATCTCAAGCCAAACAAGATCTACTAGAAGGCACAGATACAGACAATTGAATGGATCCTTACATTGTGGGTACTGTAGGGTGCTGAACTGGAACAGACTGAAAAAATGAGATATCGGTCTACGGAGTGATCAAACTCTCTATTGCTGAAACTGCATTTGAAGCCTTGACTCCAAAATTTAAAAGGCTCAAAGTCTTTTCAAGGGTAGAGATTCTCTGGCCCCTGGTACTGCTTTTAGATGGCAGGAAGTAAGAGGCACTAGAGGTGCTGGTCTTAGGAACCTCTGCACCAAGCGATTGAATGCCTTGGTTTCGAGAACCTGGGGTCTTAAGTTGTTGAGCAAACCATCTCTGAAATGAGAAAGACCGACTAGGAGGTTTTTGATGGGACGGACTTTCAGTGGGCAACTCAGAATCTAAAACAGGGACAAGCTGGCTTGAGGAACTTTGAAGAGTAGATCCAGGAAGGGTAGTGTCTGTCTGTGTAATGGACGCTGCACCACCGTCAACAGATTCTGGTTTTGAGGATCTAGTCTGTGACACAACAGGTTCACCAGTCTGATCTTGTGATGCCTTTGTACCAGAATTTAATTGTGGGCTTTTTAGAGATGCTTGATTTGGAGCAGAAACTTGACTGTTCAGTGGAAGATGTGAACCAAAAACAGCAGTGCCATGCTGAGTAAAGGTTCTTTGAACATGGGGCGCAATATAATCAGCAAAGGTGGATGATTGTATAGGCGTAGTATCAGAAGTAGAAGAGTGAACCAAAGCATTGTTTGGTTGTAAACCAACTGGAGCCATACTCTGGTATACCATTGTGCTAGGGTAGTACAAGCCAGGTGACCAATTAGTGGTGTAATATGACCCTCGAGAAGGTGTCCCCAGAGAAACAGGTCCACTGGAATAACTATGGCCATAAGCCAGACCTTGCACACCTAAAGGAATAGTGCCTAACTGTCTAAAGACACCCTGAGGTCTGACCGGCCAATCCAAAAAAGTGGTGGGGGTTTGTATTGGGACAAAACTAGAACCTCCAATCTGATGGCCAAGCAGACTCTGAGAGGTCATATCTCTTGAGGGCTGGCTAGAAGCCCAAGGGTAAACATGAGCAGAGAATGGACTTGAAGCACTTTGAAGATGGCTAGACACACTAGTTGGGATTTCTTGCATTACAAAAACTTGGCCAGGACTTGACTCTACATTAGAGGTCCCACTCACAGGCACAGAATAAGTGGTCAGAGGATCATGTGACCAAAGCGCAGACGGTTGCTGTTGAAACACTTGGATGGGGTAAAATGAAGCACTTTTAGAAACCAGCATATTTCCAGGACTACTTGAATAAAATGGAGCAGCAAGATTTCTTATTGGATGCATAGGAACATAAGTAAAGTCATTTGAATGTTGCCAAACATCAAGAAATATGGAACCATCCCCATTGGAAGCAAATGACCCAGGGCTAAACTGACCTACGGGACTTTGATAATGCACATTGGTAAACTCGTCAGTACTTGCAGCAGATGTACTGCTCTTGGATGACGCTACAAGGTACTTGCTAGCTGAGGAAGGTTTGCTCAAAGACAGTGTTCCAGATGAAACAGCCTGACCTTGGGAGCCTTTAGACTGACTGGTGAAACCAATGGTAATTTCACTCTCTCTGGCAGTCAAACGTTTAACAGAAGTGCCTAGTTGCTTAGAATCACTTTCTAACCAAGAACCACCTCGAGAATAATGAGAGTGCTGGTTGTCATAATCGGGTCCACTATGATTATGTCCAATTGGATCAAACGAATCCTGTACCTGCAATGGAACCCTACCATCAGAGCTCTGATTTTGGGTTAAGGGGTATGAAACAGTAATGGAGTCAGGTGGTGCATTTTGAGTTTGGGAGACAGAATCAAAGGCACTGGAAAGCTCTTCCAGTACTGTATAATTGGAGAAGGAAGAGGATGAGACCACATCAGGAATGCTTCCATTCGTTGGATCCTCCAATACAGAAGACGGAACTTCCTGAGGTGAGAGGAGCTTCTGATTGGTCTGAACGTTTGGGGAGGGTAAACCTAAGCACACAATCACTGTAGGTGACAATGATGTTTATTAAATACAAATTAGCATTTTTTTGGTCAATACCCACTTTGTCCACAATCATATTCCCAGAGGACCAAGAAAATCCAGAGAAAATGAATCCTGCAAAGAGTAAAACCCATACAAAATTGCTCAATCAATGCTTCTTTTAAAAATGTAAAGGAACAGTAGCAACTAACCTTTTCCAACATGGGTGCATAATAAAATAGATTATGGAACCACCTGTTTGTAAGTAACACATCAGCAACCAGACTCACCATAATGCCATAGCTAGTGTTTGTCTTTAAAAAGACTTTCCAACCAATCAGCTGACACTAATTGCATCCAATGCCTTTCACCTGTGAACACTTAAAGGTGCCGTCATTAGCAGCACCGTCACCAATGGCAACATTTTATTCATATATTAATGTATCAATGGAAATAAAAAAAAAACACATTGTGTTGTACACAATTCATTTTTCTTAGTTAATTTATGAATACAAAATTTAAACACAACACAAATTAAGTCATCGATGGTGTTTGGGAGCTGCAATCAAAATTTCAATGATTTCAATGTGTCAGGTCATGTTTTCATATCATAACCCAATTAAGGGAAATCAGAACCACAGCCATCTTGCGGCTTATTAGTAGCAAGTACCTATGATTTGGTGAACCGACATACTATACATACTCCAATACCATAGGTGGCGGTGTGCACCCGATCTGTCATGATTGTACTCTGCTATGAAAGAGGAAGAAGAAATGACACGTCAAAATGGCGATTGCTGTGTGATTACCAGTTGCTGTGGTAACTTACTCTGTGAACATATCCTGGTCAGAAGCAGGTTTTATTCTCTAAACGCTGAGTTTTTGTCGGTCTCCTCCCCTTTTTTAAAGACAAAGTGGTATTTCTCGCGTTAGTCATTCATTGCCTACATTTTACACACAATGAATATACCAAAATTCATTCTCTTAAAATTAAAAGAAGTAAAACAAACAAATAGCTACATTTTATTTGCTCTTTATTTTCTACAAACTAAAACTGTTACATTTCTATATTCTTTCAAAACTTTTATATATGTCACTCATCACAAAACACACCTTACCAGTAGCTTGTGTTTTAGGATATTGAACTCCAAATCTGACTTTAGGATCTGTCAATCAAAGTATATCATTTGTTTATTTTATTTATTTCAATTTGTTTAAGTAGATGCAGTCTATATAACTCCTCTACTGGTAACAAAAAATAAAATAGTTTAGGGTTACATTGTGTTGTACATGACCCTATGAATTAAACCCTGGCATTTACTGTACATCAATGAACTGTGTTCTGTGCAGAAGAAGCTGATGAAGCCTCTTTCTCATGTTCTTCCACACTCTGGAAGGTGGTGACGGGGGAAGACAACAATATATGTTTATTCTCAGATATACTTACATTCTATAGGTTACTGGACACAAAAATATGAAGATCTGATTGTATCGATTGTTTAATGTCTACAGACATAGTATTACTTCTATAGGTCTCTCTGTATCAGCAGAAATGGTGTAATCATCCCCTACATCCTGAGAAGATGAGCATTCGGTTGAGCACACTTTATAATATTACTTAATTTTTTTCAATACCCCAGAAATTAGAACACTTAACTGCCTGGGGTTCTGTTAAGACAGGAGTGTTTACAAAAATGTAAACACAAAAATGTTTACACATAATTATACACTACAGCAAAACGATAGAAAACACAATGCTAAATTTGTGAAAAGGTAACAGATCTTTTACAGTATCTTCATCGATCTCTGCAGAGGATTAGGCATTTACATGTCATACGTGAGTTTCAAATTAAGAGTATTAATCTGCATGTACAGCACTGTAACACAACTCAATGCATAAACAGAATCTATTGCACACAACAGTCCTTTTGAAAACATGATCGGGGTGTGAAGCTTGTTTTATTTACATTATTCACACCACAATTACTTTGAGGCATAATGCTGGTGAGCTGCATCTGGCATCATCACCTCTTCTGCATCGCAGGCTATTGTCTCTTCCCAGGCATCTCGGGAAAAATGCCCTGGAATGGTGAATCCATTCTTGCAAGACCTCTACTGGGATGTAATCACAGGCCAGCTCCATTGCCCTTAGGAGGTTCCCTTGAGTGTATGGTTGTATGTCATAAACCTTCCATCTTTCACGATGAAAAGAACTCCTCTATAGGGAAAGAGGAGTGCTGTGGTAGGGGAGTTACTGTTGGTGGTTAACCCCTCTCTGATTTGGCTTGTTTGAACATTGTCCCAAATGATCACATAAATGAGGATGGTGTTGTTGGCAGTCCAGCAGGATGTCTCTTAGATCCTCTATGAAGGTGAAGATACATTAGGAATTGTAAGACCCAAGAACAAGCTCCTCCAAACCCATGGCAGCCCAAGGAGTAATATTACTATTATTATTATTTGGCCAGGAACCTCAGCGATGGCATTTTGGCCAATGATGTTACAGCCTATTTGCCTTTGTTTTCGCAGGTTGAAGCCAGCCTCATCCAGGAAGAGGTATTTATGAGGTCTGGCCATTTTGTCCAGCTGTAATACCTGTGAAAGGGCACAGGTGTTCATGACAACAATCAAGTAGCACAGTATTGTCCAGAAGTAATGTAGGCCACTTTGCAACACTGATACATTTGAACATGGATATGTATATATATATATACATATTGCACTCAAAAGGAGCCCTATAGACCTGTTTCATCCGCATCTTTTGGCACTGGAGAACTCAGTCTATTGTGGCCAAGCTGACGCCATCAAAACTCTCAAAGTTGACATTATTACCAATTACTTTGTCTCTCATCTCCTGGCGTAAGATCTGATCTTCAGCAATCTGTGCACTCTGAACCTAATTTTATAGCAAGCGTCTTCCATGGCTGACTGTGGCAAGCTTTTTGCATCATTTGAGAAAATGAGCAAGGTTCTTTAGCAACATGCATTTGATGTACAAGGGAAAATGTGTATACAGGAACAGCGGATTGTGTTTTGTGTCTCCATGTGAAATGTGTTTATGATATTGAAAAATGATGGCTAGATTTAGTAAATGTGTTTAGGCAACTGGTTATTTGGTGTAGAGGATTGGCTTTTGTGTTTTAGCATTTATATATTATTATTTTGGCGGCACGGTGGTGCAGTGGGTAACACTATGGACTTCCAATTAGAACGTTGCTGGTATGAAGCTCGCTGGTGACCTTCCTGGAAAGAGTTTGCATGTTCTCCGGTTTCCCTCACAATCTCAATAGCATGCGGTTAGGTTAATTAAATAATCTAAATTCTCCTTAGGTGTGAATGTGTGTGTTCCACTGCGACCTGTCCAGGGTGTACCCCTGCCTCCCGCCCGAGATATGGCCGTTGTGCCAGACTGCCGTGACTCCAAAAAGGGAATGAGTGGGTTGGAAAATTAATGAATGAAGATGATTACTTTTAGATTATTATCAGATAAGAATTATTTACAGATTTTTCATGAAATTTCCATTAACTCCAAGATACTAGGTTGTGAACAGAGGTGGAAAGAGTAATAAAATATGCTACTCAAGTTAAAGTACTGTTACTTCAATTAAATTTTACTCAAGTACAAGTAAAAGTTCTGACCAAAAAATCTACTCAAGTAAAAGTAAAAAGTAACTCTTCTAAAAAAGAGTAATTTTTTTTTACAACAGTGGTGGGTGGGCATTCTAGTGTAGTTAAAAAGGTAAAAGATGGGGATATAAATTGAACCTGGTTGTTTTTAATTAAGGAAACAACTTTACAAATTAAAGAGCAATAAAAACAAATAAATAAAATACAAAAAATAAAAATAAAATAACCATATAAAACATTTAGGGAAATCTATTTAGTGCAAATGATCCAATAAAACATCACAACCACTGAATATGGCATAAACTGTGGACTCCTTTTGTTAGAGCATCCTTTTGTTAAATACTAAACAGTAGTCCAAAAGTAAGTCATAATGGGTCAGAAACATTCTAGAATTTATGAAAAAACTGTGCCATTCTGTCTACTGATAATAAAAAAAAAATCAAGCAGTAGTTTCCGGCTTGCGCTCCCCTCCTTCCCTCCACGCACAAGTATTATTATTTTTTTGGTTTATTTAATTTTACTTTTTTGTATTTTTACTCAGTAATGGATAGGATTTAAAATGTAGTTAAGTACAATACTTAAATAAAAACGTACCTAAGTAAAAGTAAAATTACAAAATTTAAAAGTTACTTAAAAAAAGTAGAAATACACAAAAAAACCTACTCCATTACAGTAACGCGAGTAAATGTAATGCGTTACTTTCCACCTCTGGTTGTGAATATTACCCCTAAAATTGTTATAGACAATCAGCAGCCTTCCTACAGAAAAACAACATGTCTTCTATTGAAATAAATGCCTATACTGGAAATCTACACTGAATGAAGCTTCCATCAATTTCTTCTCAAAGAAAAGGTTTATTGAAGTGTTGCAAAAAAAAGAAATCATTCATTCATAAGCCCAAATCTTCTATTTCAATAGAAGAAATATGCAAATAGTTCACTATATCAACCAGGTACGAGGGTGGGGGGTTGAGAGGATCCTTTGGTGCATTCCTTTATTGACTTTACTTGACCCTACAAGGCTCTGCTCTTGTGCAAACAGAATGAAACAATGTTTTTTCCTCCTAAACAACCATGTTTTGGTTTATTGAAACAGATGAATGTACATGTGAGTAAGAAATACATTTATGTCAATAACAGAAATCGAGGAACATTAAATGACCAAAGCCACACCCAATGAAGAGACCAAGTAACATGTCGATTTTCATTGTGATTGAATTTATGGTTCTACTTGGCATTTGAGACAGAAACGCATCTTATCACCAGAGAAAAATCCCATTCTAGAACAAAATTTTCTTTATTAGACACCAGGAAAACCTCTTTTTAGTTTTTATAAGATTTGTGATTTTCAAATCAAATGGGATCATGGGTGGCAAAGATATATTGTGATCGTTTCAGTTCAAGTGTTAGCTGAACAGGGAACAAAATCTCGTGTGATGTGATCTGCAGAGCTCGAATACTTCTTAGTTTTCACCTTTGAGTGCCGACACCAGCTCCCCACTCTCTTTGAGCTCCTGTAAAAGACAATTAAAAAACGGTTGAACATTCATGTTTAAAATCAGCATCATCTGAGCTGCCTTTAATCACAAAGCCGCCCTCTGCTGGAGAAAAGGTACCACGCGATCTGCCTTTTATATAAAATTCAGGATATGGCTTCTGTATACACCATAGAAAACCCACGATTCAAAGAAATGCTACACACTAATGACTGACATGTATTGAAATGTAAAAAATGTACACATTTGTTTTGGGTGATATTGAGATGACTAAACTATGCTTAATAAGATTTTATAAAGTGCATTACAAATTTTTAAACACACAAAAAATTGCTCAACCATACGTTTAGTACTGTGAGAACCTTGTGAAAACTTTTGTGTTGGTTGATTGCTTTTCTCGAGGAGGTACAAAGCTATAAAAGCTTGTACAGAAGCGTTCTAAGAATGTGGCTGAGACAGAAGATAATCTTGAGGAGGACCCTGATTATGAGTCATCCTCCTCAGATGAGATTGAGATTCCTAGTGCTGTCTCAACCATCAGCAGACACATAACCTTCACAAACTGGAAGTTTATCATGGTCCCTACTCCCCACTTGAATGATAGGATAGAGGTAGTGCTGCTGACGTCGCCAGGGTTCCAGGCTTTAACAAATATCCTGTCAGCCATGTTCCAGACATGATATCAGCATTTAAACTTTTCAACGATTGAAAATGATATACTTGAAATGACAAGCCTAGAAGGGAGGAGGGTCTACGAGGACAGCTGGAAAAACTTGTGTGACTGATTTGCAGCCAATATAGTTTTTTTTTTCATTCTGGCAAGAGTTTACAAAAACATTGTTTTCATTAATATTTTGGTATCAAACTGACCCCATACATAATTATTTTCCAGTATTTGCTCAAATAAATTATTATTTTCACATGTTACAAATAACAAAATATATACCAATGAAAAGTACAAAACTCTTCCAATTTTAGAAATAGTGAGTTTTATTGTGTATTTGACTAGAGTAATGCAATAAGTATTCTGTATGTGTAAAGGGCGGGGAGTGTGGTGTATTTCAGTAGTAGTAGTAAAGTAGTCAACAAAGACATAAACTACCAGACACAAAACTTTTAGCAAAAAAAAAAAAAATCATATTCATCAGATTTTAAATTGCTAGATAAATTGGTTATTAGGGTAACAGGAGGGATAAAGAGTGTTTCAAAATGAGTGAGCTGGAGAACCCGTATGTAATTTAATATTAAAGATGATGAGGACTAAGCAGTTTAACCAGATTTTGAGACACTGACACGTTTTGACAAATTGCGGACAAATGTGTGAAATCAAAGGCAACCGGTCATTCTCACAGTTAATGTTGCTGGAACTGTTTTCCAGTAATTTCAGTACAGGAAGGTGCTCAGAGGCATCTTTAAAATGAAAATTGCGTTGTTAAAATAACTCAGTCATTACTTCCGCCATTATTCTTGGTCTCTTTCATCACAATCTTCTTCCTAACATTATTTGTTAATTATAACGCTGTCCTGGATCACAGATTTCCTTCAACAAAGTCACAAAACCATGAGCAGAGCGTTCCTGTTATTATTTTACAATTCGTAAATTTACATTTGACCTCTTTTTATGTCACTGGTTTTATTCTTTGTTTCACCTTGACAATATCCAGTCCTCCGATCAGTTCTCCTTTCACATAGAGTTGAGGGTACGTCGGCCAGTTGGAATAGGTCTTGAGTCCTTGTCTAACCTAGGGATGCAATCAAAAATTAGCTTTTTGGTATAATTTGCAAAGTAAATGGTCCTTTGTATCTTTATTAACACCATATCTGTCCAACACACATTTTACTAAGTGGACGACTATATCCGAGTGGGACATCATTTTATTTAGATCTATTATTTTTATTCTTGGTCAAATTACAGATCCCCAAAATGCAGCCTTGTAACATACATCAGTGTGTGAAGCACATTCATTCTAGGGCATAACCAATTTTTCTAGCACGGACATGAAAATCGTAAATTAATGAGATAAAATGTACCATAGTACAATTAAAATAGAAGCAAGTAAATGATAAGACGACAGAATTGTAAATATGAATATTCTCATTAACCCTTTATGACCTGCCATAGAACCAAATCCGCCAGAGCGTAGTTTACATTTTTACCTGCTGTGGTGCCATTTTTGGGGTATTTTAATTTGCCATACATCAATAGAGCCCTTATATCCCAGATTTTAATAATATTAATAAAGTTAGCTCAATATTAACTGAAGAAAGTGTCAAAACTACAAATAAGCACAAAAAAAAATTAAATAGTTTTATTCCTCAAAATTGTAAATGTAAAAAAGTTGTAGAAAATGCTTTTGAAGCACAGTAAATTCATAGCTTAGTTGTTGAGATATAAAGACAAAACTAAAAACATGCACATTTTACTTAAAGCATACTCCATGAACATCACAATAAAATTGCACATTGAAATTTTTTTTCTAAGATACTTTTGATCATAGACAGCTTTGTATTAGACAATTAATATACTGTGCAATAAATAACAAAATGAAATTTTTACTGTGGTGAAATATATAATATATATATATATATATATATATATATATATATATATATAATTGCATACTACTACTCAAGCTACTTACAGTGCAACAGTATTGTACTGCACTGAAGAGTCTTTTTATTACTGGTTTACTACACACCCACTCGTCGAAATAAACGTCTCTATGTGACATGTTTCATTTGTCATATGTATGTCTAACTCCTTTTGTTTATGATGCAAAAGAATTATTGTTCCATCTTATGTGGTTACGATTTGAAAGGCACTTAAAAATTATGGACAGAGGGGATAATTAGGATGTCTCTGTACATTGCTGCATTTATCTTTCCCTCCATCCTGACTAGTCTTCCAGTTCCTGCTGCTGAAAAACATCCCCACAGCATAATGCTGCCATCACCATGCTTCACTGTAGGGATGGTATTAGCCTGGTGATGAGCGGTGCCTGGTTTTCTCCAAACGTAACGCCTAGCTTTCACTCCAAAGACTTCAAATTTAGTCTCATCAGCCCAGAGAATTTTTTTTTCTTGTGGTCTGAGAGTCCTTCAGACGCCTTTTGGCAAATTCCAGGCGGGCTGCTATGTGCCCTTTACTAAGGAGCGGCTTCTGTCTGGCCACTCTACCATACAGGCCTGATTGGTGGATTGCTGCACAGATGTTTGTCCTTCTGTAAGGTTCTCCTCCCTCCACAGAAGAATGCTGGAGCTCTGACAGAGTGACCCTTAGGTTATTGATCACCTCCCGGACTAAGGCCCTTCTCCCCCGATCGGCTTAGATGGCCGGCCAGCTCCAGGAAGAGTCCTGGTGGTTCCAAACATCTTCCACTTACGGATGATGGATGCCACTGTGCTCATTGGAACTTTCAGAGCAGCAGAAATTTTTCTGTAACCTTCTCCAGCCTTGTGCCTCGAGACAATCCTGTCTCGGAGGTCTACAGACAATTCCTTTGTCTTCATGCTTGGTTTGTGCTTTGACATGCAGTGCCAAACCTGCGACCTTATATAGATAGGTGTATGCCTTCATGTCCAATCAACTGAATTTACCACAGGTGAACTCCAATGAAGCTACTGAAACATCTCAAGGATGATCAGTGGAAACAGAATGTACCTGTTGAATGTACCTGAATGAACTCAATCTAGAGCTTCACGGCAAAGGCTCTGAATACTTATGTACATGTGATTTTTCAGGTTTTGTATTTTTAATAAATGTGCAACAATTTCAAAAATATTTTTTGATTGAATTTAATATTTCAATGAATTTAATCCATTTCGGAATAAGGATGTAACATAAAAAAATGTGGAAAAAGTGAAGCACTATGAATACTTTCCGGATACACTGCAAGTCAATTTGCGTGAAGTATTTATTACCGTTACCATAGGAACCAATCTTGGATTTCTGTATCTCAGCTTTGGAAAGTCAGAGACATGGGGGCTGATTTATTTCATTATATTATGCCACTGAACCCTCCATAGCAACCTGACTGTTTAACATAGCAACCATACTGACCTATCTCTATCTCAGCTTTAAATAATCACAGACACATATGGGTTGGTTTATTGCACTAATGGTTGGACGTGGGGCACTGTGTTATCTAAACTATGTAAACTATTTTGCATATAAACATCTAAGCTTAGGGGAAATCTTACAAGAGATGAGGCTTGGGTTACTTTAGTCATGGAGCATGTTAGCTATATACTTTAAGCTGTGTTTGCTGGGAGACTAATACCATTGTAGTTACCTTTTCAATAAACACACTTCGTTCAATAGAAGTCATCTTTCAAAATGTTCATCCAAGCTCAAAAAATATTCTCAACAGTTTTATTAATCTAGTGTAGTGGTCCCATAACCCTGTCCATGGACTGGTACCGATAGGTGTACAAATTGTTGCCAGGCCGCTAAAGAAATAATTAATTATTTCCTTGTTATTTATTATCGTAACTATCTTGTATTTCTTAAAATAACCATATTCTTTGAGATACATCTCGGAAACGTAACCAACAAGCTGATAAAATGAAAAAGAAACAAATGTGTCTGTTAAATGCTTTCTTTCTGAACTTTGGAGACCTTTGACCATGAGGTAATGAATTATGAAGAAAACAAACACATTTGAGATATAAAAACGACCAGTGTAGAAAAAATCCGAACATGAGCCATATATCCTGAGGAACGATGTCTATGTTAACCCAATCTGCGGTGTGAAAAGAATGGGTTCCAATGAACTCTTACCTCTTCATCTTCCAATATGTCAAATGTGTCATATTCAACCCTGAAAAGTAAAAAGTAATACATTTATAGCGTGTATTCACTAGCAATAATTCAAAAACAAACTTAAATAAAAGATTCTGTAATGTCTCTCACCCCGCACTGTTGATTATTTCAAGAATCTGACGACTGAATCCACACTTGGCAGCCTGAGCATTCACAAAGACACGAGTTAGGAGGGTTAGAAACACCAGAACACATTTTCACATCATAAAAGGCTCCAGTGAAGTGAAGCCAATCAGAGGAAGTAAGTTTTTAACTCGACGAAACACACAGAGATGAGTGAAAAGCTCAAACAACAGAGCAGATGAGACATGAGAAGCTCCTCTGGGCCTGAACCAGCGAGCTTTAATTTACAAACGTACAACTACACACCCGACAGAAGATATTCTGAAGTGAGTCTCAATAACTACGGCAAGGAGAGGGAGAAATATCTTGGGAAAAGACTTTAAACTCCAGCAGAGAGCATCTTTCATGTGTGAGGGTTGAAGATCAATACAGTTATGAGGAGAGGTGAGGGGTCTTTCCCCTCCATTAAAGAAAGAGAGATGCAGGTCTGTCAGGGCTTGAGACATCAGCCATTGATTTCTGCAGCCTTTTCCTCAACCATACACGCACAGCAAAAAGAAGAACAACGAAAAAGAAACAAATCAATCTCTTTCATCT
>SRMA01027088.1:136426-185526 GCA_007224835.1 Danionella cerebrum | reverse complement strand
TCCATCCATCCATCCATCCATCCATCTGTCCATCCATCCATCCATCTACACATGCTGTCCTTCTAAAGAAGTCCATCCATCCATCCATCCATCCATCCATCAATCGGTCCATCCATCCATCCATCTACACATGCTGTCCTTCTAAAGAAGTCCATCCATCCATCCATCCATTCGTCAATGCATTACATTTGTAATACATTTAAAAAAGCACGATTTTTTTTATCTGAAATGTTCATCATCATGTTTCTCGTTGTTAGATGATTGTTCTTCAGTCTCTTCACAAATACCAGCCAAGACTCCACATTGTTGAGGTCTCGGAAGCTGCAGCAGAGAATTCAAAGACTCAGATCTTCAGTTTCCCGGAGAACCAGTTCATTGCAGTCACTGCATACCAGAACACTGATGTATGTCCTGTTTCACTGGTTTTGTGAATCCGTCACTGGTCTTGCCATTCCCAGATCAATGCTTCAGAATGTTCCTAAAATCATTGTTTTTCCTTTATTCATTTGGAAGAAACTGTCCATTTCATAAAGCTTCTGATGTTCTTCCAGATCACTCAGCTGAAGATTGATCACAATCCATTCGCCAAGGGATTCAGAGACAACTATGACTCGTGAGTCACGATGGTTTCGTTCAATTAGTGCAAAGATAAATTAGCAGCAGTTTTACGGAACACCACCATTTCACAGATTTACCAGATTTTCTGTGTAGCTGCAAAATCATGAGCACAAAGGTGAGAAACATCAACCTGCTCTTCTAGGGGAAAACAGTCCCTCCAGTCTTTGGTGGATCTTTCTAGAAAACTCCTGCACATTAAACAATCTTGAGACACCTCCCAAGGCAGAGATGCCTGAGCCACCTCAACTGGCTCCTCTTCAAATAGAGGAGTAGCATATCTAATGGCTGGTGGTGCTCGTATCTCTCTTGAAATCTTGATCTATTCATTTCGGGTATGACCTACAGACCAATGTTTGTAAACCACTGATTCCTCGTGTGTTATCTTAGAGTCTGGTACCCCATCTGACCATATCTGTTTTTCAGGATGTATTCTCTTCCTGAGCGGTTCACTCCGTCCCCATCAGACTCTACCCGAGCACCGCAGATCATCCCAAACCCTCGATACTCTGTTCAACCCTTCCTTCAGGACCAGTTTGTCAATAACCTGGCTCCTAGTCGACTCTATAACAGTGACCGGACCTCTACCCTCCCGGCAGAGGAACCCTCCCGCTGGGTGCTGGCATCGGTACCTCAGAGCAGCGAGGGGGAATATTCCAGCTCTCTACTACCATACAGCTTCAAATCCCTCCCGCTACAAGGAGCACACTCCATTGGATACTACCCAGACACCTTCGCTTGGACGCCCAGAGGTTCTAACCCAAGGACCATCACCTCCGGACTGCCCTGGTCTCCCCGGCCCAGTCCAACAGGTTTAATGGAAGAGGATAATAAAGAGAAACCGAGAGAGGAAAATTCCTTCAGTTCCGTGTGGATGGAGGGCAGCGCATCAGACAAGCCTTCAGACCCCGAGCTGGGCATGTACTCACTGGTGTACAAGAGGAGGAGGATTTCGAAAGAGGGACAAGATTTGAGCATTTCAGAGGATTTCAGCAAAGACATTTCAACCAAAGCAAATAGCTCGTATGCTTTTTACACCAGCGGAAGCTAGGGGTGCCCACAATCACAACACCCACAGTAAAGAAAGAAAGATAAGAGAAAGACTAAACGGCGAAATGATTATTAGTAACTCAACTTTTGATTGCAGACAAAACCCTCTCCAAACCACAATAAAGCCAACATTTAGCTGCCGTTGTATGTGCTTTCGAGTCAGTGCTTTTAACAGAACAGTGAAGACGCCATTCATCTTCTAGAGAACGAGGGAATTCTGTGACGGTTTGAATAAATGTGCAACCATTATGTTTAGAAACATCTTTATGATACCATTTTATTTTGTTTTAAAAGTTATAAATCCTGTTTTCTATGGATGATATGGATTTAGAGGTTTTTGTGGAAAAATAAAATATCTGCCTCGGTTCCTTTAATATTAACCTTGTAAAATGAAAGGTAGATATGTAAGAGAAATGATCTTTCGAAAGAAAAGTGCTTACGTGGCGGTAGAGGGTTTTGCATATGAAGTGTTTATTGGTTAGCACATGCAAATATTCGTACTCCATTACCATCTCTGATAATAACTAAAAAAAACATTGATTTTACAAACAAAAGATAAAAATCTGGTTTAAATGTTTTAGATTTAAAAAAAAGAGACCAAAACAGTGATTTCTACACAAATATTTTGAAGAACTGATCATTTTGTGAGGATTTTAGTATTCCAGACACATTAAATTGTTTAGCCTGAGAACTTTGTCACCAGCTTAAATCTGCCCTCTCAAAATACCAGCAGTAGATATACAACCAGGCTGTAACAATAACTATTTTTGTACATTTATCCGCTAATACATAAATAAAAGTGAAAACCAATATATATGTAGATAAAATCACCAGAAAAATATCTCTATTCTTGACAGCTCAAAATATTTCTTTGCTTTTTCTAAAAAGTGCTTTAAGTCAGTCATACCTGTCTGAGTCCATCCTGTGTCTGATCCTGGTGTTTTAAAAATGAGACTTTTTTTCAAGAGAATAATGAATTTGTGTTCAGTGTGCTTCTGCTCCGAGATCTTGAAATGCGCCGCCTTTTCAAATGAGTCACTGGTGAAAAAACCCCTGGAAGTTCTTCCAGTTCATTGAGCTGCCAATCAAAATCATACTAGCCAATGAGTACGAACCACTAATATCCCCACCCCTGCCAAATTTCAGGATAGCAAACAAAAAATTTGAAAGTGAAATAAAAAATGTTGAGAACTCAATCAAAACTTTGAGATTCGAAACTGAAGCTGAAAGTGAAACCAACAAAATTTCAAAAAACAAAAAAAAACTAAAATTTCTTAAAATTCAAAGAAAGATCTCGAGCAAACATTTGCCAATAAACAAAGCCTTAATTTTGATTTTCTTTGTCTACTTACAAAGAACATGAATACATATCTAAACATTAAAGGCAGGGTAGGTGATTTCTGGGAGCCAATGTTTACATTAGAACTCACAAAAACACTCCCTACACTGAAATGACTCACAATCCCGATAGCTCTCGTACACACAAACATCACTGAAACATCACTTGTATCAACAATAAGTGAAAGCCATGTTTGTTACTGTGGTAATACAGGTGGACTGTGTTTTGGTAACATTGTGCCCATAACCGTTTTGCTCTGGAAGACAACCAGTCTGTGGATCCTCAGAACAAGAGAAAGAGCTCAGAACAAGGTTCATCAGTAGACAAATGAAGACAAGCCCTTGGGCTTTTGTAGATATATTACATCACAGGAACAGATTGGACTGAAAGCATCAAGGAATAATAATAATAATAATAATAATAATAATAATAATAATAATAATAATAATAATAATAATAATGCACATGATCATGTTCTAGATTTCTATTAATGACTGAGTTGATTGTGGTTTTATTTTACAGTTAAATGTTATTCAAAGTTGAATTGTTTCTGTGCTCTTCCAAAAAGTGACTTGTCATGATAAAAATACTGCTGTGAGTGAATGTTTGTATTAAAATGATGTTTTGGGACAGAAATGGTTTTTTAACGGGTGAAAAAATGTCGGGTAATTTGAAATTGAAAGTTTTAAACTGGGAAATAGTAAAGTTAAATAGCAAACTTTAATTTTCAAGTTCACAGAATTTAAAGTGCTTTTCAGCAGCAAAACATCAACATAAAAAAAATAAATTATCTATCTGTAAACATGAGGGAAACGCAGAAAGAGCAACAAGAGTTCAATCTTTCGAATGCTGGCAGTGTTCAGAACTATGAAAGTGAACTGGTGCTCTACAGGAAGTCCTCGTGCAGGGATGATTGATCGGATGGTAGGGTGTTAGACTTGTAAAGGTTGTCGATTCTGCTCCAGTTCATAAATCCATCGTCTTTTGTCCCATCGTGGAGCAGAAGATCTCGAGAGCGCTGAGCGACGTTCTTCCTGCAGGAACACAAATCCCTGTGAATGCTCCAACGTTTCGTATTTAGTTTCTATAACATCTGACTCATCTCGAAGCAAAACATTTGGAGAAGAAGTGTAAGAAAGTATCCTGATACAACATTGTCACAATATGAAGCCCAGTTATTCTTCAAGTTCAAATATATACCGGTATATAGTCTACAATAAGTGAAAGCAATGCTTGTTACTATGGTAATACAGGCGGACTGTGTTGTACAACCTGTCTGTAGATCACTGGAGCAAGAGAAAGAGCTCAGAACAAGGTCCGTCAGGACAAACGCTATGTAAGGTGTGCTCTAGTTGTTTACAGACGCTGTAATGAAACTGCTGCAACTGACAAAGTTTCGGCAACAGTTCCGAGTTTAAAAGAGACCGAGGCTGGATTAACCAGGACTCTGTTTCCTCTGAAAAAGCGCAAGATTTTCATTGGTACACAAAGAATTTCAAGGAAGTGATTCAAGATGACTCTTTTTGATTACACTTTTAAAAGCATTTTATGTATTTTGCTCTTTTTATATACGATATAAACAGTGAGGAAAATAAGTATTTGAACACCCTGCTATTTTGCAAGTTCTCCCTCTTAGAAATCATGACGGGGTCTGAAATTTTCAGCGTAGGTGCACGTCCACTGTGAGAGGCATGATCTAAAAAGAAAAATCCAGAAATCACGACTGTATGATAGAGCGGGAAATAAGTATTTGAACACCTGTCCATCAGCTAGAATTCTGACCCTCAAAGACCTGTTAGTCCAGCTAAAAAAATCCACCTCCACTCCCTCTATTATCCTAAATCAGATGGACCTGGTTGAGATCTGCATAAAGACACCTTTCCACCCCGAGACAATCAGTAAGCCTCCAACTACTGCCATGGCCAAGACCAAGAGCTGACCAAAGACACCAGAAACAAAACTGTTCACCTCCACAAGGGTTACTTGTGAGAACTACACGGGAGGAGCTGGTCAATGCCCTGAAAAGAGCTGGGACCACCGTTACCAAGGTTACCAAGACGACATGGTTTGAAAGCATGCATGGCACGGAAGGTTCCCCTGGTTAAAGCAGCACATGTCCAGATCCGTCTTAAGTTTGGTAATGACCATTTGGATGATCCAGAGGAGTCAAGAGAGAAAGTCACATGGTCAGATGAGACCAAAATAGAATTCTTTTGTCATAATTCCACTAAGCGTGTTTTGGGATGGTACTCATCGTTCTTCTTCCTCCAGAATACCATCCCCACTGTGAAGCATGGGGGAGGTTTGGGGGTGCTTTGGGGATGTTTCTCTGCACATGGGACATGGCGACTGCACTGTATTAAGGAGAGGATAACCGAGGATGCCATGTATTGCGAGATTTGGGGGAACAACCTCCTTCGCTCAGTTAGAGCACTGAAGATGGGTCGAGGCTGGGTCTTCCAACATGACAATGACCCGAAGCACACAGCCAGGTGAACAAAGGAGTTACTGTACTAAATATTCACATTGATTTTCTCAGGTGTTCAAATACTTATTTCCCGCTGTATCACACAAATAAATAGTTTAAAAATCATACATTGTGATTTCTGGATTTTTCTTTTTAGATCATGCCTCTCACAGTGGACGTGCACCTACGCTGAAAATTTCAGACCCCGTCATGATTTCTAAGAGGGAGAACTTGCAAAATAGCAGGGTGTTCAAATACTTATTTTCCTCACTGTATCTTCTCCAGACCTCGATTGTAACAGGTGGTTATTCGAGTTACTGTCGGCTTTCTGGCCATTCTCCTCTCCGTTCACTGGATATTTTCTCTTTTCCCAAACATTCTCTCAAATCCTTAGAGATGGTTTTGCATGAAAATCCCAGAAGATCAGCAGCTTCTGAAATACTTAGATCAGCCTGTCTGGCACTAACAACCATGCCACATTCAAGGTCATTTAATCCACCTTTCTTTCAAATTCTGATGCTCGGTTTGAACAGCAGCAGATCGTCAGGATCGTGTCTACAAACCTAAATGCATTGAGCTGCAGCCGTGTGATTGGCTGATTAAAAAGCTGCATTAACAGGGAGTTTGACAGGTGTTCCTAATAAAGTGGCCGGTGAGTGTATATAACATTAACTTAACTGTATGAGTAGATGAACAATTTAGAACTGGTTGAAAAATCAGACCTCATACGCTGGCGGCTCTGAGCTGGGAGCTGGACTGTATGCTGGAGGAGAAAATACTGAGCATGGATCATCCACCGCATCAGAGATTGGTGGAACAACCGGATCCAGTGAACATTGATGATCCACAGCATCAGCGAGCAGTGGTGAAACTGGGACAACTGTGCAAGGATGATCCCCAGCGCTCATGTGGATGACCATCAAGCGTTTCCTCTGAAAACATAAACTTCATGAGTTTCCAAAACTCTACATGATGCGGCGAGAAAAGAGAAACAATGGCACGTGTTACCGATCGGCACCAGCAGCAGGACGTGGCAAAGACAATGAGAGAGAAGACAGCTGCCAGCAGATTAATGCACACAAACGCCACCTCAGTCGCCGTTATAGGCTGTGCCAAAAACTACAACCAGAGAGGAATCGGTGAGTTTTGGTGAACGAGCCGGATTCTCATCCTCGTGATCATCTTAAAACCCCGGGAAGAAGCAGGGAGATCGATCAAACTCACCACACGAAAGGAAAAGGCCACATAGAAGACGATGATGAAGACGAAGATAACAGTGATGGAGCTGAAGACGTTGAGAAGATTCAGAGCTTGAGATGTCACCACCTGACGTCAAAATAATCATCGTGTCAATCACAGCAAACTGACAACTATTAGGCGTTTCTTGACACACAGATGTACAATAACTCATTATAATAATTCATTTATTCTTCCTGTAGTAAAAAGCATGTCAATACGTTTAAAAATAAATATAAGCAATATATGACATATAAAAAATATATAAAGCTATGGAGGTATAATCGTAGCAAAACTATTTGTATAATTGTATAGAGTTTGTGTTTTATCATGGCAAACTAACCCATTATATTTGGAAGTACACGATTTCCCTGATTTTCCTTGTGACAATACTTGGGGCTTATGGTTGTTGCCAAAAAGTTTCGGGCTCCAAGAAACTTAAGTCAATCTAATCTAAGTGGCTTTTTCTGGCAACTCGATCATTCAACCCATTTTTTCTTCAGGTGTCTCCTTATTTGCTCCTTGAAGCATCAACTAAACATTTTTTCAGAGAGTTCTATATTTCAGCTGAAGTCATTTCTGGGTTTTTTCTTTGCATCCCTTACAAGTTTTCTGGCAGTTGTAGCAGAAATGTTTGTCGGTTTCAAGAGTCTGGCATTCCCAGCTCCTTGGATATCTTTTGAAAATGCCTTTTCGGTTTTGTTTTGGACTTTTCCTTCCCTTTTCCCGTAGATCTTTTGACAGCTTGTTATCAGGCCAAAACCACCTGGGTATGTAAACTTCATTTAACAAAAGTTTCTGTTGTCTTTATGATTTAAGAAGAGGAAACACGGATGATTGATTTTAAATGGCTTCACACAACCTTTATTAATAAAATAAAGAATTTTCCTGACATTTTCTCAATTACAAATGTAAAGACCCCATTGGAAGTACTCAAATTATATTTTCGCGATTTAATCCCTATATAATACACCATCAACCAACATTATTAAATTATATTATCATTATATACACAGCAAATAACTCACAAGAAACTTAACGTACCAAACAGGGATTCCTGGTACACGCAGCTGTAGCCGTTACAACTCCAACCAACACAACCTTTAGGTTTTCCAACAAAAAAAAAAACAATGAAAGTCAAATTCTGGATCAGAAAAATGTAAAATTTGCAAAGAGAATCTCAGCTGCACTGGTTTTAAAAACGTAATAAAAATAACAACTTACAAAGCAGGCAGGGATCAGAAACAGACGCTCATAGTTCCAGAAGACAAGTCCAAAGATACTGGCACCATTGAGGATCTCCAGCCACTGACAATGAAATACAAACACAATTACGACAAACTGAAGCGATGCTCGTCCTTGAGGTTTCATTTGGGCACTGGAGGTTACATCTTAACGAGTGGGAACGATACATGAGTGAAAGCACTGGATAAGAATCTCAACAGAATAAGAAATTAATCATTGAAATCAAGAAGCGGTTTGATGATGAAAGTGAGCCCATCACTTTCCCTAAATCAGAATATTATTAATCACTTTGGGCTGTTTTCCGAAGTGTAATCCCCCGTCTATAATTCCCAAGAGCCACCGATTTCCAGCCTGTGACTAAAAGAGACACGATTCGTTTAAATATAACATAAGTGGAGAGCAGTGAGAGAAGCACCCGGGTGAGCCACTACCTCTGGTGAGAACCTGAAGATAGCACCACACTGAGAGGATGGAGATTCCATTGAGGTAGATCCCAAGTGATAATGGCTGATATAATTCCTCCAAACTCAAACTTCTTTAAATGTTTTATTAGATTTATAATCAAAAGATGGGTGCCATTTTTTCTTGTTATTTGTTTTTCTTTATGAGTAACAGGACTGAGGTTTTAGCACACAATTAGTAAAAACAAGTTAAATAGCCACAATGGTGCACATGCTTATAGCAAATTTACCAAATATGTGCATTTTACACTAAACAAATCAAATCTGAATTTGTGTAACAGGATAGTATTTTTAAATGACACTCGAAGATCACAAAATCATCAAATTTTACCTCTTGCGATGACCTAAAGGTCCAAGTGATGCAACTTCCTGCTGAATTATTGACTTTTGGAAACTCCCCAGTTTTTAAGGAGAGGGATGGGTGACAGTAACAGGAATGAGTAAAAAGCTGGGGACATGACTACATGATTTTTATTTTCTAAAAACATATTTGTGTGAATGAATGTATTTGAAACAAGTATTATATATGGATTTTTAGATCAATCGAAAAAATATAGATTTTAAAAGATCCTAATCATTATATTTTATGGAGAAATGTAGCATCAGAGACTGAGGACAAGAAGTAAATTGATTTTAAATGTTGTAGCTTAAGTTTGCAATAAGAACAGTCGCTTAGAAGTGAAAAGTATTTATGAATCAATTGTAATTCTTATTTATACAGATAAAGTAGCATGGACAGAAATGCCACTTATTCGGTGGAATGTCTCAAACGTAAAAACTTTTTTCCGTATTTAACACAAAGACACGTTTCACCGACAAACATAAATTATGCTTAAACCCAAACCGGATGTAGACAAATGAACCGCCAGCGTTACCCCGAGAATAGCAGGGTTGATCTTGAGGAATCCGGTGACTCCCGGTGGATCCCCGGGTTTAGTTTCCGTGACGAACACCGGAGCCGTGGAGAGATCTCCCCCAGGAGGCCCGATGACAACCTCGAGCCTCCGCGACATGTTTAGCCTCGCAGACCAGAACTAAACAGAACAATAATCTGTTTAATCACAAGCAGAAACCTTTCCGTCCGGCAAGCAACGAGCTCACTGCTCGACGACATTCTTCGAGCGAGAAAAACCGGACTAACCTGCGAAAACCCGATCACTTCATCAATAACTGCGCTCACAAACATCGTTTACTATGTGTTTCAAATGTGCTTTTGTTTTCTTTCAGCTGAAACTGAAGTGTACAGCTCTCAAACAACAAGAAATGAATTGGTGAATAATAATAATAATAATGCACATTTTGAGGAAAAGGTAGGTGTTTAATGAAAGATTCCCTGATCGCGTTCTGATTATTACATCTACAATTTAAATAGAAATAGTAGAGAAATGTGTAATTGCTAATTAAACAAAGGATAAAATTGTTGTTTACACTATAAACTATTGCATTCTATTCAGAGTGAACCGTGTTTTTAGTTACTTTTACTGTTTGAACGAATATGACACTTTTAAATATATTTTGTTTATTAAAGATCTTTTCCTGTGTTCAGGAATAAGGACAAATATAAAGATTTCCTGAATGAACCACCACCCACAAGCTCAAGAACATCAGATAAGATTTGTGTGAAAACTCCAAGTCTTCCATCTCAAAGCTTAAACAAACTCTGCTGACTGTTAAAAAAAAAAAACAACAACAAAAAAACAATGTTTGGGGTTCAGAGTATAAAAGTTATATTCTGTAATGTATACACTGACTGTGGTGAAATACAAAGCAATTTAAAACCTTAGATATAATAGACATAATTCTGCTAACCTCCATTGAAATAAATAATAAATAAATTATAAACTAATATATATATATATATATATACACACACACACACACACACACACACACACACACACACACACACACACACACACACACACACACATTTCTCAAAAGCAGCAAACCCAAAATAATAGTTTTACACCAAAATTATTGTTAAAAAAAAATTTATGGATTTAAAAACAGAACATTTCAATATTTAATTTTCTAGGCAAAATAATAAAAAAAAGTTCAACATTTTATTGAGAAATTAACAGAAATATTCATTCATTTTAAGTTTTTCCAGAAGCATTTTGGAAATAAAGCTCTTATAGTAAAATAATACTTATACAAGAAAAGGAAAAAATAAGAATTTAGATTTTGAGATTATAAACTTTACATTATTAATGTCCTACTGTTTCTCCTGAAATGACAAATTCTAAACAAAAAAAAACTTTTATTGGATGATGACATAAATTTGAATAAAAACAGATAGTGAACAGAGTGATAAATACAATCAGAGGAAAAGAGAGATAGAAAATATTTACAAGAGATTTTAATGCTTAAGATCATTTAAAATAAATCTGCTTACTGCTTTCAGAAGTGAGGCTACGTGCACAAGCCTTCGTGACGAGTCAAATGTGAACTAATAGTAGAGTATATATGTATGTGGAGTAGTAATGATTAACGACACACAAGCCTTTCAGAATGTGCGGATCATCCACTGCTGCTCTAAACAAGGAGGAACAACAATAAAGCTCTTGTGAAATATTCAAATCAAACACACACACTGAGCTGCTGGCTGATACCAGTGTCAGTGATACCAGTTCCCTTCTTGCAGCTGGTGGCTAAGTGTTCACTTCTTGAAGAACTTCTTGTTGAGGAGGAAGATGAGCAGGTTGACGTTAACTTTGGCTTTATCGAATAACTTCATCACGGACACCTCCTCGTACTGCAGCTGAAGCAGATCCTGCAGGACACACACCTGTCGGTTAACAGTTTGCCGATATGCTGATGTAGTTTTTATTAGTTAGATTATAATGCCACCAATCTTCTCAGTATGTGCATTACTCTCTTGACGCACCGGCTCGTGTGCCAATCACACCGGCTGTTTTGAATTAAGTGATGCAACCCAGTAATTGTTTAATTTCGATTTGTGGGTTCACAACAAGAACACAAGAGTCATGACTTAAACTTCGCAAAATGATTCAAATGAAAATGTGAGAAAATAGAGATGCCCCTGTCTGCAGACGGGTTCAGCCCCACCCACTGAACGTGCAGCCTGTGCACGTGTCGTCTCATTGGTTGTACTCATCTCATTAGTGTGGCAAAGAAGAAACTTGTGTGTACATGACGTACTGTACTAAACTGCTTAACATGACTTTCATTCGGCTTAGCGTGTAGCATTAACTCTTTGATGTCCATCAAGTCAATCCCTCAAGACAAAGATATTAAAATATTTGTCTGTTTTTAATGCATATAGGATGATGTGTTTGGCTTCTTTTTTATTGTCTTCTAAAATTCAAACTCTATTGCCATTCGATGCCTAAAAGCTCTTTTAAGAATAAATGATTTTGTATGTAATTTATGTGTCATTTTATTAAAATAATCACACATTTCTTGAAAATGTAACCGCATATGGTTGGTGGATACTCTTGCTGAGAATATTTCACAGGTATGCAGAACTAGTACTATTTATGGATTCTGCATTTATATAAAGTTGAAATTCATAAGATTTGTTTCCAACCGAGTTTCCTCTTTAGCCTGAAAGCAAGATCACGATTCGGCAGTTTCCTACAGTCAATGAGAAGGTACAAGGATATTTGGGATCTAGCGGGGAAAAGAAGGGATAACCCTTGGAAGTACAAGACCTGTGATATGGCTTGTGGTTTTAATGGCACAAAAAGTGTTTGGAACAGTGTATGAGGTTTAGGAGGTTTAGGTATAACCTTTTCATACCAAATGCCAGTGCTTTTTGTTTGTTTTGTTTTTATTATAGAAAATTTTCATATACCGGTCAGGATGTGCATACAAAACGGCGAGAACACAGGAGGGCGGAACGTCATGTTATTGCTATCGCAGTTTTTCTACACGTTTATCGTGGATTCATTCGCTTGTGAAGAGACAAGACTTACGCAGAACTCTTTGATGCACTTTGGACTTTATTCATGTCCCTTTTCAGCCCGGGTGATGCACAGAAACCTCTTTATTGTCCTCACAACGCCTTTATCCTGTTCTGATTTCTACTCAGAGCCATCACGTTACAGGGGTATATTGTTGTTTCTGTTCTACAGAACATTCAAACCTGGGCTAAAACTGGTTTGGTCATTTTAAGCCAATTTACTGCAGTAACGTTGACTGTAAATTATTAGGAAAGGGAGTTAACACCTGGCCATGCAAGAAAAAAATATTGTCAAATACAGCGACATGTTGAAAAATGTTGTGATATCATTTTTCGTTCATACAATCAAGCTCTAATGTTCGCTTTTTTGATAACATTTTCACATTGTTTTGTCCTTGTCTTTACGAATTTTTGTTTTGTCTCCACACTTTCCTTATAATCCTAATATTTTACAACCCTTTAATTTTTCTGATGGTTCTGTACATTTAGATATTTAGTGATCAGATTCTGTCTGCATTATTTGAAGAATCAGCATCTAAACGACCGTAAACGACAGCATCTAAACGGTCATAACGTCACTTTCACTTTCAGTTTCAGTTTCTGATGCATTAGGATCTTACATCGGCACACAGACAATTCAGTATTTGCGTGCTAATGTATAAAGTCAAGTGGCAAGTGTGCAATAAGAGGAAAGTGTAAAAACGTCAACAGAAAACAACGCTGAACGTTAATAAAACTCCCTGCACCTCAGTAAAGCGCTCAATAATTCTGAGGTCTCATTCAGAGGACATTCCTCTGAAAGGCTGAGGCCATAAAAA
The DNA here is from genome assembly GCA_007224835.1 of Danionella cerebrum. Classification (NCBI taxonomy): domain Eukaryota; kingdom Metazoa; phylum Chordata; class Actinopteri; order Cypriniformes; family Danionidae; genus Danionella; species Danionella cerebrum. The sequence goes on along the minus strand of SRMA01027088.1, from coordinate 172,370 downwards.
CAGAAACACATTCAAGTGGCAATAATAATCACCTTCCCTCTTAGCATGAGCAACAGCAAGCGTAAACACACAAAGCAAACATCGGTCTTAATTGGAAAAAAATAATCCGATATTGGCAACTAATCGGAATGTAGCACCTGCCGCGTGAGCGAGGGCTTTTATATTGTACCTGGTATTTGAGGGGGAACTTCTCCATGTCAACTCCCATGAAGCGAGCCTTAACCAGAAACGTTCCATCCTCCTCCGCTGGAGCGATATCAAAGATCACGTTCTTGAACCTGCGCGCACACACGCACACACACACACACACACGCATGCAGGCTTTAAAACTCTGCCATTCTTTGCAGAGACGTCCTCTGACATGTGACAGATCCGGAGCGAGTGTGTTTACTGTGTGAGCGGCAGATCCTCAATCTCGAGCAGAACTCCTTTCTCGTGCAGCCGAGCCGCTGTGTACGTGAGCGTCAACTGCTTCTTTTTTCCTTTCGTGTCACACATCTTCTTCCTGTTGGCTTGACTGTTGGACACACGCACATGAAACATCTCTGGACTCCTGATCGTGTTTTATCTGAGGCCGGTGTGAGTGTGTTACCTGAGATTGTGCAGGCAGGTGTTGATGTACTGACTGTAATAATCCACCTGCTCCGAGTGGAAGTTGCTCTTGCTGTTCAGACTCTGCAGCGTATGTCTGAGTTTCACCAGCTCGGCCTGCCGTCGCTGACGATACACACGCTGATGACGGATATCCTGCACATACAGACATTTTACCTAATATTTCAGTAAGCACAACAGTGTAGCGAGAATTCCAGGCTGGGGGAAAAAATTTGGTATCAATTGTTATTAACTCCCAACCCTTGGGGAAAGATTAGAACTAATTCCTAAAACTACTTACAGATGTAAGCAATGTGTAAGAGTAAGACAGACAACTGTTATATATACTATACCCACACATTCATACAGGAAAGAAGGAAAAACTGACGAATGAAAGGTTTACGGGGTATTAGAAATAAAACCTAAAGAGCATCAGTTTCATAAATTTGCAGAACAAAAAAATCTGACATTCTGTTCTTTTATTTCTTCCTAAACCTTGCTTCCAGAGTCGTCTGTAATGGGTTGTGATTAATAAACAAGACCACCCCCGCCCTCACCCTTAACTGACATTTCATTAATAGCAGGGGAAGTGTAACGATAAAAGATAAATTGAATTGTATGAAGCTAACAGTAGCATTAATAACTCGGTTACGATTCAAACTGTTACGAAATGCAATTCTTTAAATGCCATTTATTTTAATTTTTTCATTTCATGACTGTAAAACAAAAAACCATAGAAAGAATAAAATGGAATCAAACGCAATGCAATCTTGAAATCAAATAAAGTGCAACTTGAACATTTCAACCACGTTCGGTGCAAAACAAGCCAATAAAAAAGGAATTTAATTAGAGTTGACTAAGAACTTTGAGAGGAGAGATGTTTTCTCCTGTTTTCCCTACCGTGGCTGATTGAGACTAAATTCCTGTGTCTGGTTAGTTGGATCGCGAGTGTCTCCCAATGAGACGAGAGTTAATTTGTTCTTAGGTTCTTAGATTGTTGTGATTGGCTGATGGTCCGGATGGAACCAGTGCTTTTAAAACTCACAGCTATCTTGTGATTTGCTTGGTAATATTTCTCCTTCTCTCCTCTGTATCCTGCTTTATTTTTGCTAGATACACGCTACTACGATTGCCATTTTTGTTTATACTTTCATTTGCAACCTCACACTTTCTCTCTACTTCTACGTCACAAAATTGACCTCCAGTTACCAGAATCAATTGTCTAAGTCATGTGGGGTCTGCTTAACTTGCATTCAATTGGTCAATGCCTTCTCACATCCGCTAAATAACTGTAAGATCACAATAGCTGTCCAGATTAAAATATGGTAAAACAGCTCCGCCTGCTTGTTGGTGACCACTGGTTTACGGGATTAATCAATTGCGAGCGATTTATCCAAACCTAGACCAAAGTCATCAAAATGATCAACCACAATTCAAGTAGTGTCCAGCATTTCGCATTGAATTTGCACAGATTTATTTAGTTTTATGTGGGAAAGCTTGGATTGAAATGTTCTTTGGCTGGATCTCATGACGGGCGAGTGAGAGGGCAATATTTACAAATAACAAACATAAATCCCCCAAAATTCCTTTCATATTAAAAAAGAAATGCAATAGTTCACGCTCACCTGCGCAATAATTTGCAGGACGTGAGCATGAGTATCATGTTTCCTCAGTGTGCCCGTCGCCTGCAGGTTCCTAAGGTTCCTCTGGATCTTTCTCTTCTTCTCCTGTAGAGTCAGGTTCGAGTCGGAGATCAGCGACTGGTTTCTCTTCATCTTCTCAGGAGTGTGTGCATCTCTTTTAGCACGCTTCTCCATGAGCCAGCCATGCTGCACCTCCTGAGCACAAACACACAGATGCAGTTCAGTGCAAGGTCGCAGCAGAGCTGCTCGCGGTTTATCCTCATCAGTTCAAGAGTCTCCTCCACCTGATCTCTAGACGCAGAGACTTGGAGGATCTCACTGAGCGTGTCACCGGGCTGAGTCCGGATCACATCGATGATCAGCTGCTTAGTGCTTAAAAACAGAAACATTGTGTACTTGTAAACTTCAATCAAACATTACATTAAACTGCTTTCGTTGTTTTGTTAATAATTAAATAAAGTGTAAACCTCAACAGGATGCCCTTGGAGTCAGTCTGGTCATCACAGCTTTTAAACACGTCAAACTTGCTGGTGAGGGTGAGAGAAACCTCCATCTTAGCCGAAGACTGTTCTGTGTTTGGATCAGTGGGGTTCAGATGTCCTTCTCCTGTGCACAAAAACAATCATGTTTTGAAAGAATCCAACGTTGATCTCCAAATAGATATGTAATGGTTGAGTGTTGATGTCCAAGTCATTAAATGCCATGACCCCCCGGATGTAAACATGTGATTTTCTGAGATTTGCATATGCTGAACATTATTTAAAGGAGTAATGACATGTTGAGCCTTTTAAGTTGATTCATAAGAGTAGATTGAACAAAAAACTGAACCAGAACAAAATAAAAAAGTAAAATTTTTTAATCAGACGAGAGGTAGGAGTACACCCTGGAAAGGTCACCAGTCCATCACAGGTGTTTTATTAAACCTGTCGTGTTAAAGCGCGTTACACGAAGGAGTAAGCTGATGTTCACATCTGGGTCACCACTGAACACGGTCACAACTCGTTGAACAAAAATGTATTTCAATTATTCATTTGCCGTATTTTTCGCCGTATAAGACGCACTTGGAAAAGTTGGTGCGTCTTATACGGCGAATGCTAAGCGCCGCGGAGCGGAGGGCAGTCACGGCCGTAGGAGAGGTGTAAGAGAGGCCGCGGCTACGGCCTAGCTCCTGTTATGGTAAAAATATACCTTCTCAATTGATAATAAACACTGGAGACTGTTTGACAGAGAACACAGCAAATGCGGCTATTTATTGTAAAGATTTAGCAGTCTCAACGCTTTTCCTACACACGTGTTATTCGCATTGGAAAAGAACCTCGAGCCTCTCAAAGTAAGACAAGCGCCGTAAGAAGGGCGGGACTGAAGTATGACGTGTGCTCTTAAAAGTTTCTCAAATTACATTTCTCTAAATGACCACTAGATAGTAGTATTATATAGGAAAATTCCCATCACACTCCGGAGCCGTCAGTGCGCGCTGACGTCATCGCCCATCTCTGCTCGTCGATCCTACCATTGCGCAGGAACAGCTATGAAATATTACTGCCTTTTTTGTTACTTTTACTGTTTACTGACTGTTCATGTTACATGTTTGGCATATAATTGTTCTTAAAACTGCTGTTAACTTTTACACAGTTGATATAAAATATTTTACTACAGTATTTGGTTCAGAATCTTCCTCATTTAAAATTGGGTGCATCTTATATGCCTTATCTTATACGAAAAATACGGTACTTGTTTCTGCCGGCGGCTCTCTGGAAACGTGAGCCTCTGTCAAGGGTTTACTGAAAACCATCCAACAGTCCACCACTTCTCTCACAGCACAGAGCAAACAGATCAGATTCTCACTTTGACACCTCTGTACATTTTCATGATTTTCACACAGTGATATTTGAGAAGTGAAAAAAAGGTAATGGTTTATGAAAAGTGTGCAATTATTTTTATTATTTTTAGAATTATTATGTTTTTTATCAAGCAAAACTTTATTTGTCACATACATTGTGGTCAGAGGGACCCAATTTGACCACATGTAACAAACTCAGACAAGCGGAAGATGGTCGAGAGGTAGTGTTTGGAAATGGGAAATCGTGTGTACAATGGGAAAGTTGGCTCTAGAGGGCAGTGTGGATCAGGGATTAAATAAGGCCTTAGCAACAAGCACGTATAAGATTTGGGGAGTGGGGTGGAGGGATGTGGATAAGTCCTGCATGTAAACAGCAGCAGTCTTTCTTGCAGCTAAGAAGCGCTGGTCCGACCTGTTTCCATTTACATCAGTGAGATTTACTCATTGGAATTTTCGTGTGACAACGCACCTCAATCGAAAACCATGGGCACCAACGGGATATCACACATCTGAGAGAACGTGTGGTGCAAACAAAATATCAACGCAGTCAAATCAGACCCGTTTGTCGCAAGGAGAACCCCCAATGACAGCTAGATCTTGTGAAGTAGGATGCAAAAGAGCCGAATCGCCTGCGCTCATTACAAATTTTCATAGCAACTTTGTATTGGAAACAGGAAAGAAATAGCCACAAATCCTCTCTTTTCCCCATGTTTTTTTTTCAAACAGCTCCCTGTGATCAGCCACCGACAGTATATACCGCTGGACATCTTTCCTTTGATTTCTTCTCTGTCATCGTCTTTCCAATTTCCAGTGGAGTGCACCACAAACATCTTCAGGCAGGGAGCATCACTGCAACAATATTTCTTTGTCCCTGATGAAGAGCACCCTGCATAGAAGCATCCGAAGATTTGTGCGAATCTCAACTGGGATCTGTGTGTAGAGGCCTTTAGGGTCCTTAAGGAACAATGCAGAGTTTCTTGTTATCTTGCTCTCACTAGAGAGTTGTTTTGTCTCTAATGTGATAGCAATTCCAGAATTATGACAGACATTCAGATACAAAAAAAACCCATAGTGTCATCACTTCATTGCATTTAAGAGTGTATGTGACAGTACAGAATAGAGGCCGACCGTTTCATCGGCCGGCAAGACATATCGTGGTGATATTTGGTATTTTGTAATATATCGGCTAATATGTGTAAATTAGTAGTGCCGATTTAAAGAGTTGCTTAACATAGTTAAAGATAAAAACAAATAGCGTCGAATTAGCATCACTATCATTAGCTAAGCTAGCGTAGTCGATGGAGTTCAGTCTATTCAGCTAGTAACAAGCAACAGCGAGCAAAACGGCTCTATATCTGCGCCAACATGTCCGTGCACATGAAACACACAAAGGCGCGTTTACCAGCGCGTTCACCAGTGATGATCAAGACCGCAGAGTGAGTCACAACAGCTTTCTCCACCATAATCTCAATCCAGCCGGCCAATTTAGTGAGGTTTTGACTCCCTTTGATTATTGTTGCTAACCGAGAATTCCACATAAAATGATCCCCAGTTATAACAGCTCTGAGTATGTATATATCTTTGACATCCTCCGGGGAGAAAGTAGCAAGGCACAAAATGCACCACTTCTCCCAACTGTCCATCGTGTAGCCAGCAGCAGACATTCCTGCAGAAAATGCTGTCGATTGCATTCAGAGAGCAGTTGATCAGATCCATAATTCCTTTTATTAAGGAAGCAGGGCAATAAAAGTCTCGACAGATAGGGTGCCACAAGGGTGCCAGCGGGACAGAGAGAGTCACATCCGTTACAAGCCAGTTTATGTTCATAATGAGGATGCCCAGATATTTATAAAGCTTCAACAAAAATGCTCTGCTAGCAAACTGGCCAATCACTGACCTTGTAGTCTACAGAATTTGGAAGGCTATGCATTGCCTTGACACAGATATACCATGCAATGTAAAATCTGAAGGAGGGGAATGAGAGAGTGTGTGCGACATACCGACAAGCTCCTGGATGGATGCCACAGAGCCCAGGTCCTGCAGCAGCTGCTGAAGGGGGTCAGATGTACCCTCACACAGGCAGTCTTGATGCTCCAGCAGCAGCTGCCATACAAACACACAAACAAACAACCAACAGATAAATGAAACAAACTGGGATCTGTACACAACATTTATAGTTCATCACAATAAAGAAGTTCTAGTGCAAGGGGGATTCAACTGTAATGCTCAAAGTTGTGGTTTCATGGTCCAGAAGATTTTAATGTCTGATTATTTACTGCAATATATTATAAAGTAACTGCGTGTATTCAATTTGAAAAATGTTAGAAACTTCGAACTGAGTTTATATTTACTAATGTTATCTAATTTATGAAACAGGGCTGCTTTTTAAAAAAGGAAGAAAACAAACATTCAATTAGAATTTAAAACCTTTTTTGTCTCATAATGCAGTTCACTTTGGCACTTTTAATAAGGGCCAGTTCTGGTTTCGTACCAGTGGGTAATTATTAGTGCTCCCATTTACAAATTTGTTAACACTTCTGTGTGAGATAGCATTACCATTTCATTAGTAATACAATTATTAGTTATAATAAATAATAATAAATTGATTTGTATTAAGAAGCTTAACTAACGCTAACATTAAGAGCTGAGCTACTTTTCAAAGTGTAAACTAATGTGTTAATTTATTAAAGTTGCGTTTATCTCAAAGTTTACTGGAAACAGCCTCAGTTTTCCCCCATTGCAGCTAGTTGCAACTAAAGTCCCACCCTCAACTGCTGATTGGTTGGATCATGAACTTTTTCCAATGAGAAGAAATATTCAATGAGTAATGCTTGAGAATCTGCTTCACATTCTCGTCCGTCATCTGTATTTCACTAGCTACACACATTTGAAATTTATAAACAGTTTGTTTATTAATTTCTTTGCAACATTATAAAATTTAGCCATAAAGATGATTTAAAATTTTGTGCTTGTTACCAGAATTGACTACCATAAGGATGCAGTGCCGACTGAAAAAAAATGTGCTTTGTTAGATCTAGCCCTGAGACTGTACGGGACAGCTTCTGGGTCCAGATGTGGACCTTCATCCGTCCGTTAGTTACTCATGCTCAAGTGGAAGGGCTTGTAAAGCGTAATCTAGCAGTGATGAGTGTAGTAGTCAAGCTGCTCCTCTTAATTAAAAAATATTTAGCAAATGTTTTAGTTCACATGAATGCCTTTAGTTTGGACGTAGACTCCTGACGCACTTCTGCCTTGAAGTAATATCGCTCTCCGAGATCAAGTTTGTCATCTATTGTATTGGCGTTTGGAGAAAATGTTGAGCATAGAAAATTGTTTATAGCCTTCAAAGACAGCAGAAGGTTTACAAAGCACACGGTTGTGTTCCACAGTGTTCGTCGTTCAACAGAATTTGCCATTTTCCTGTCGATGTCAACCTTAGAAAACAGTGGCTTGTGAACATTCGCATTTTCGTCTCAAAGGTTTGTTTTCATTAAACATTTTATTGAACAGATTATTAAACCGCAAACATCAAATGAACAGAGGAAGTTAGTAACTGGCGCTTCACCAGTTTTTCCCCCGAAATGACTACACCGTTAAAGCACCGCAGCCCAGTGTGTGGGCAAGGTGCCTGCCGCAGGTACATCCGCTGTACACATATCGATGGTTAACAATTAATGTAGCATTCCCGAACTTTACACCCGGCATGTGCTAAAGTAGAAAAAAAACCTCTCTAATGACATAAAGGAGCTTAAGAATTACCATATTTTTTGCCGTATAATACACACTTTTTCTTCCCCAAAAAGTTGGTGCGTCTTATACGGTGAATGCAGAGCTCCGCGGAGCGGAGGGCGGTCACGGCCGTAGTAGAGGCGTAAGAGAGGCCGCGGCTTCGGCCTAGCTCCTGTTATGGTAAAAATAAACCTTCTCAATTGATAATAAACACTCAGGCGCCCCGGCGGTGTGCGCTGACATCATCGCCCATCTCGTCGATCCTACCATAGCGCGTAGGACTCCGTGAAGGAGGACATTGTTATAAAATCATTTAAGAAGTGTGGCATTAGTAATGCCTTGGATGGAACAGAAGACAACATCTTTTTTGACACTAGTGAGGAAGAAAGTGATAAAGTGATGACAATGACTGCGTGGATCTGTCCTTCCTCATTTCTGATAGCAGTGACGAAGAGGAATTATTGGGGTTCGAATAAAAACATTACAGCCTTTTTTTGTTACTTTTACTGTTTACTGACTTTACTGACTGTTCATTTTTGGCATATAATTCTTCTTAAACTGCTGTTAACTTTTACACAGTTGATATAAAATATTTTACTACAGTATTTGGTTCAGAATCTTTTTTTTCTAGATCTCCCTCATTTAAAATTGGGTGCGTCTTATATGGCGAAAAATACGGTAGCTGCATGAGGCACAATTTCAGATTGAATTCGTATACACGAGGACGCGTATAATTTAAATACATTTTCCAGCTCGCTGTTTTTTTTTGCTCATATGAAGCACATCGTAGCTTTAATCTTTGAGAACTCCTAAAACCAGTAGAATGTAGCCATTGCAAAACTGAAACTTTTTGAGTATCAGGGCAAGTATCCCGTGCCCCGGCTTGATACCTACAAGAAATCAGCGTGACGGAAGAATAACTGTGAGTAAAACCCAATAACTTCCAGGAGACACTGACTTTGTGAGTATTGATGAGTTCTCCGATGGAGATGTAGATCACAGGCCTGTTAAGAATCAGCGTCTCTGAATACTCGTCGATATTGAAACGCTCTTCTGGCTCTGGGACATCACACACTGCACACAGGAACTTCCTATAGGTGGAGGATGCAAAAGGGAACAAATCAAACTTCCTCAAAAAATGGTTCAGAAGTGCATTTGAAAGAGAGCTGTTTGAAACGAGCGTGGCACAGCACACCTGAAGCGCTTGTGAGTGTCTGTGATGAACTGGTTGAGGGCATCAAGATGAGGAGCGTGTCCAGGCAGCGGTTTGAGTGCAGCGCTGTGTTGCAGAAGTCTAGCGACGGATCCTAGAGCTCTTCTCTGATTGGCTTGCAGGGCAGAGCCGGCACCGAACTCCAAAATGTCGAATCCGTCTGGAGCCACGATAGCCGGGTTCATGTACCGGTAGTAGATCAGGTTACCCACAATCTGAACAAACACACAACAACCGAGATATAGCAAACGTGGATGTGATACGATTACCACATAGCACCAAACTAGATTTTTTAAAATGTGCTTTCAAAACATGTTTTGACTTGAATTTAAAACACAGTAGACTGCCACAGCAATTCATTTTTTTTAACCTTGTCCTGTCCTGCTTAGGAGCCACCACATAGGGGAGAAGAAGGTGCTTCGTGTGGGCTGGACAGTTTTGTTATCTCCAGGGGAGCGAGCACCTGGTGTGGTGTTCCCTCCTTAGAATGGTAGCAGTGATTTTATGTAATTATTTATTTATTTTTCCCATGGACCAGTTGCATTAATTACACCAGGACAGGAGGGTGTGAAAAAGAAAAAGAGGAGAGGGGGGGGGTATATAATGCAAGGGGGATCAGACATAATACTGATGATCCCACCCCCACCCAGGCGACTCCCGCGCTCCCATCCTTAAGCATAGATGCATCGCTCATGCTCTACTCATATGTGAGGTGCAAAGACTTGTTTTTCTGGTGGTGTCATGTACCTTGTAGATCTCATCCTCAGAGGCCTGAAGAAACTTCTCCATCAGAGCGTCTCTCAGGACTTTAGCGGTGTAGCGCAAACCATACCTGTTTTGGTGAACAAGTTCAAAGAGTTTACGGATGTTTTTATACACCCAACTACCATTAATTTTACCGTCCATCACCAAAGATAGTTAAGTGGTGCTGGGAAATAATTGTCCCAGAAATTAGAGGTACTTTGAGACTATTATCAACTAACAGAATTATGCAAGAGCACTCTTCAAATGAAGAATGTTATAAATAAATGTTAACAAAAACATTAAATAAAATGGAATTGAAACAAAATCCATTGTGGTCTGCTCTTCCCAGCATGTTTCTCTCACAGGACTGCTCCGTATGAGTGGATGAGTGGGTAAGTAGGTAGGTAGGTTTCATTCAATACTGGTGCCAAAACGATACTTTCAAAATAGTACAAGCTCATAAACAGTACAGTCTGTTCTTAAAAAAACAAAAACACACAAATTCATACACAACACATAAATTAACCAATACAAAATTGAATGCAACTAATCAATCAATATTTCTTGAGCATTTTGCAACATCCTCTTGAAGAACACTTGCATTCCAAGTCAGACAAGTTGATCTATAAAAACTACCGTTCAAAAGTTTGGGGTCACGCAGACAGTTTGGGGTTTTCCAAGAAAAGTCACACTTTTATTTACCAAGGGTTTGTAAAAATAATTAGTTCAAAATAAAGTAAAGACAGTGTCAAGGTTAGAAATAATATTTCTTTTAAATATACATTTTTGTAGGATGAGATTGGCTTCAATCAAGCGCTACCACAGGGTATGGCATGCCTTTGAAAATGGAGTGATGGCTTTCCTTATTCAAAATCCCTTTTACCCTGAACAAATTTCCCACCTTACCAGCACCAAAGCAACCCCAGACCCTCACATTACCCCCACCTTGCTTGACAGATGAGGTCAGGTAGCACTGCAGCATCTTTTCAGTAGTTCTATGTCTTATAAATGTTCTTCTGTGTGATCCTCAAACCTTGATTCGTCCGTCCATAATACTTTTTTCCAATATTCCTCTTTCCAATGTCTGAGTTCTTTTGCCCATATTAATCTTTTATTGGCCAGTCTCAGATATGGCTTTTTCTTTGTCACTCTACCGTGAAGACCAGCATCCCAGAGTCACCTCTTCACTGTAGATGTTGACGTTGTGGCCTTGTGAGGCGTCTAATTCTAAACCTAGAGACTCTTATCTTCTTGCTCAGTTGTGCAGCGGGGCTCCCACTTCTCTTTCTACTCTAGTTAGAGGCGGTTTGTGCTGTTCTTTGAAGGGAGTAGTACACAGCGTTGCAGGAAATCTTCAATTTCTTGCATGGAATAGAAGTTTCACATGAAAGTTCTCTTTTTCTGGACATTTTGAGTGTTTTATAGACAACACAAACGTGATGCTCCAGATACTCCACCTGCTCAAGGGAAGGTCAGTTTTATTGCTTCTCTAAGCAGCTAAACACTCATCAGCGGTGCTAACATGGGTTTTCTAATCATCCATATATATATATATATATATATATATATATATATATTATCATTATCATGTAAATGTCAAAATCAATAATTAGGGAAAGAACCTTGGTTATTTGTTTGGCTTTCATGTCATCTCGTGCCATTTCTCTCAGTTGATTGCTGAGAGTTAATTTTTGTGATTAAGTTTCAGATATTTGATCATATAACTCGTATTATAAGTACTGCTTTTTGTAGGGGCTTTTTCTGAACATGTCTGCCATTTCGTGGGTTGTCATCATTCATTCTGAAATATTTCTGCTGAGCCTGACATTCTGCTGATGCTGACAGAGTCTCTGGGCACTGAGAGTTTTGTAGATGGACGTCGCAGGGTACTGGCCTTTGTTATCAGAATGTTTTTACAAATACCCGAGCTCGGTGCCTACATACATATAATAATAAAATGAATTGATCTATGTAATATAAAGTGACACACACACACACACACGCACGTGCAGTCACTGTACGTATATCACATAGATCAATTTATTTTATAATTGTCAAATGAGGATTTGTCAACATCAAATCAACAGTAAAAGCAACCAGAGAATTTAATCATTAGTGTATGCAAATTTTTCATCAGGACTTCTGTTGTCATTATGATTTAAAGAGGTGTTTGAGAATAAATGGCTTCACCCAACCACTAACCATGAGTGGAAAAGATCTCTTTGTGTTATCTTTCATATTTTCTGAAAAATCTGTGAGTTTATGAGCACTGCTTGTACATACACATATGCTCCAAGTGAAGCAAGGCCAGTTTGAATGTGTGTGTGTGCGTGTGTGTGTGTGTGTGTGTGTGTGTGTCTACAGTGAGTAGTACATACGGCAGGCGGTGTGTGTTGCTGATAATGGCGCTCAACACTCGCTCGGTCAGCTTCTTCAGATTCAAGATGGAGACGTTTAGCCTTTGCTGAACCTCCGGATGACTCAGCGCTTCCTCCACACTCACCTCATACGGCAGAGAGCTAAACACAACACATTCCGTTTAAATCCAGAAAGAAAGGTTCTCTTTGCTAAATTACTAAGAATAAAGGCTGTGCATTTACTTTTTCAAGATGAGAGTCATTCCACGCAGTTGTACAAAAAGCACATTGGCATTTCTATGAGCGCAGCATAATCACTTTTGATTTCCAGTGTGTGAGATACTGTACCCATCAGCAGTGACTATTTGCCACCAGCGGGTCGAATAACATAAACAAATAAATTTATGGTAAGTCTCATGACATTCTTTCATTTTTAATAATATCTTGTTCACACTGGTCAAATTTTATGAAAATATGATTCTTTTACTCAAAAAGTCTCTATTTTTCAATCTCTAGCCCAGGCTTTTCCAAAATTGGGCTTTTCATTTTCAACAAATTTTTTATTCAGAAAACTACTCCCCAGTTACTCACCTATTGGTTACTGATTTGCATATTCATGAGTTACTGTGTGATGCTCACAGTAGATGTGAGAGTGATTCATTACGAGCAACTTCAATACTGAGTGATCAACGTCTTCTAAAGCAACATCGACAGAAGCTCTAACGACGTTTGGAGGAAGCGTTATAGAAGCTCCCGCTTTGAGCCAGAATCTGATCTGAAGTGTTTGCTCTCTGCTGTGAGAGAGACGCTTTGATGGAGACGATTTTCAGCTAAGAAAAGCCTTGACAGAGCTCACGTTCCAGGGAGCCGTCGGAAGGAAATAGATCATTTAAAGTCATTTTTGATAAACAAGTGTTTAGTGGTGACCCAGATGTGAACATCAGCTGATTCCTCCATTTAGTGCACTTTAACACAAAAAAGTTTAATAAACAATTAAACAATGTCTTTTTTCGTGAGTACAAACATTGTAGCTAAATAATGAATAATTATTAATAAAAATAATAAAATAATAAAAAATGTACTTAATATTTAATTAAAAAAAAATCCCTACCCGGGATTTGAACCATGTCATGAATGTAACTGTGTCATGACATCAGTGTTCTTACAGGCTGCAGCAAATATACTTAGCAGGTAAGTGCTTCGTCTTTCCCTTCCTGTCCGGCCATGATGTTACGATGGGACTCGAGTAACGTTGTCAATGGAGCGAATAAAACCCGTTTTTAAAAGATACAAACATGTAATGGTTTCTTATATAATCACCATAAAAGCCACTAAAAGGCTCAACATGTCATTACCCCAATTAAAAGAGAACAAAAAAATAATAATTAAGGGAGCATTATTTAGCATATGATTGATACTTATTATTTTGCATGCATTAGAAATGCCAACAATTAATTAAAAATAAAATTTGTGAAAGTAATTTTTAAATGTTATATTTACATTTTTTTACAATGAGATTTACTTTTAGCTATATGAAAAAATGCCATTGGTACCTCTCCAAAATAATAATATTTGTCATTTTTCACTGGTTGTTTTAAAGGGGTCATAAACGGAGAAAATGAAAAGTGATTCATCTTTAACACATAAAGGCTTCAATAACAATAAAGTTATTTAGACAATTGAAAAGTTTGAGTGGTGGCATGAAGAAAATATCTCATAACACTCTCTCTCATCGTGTTAATTAAAACAAATGTAATGTAAACATATTGTTTTATATGATACATTTTGTACTTAGTTAATAAATGTGAGATATTTAATTGTGGTTTCTATTATGGAACCTATTAACCCCAAATCGTTCCATTTCTCATTTTGGACGCGCTTAAAAAACACTTTACATATTTACAGTAAGTATTATTGTCTGTCAGAATCCAGAAGTTAAGAATATTTTACTGTGGCATTTTAGGTAATTCCATCCTGAACATGGATTTTGGGGGGGGGGGGGAGTGTGTTGGGTAAGGTTGAGGTTCTTATTTTCTCGTATGGATGCGTTCTAAAACTCTACATCGTTTTAGTAAGTATGTTAGACTGTCAGAATTTTGTGGGGCACCGTAGCACATTTCTGCCTAGGGCACCCATTTGGCCAGCAGTGTCCCTGCTGTGGAAAGAACCAACAATACACTTAAACCAGACCACCACACACCTTTTCTGGCCAGTCTGGGTCTCACTCTGGTTGATCCAGCTCTTGTAGATCTCCAACGGATCAGTTCGGATGTTCAAGTTCGTTTCTTCCAGTATTTCTCTGATTGCTGTTCCCAGAATGCTTTGCAGTGCATTCTGTCCTCGAGCGTGTCTGTAGAAGCTCACCAGCATCTTGATGACGGTAGGGTTTCCTGTAACCACTTCCTGGGGACGGTCCACCTTAACACTGTACAATCACATACTGGATTAAATCTACACATGAAAAAGATTGCGTTCTTTCCCCGCGTGCCTCTAGTGCCAGCCCTGGCCACACAAGCTGGTGGTTTTTGAAGGATTTACCTGATCTCATGACGCAGCGCAGCAGTGAACAGCTGGAGGAGCAGGAACGCTTCTCTGCAGTCAGAACCGTAGTTAAAGAGAGTGAAGATCACAGTCTGCATGAAGCTGGTGCTTTTATTCTGAGGCATCAGGAAAATCAGCCGAGCCAGATACATGGGCTGCGTCTGCAAGCGAACACAGACAACACAAAAAGAATTTCAAAGCAAGCAACAGTTTTGAACATAATTGCTAAAGGATTTTTTCTCCTTCACTCAAAATAAATATACAGATGACAACAACAAAATTGTTCAAACTAGGTTTTAACCAACTTTTCCAGAGTATGTGTGTGCAGTGCACCATATCTTGCAAATAAATAGAGGTTACATATATAGTGAGAGAAATAAGTATTTGAACACCCTGCTATTTTGCAAGCTCTCGCACTTAGAAGTCATGGAGGGGTCTGAAATTTTCAGCGTAGGTGCACGTCACATTTTTAAACTATTTATTTGTATGATGCAGTATTTGAACACCTGAGAATGTTAACACTTGGTAGAGTAGCCTTTGTTTGTGATTATAGAGGTCAAATGCTTCCTGTAGTTTTTCACCAGGTTTGCACACACTGCAGGAGGGATTTTGGCCCACTCCTCCACCCAGATCTTCTCCAGATCATTGAGGTTTCTGGGCTGTCGCTGAGACACATGGAGTTTGAGCTCCCTCCAAAGGTTTTCAATTGGGCTTAGGTCTGAAGACTGGCTAGGCCATGCTCTTGGTCTTGGCCATGGTAGTAGTTGGAGGCTTACTAATTGTCTCGGGTGCACAGGTGTCTTATGGATATATATATATATATCTCCAGATCTTTCCCCAACAGAGAACATTTGTACCTGCAGCAGATAGAAGAGTTGCTGATAGGCCTCCAGTCGATCTCTCTTCTCTTTGCTGAGTGCTTTCAGACCCTTGTGTTTGTCCAGTGCCATCATGTCGCTCAGCTTCTCTTTATTTTTCTTAGTGATTTTCTTACAGTGGGACACCACCTCCTGCAGACAGAAAACAAGAGCGTTTACTGGAATTCACTAAGAGACTTCCATTACAGAAAATTAAATGATATAGAGCAAGTTGTAAAATGTGCGTGTGACCTGCAGTGTGACCCGGTTTCGGACCAGCAGACCGATTTTCAAGTCCATCAGGTCCAGATCGGCTTCAAGCTGCTGATTGGCTCTGATTGTTCTAACCACTTCCTGTCGGAGCCGCAGTAATTCCGCTTCCTGGCGAACATCGTTGTCGCCAAACTCAAGAAGATGAGCGAACTTACGCACAACACTCAATGGGGGGGCACTCGAGTGCACTGGAGCACAGGCACAAACAACAATAAATGCACTTTACTCAGAAATACATCCTTGTGTCGAACTGAAATGTGGCCATTTAAAAAAGAATGACAGACAAGAAGAGTAGCCTGACTTTTACGCGAGAGCTAAAGAGATTATCGCAAACTCCGACCATAAAAAAAGCAGCAAACACTGTTGCAAGCACTTTTTGTTCCATTGTGCTTGTTGTGAACAAAAACAAAAATAAAGCCATTTTAAACCCAAAAATAAAAACAAGCCATATCACAGGTCTTGTATTTCCAAGGGTTATCCCTTCTTTTCACCTCTTATGGCACAGATTTGGGGTCTGTAATATGGAACCGAAAGAAAATAACACATTTTTCATTTTATTTTGAATAACCTTGAAAAAAATAGGTCATAACTCTTGTAATGATCGTTTGAAACAAAATATCAAAACGAATAACCTTTTTGAACACCGGTGCATGAAGGGACTTCTAAGGGTTAAGACCTGTGAAAAGTTATTTAGATTTCACCAAGAACAGTGAAATTAATTACTTAATTTAGATTTTTTAAGGTTTTTCTATTTGAGACTTTTTTTAGACCCCAAGGAACCCTAGTGCTATAGCTTCAGATCTGATGTAACTAAAATATCAAGTGTTTGTACTCTCAGGGACTGACCAAGTAAGCGGTACTCTTCACGGGTTCGACTGGCTCTGAAGAATGCCTGGATCCGAATCACCGCTCCCACCTGATGCACATTAACGAATACATTAAAGATTTCAGAGAGAGAAAGATCATTCACAGGGGATGATGCATCAGCTACTACAGTTTTGCTTAGTGGTGTGACGCTCACATTTGTCCTGAAGTAAGCGATGCGGGCCAGGAATCTCCTGCGAGTAAGCCACATCTTTACTGTGGCCTGAATCTGAGGATTGATTAAACACAGTTACTAAACTCTTCTCATGATGGCTGCTCATAACAAGTCGTCCTCGTAACCTTATGTAACATTTTCCCACTAGAGATCGCTTCCCAAAACCAGAAGGCGACAGACTTCATTTCCCACCAACCGTATGCGATGGTGAGGCATAACATTAGTACTGTATTGTAAGGAAAGAATCGGTTTATTGTATGCGTTACCTTGACGACGGCTCTCCAGTTCTGGTAGAGATACTGTAGCCGGCATCTGTACTCCCTCTGCTGTCTGAACCTCTTCCAGTGAGACTAGCACATAGAGATCGAAAACTTGAGAGTATTCAAGCACTTGCTCAAAACTCAAATAAACAAGTCTTATTCACCCTTCGAAATGTTTTGTTTCATTCGCTGAACAGAGTCTAATGCTGAGTGCACACTGCATGACTTTGGTTCAAGACATAAGACAAACAAGTGAGAAGTGAAAATATTAAAACCACAAACGTGAAAAGAAAACTAAGCAATTACTGCAGCACAGTATTCCATATGCACCAGTGCAACATAATGTCTCTCGTGTCTCGAAATTAGTTTGGTGTGACTGGTTGAATCATTCACTGATGGTCTCTCTTGCGCTGTTAGTGAGACTAGCTCAACTTCGCTAGCAGATATTTCTTTTTCATGTGTTTCCTATTGCATAATTACATCTGTGACATTGTTTACTGTAGATTTTCCATCGTTGAATTCGACAGCGTGGCTGAAACATCCATAAAGCGGCCAAATTATGCCATTTTAAAGCAGTTCTAATACATTTTTGCACCCTCTATACTAGCAATCACCTTCAATAACAAATCACAGCTAAACACACTGTTAACCCCGTCCCACAGTCATGCTTTCACTACGCATCTTTTGGGAATTGTAGTTAGAGAATCATGGGTAATGGGTCACCAGTCACAAATCAAATTGAACGCCATGAAGTTTTTGAAATGTGAATTAAGATTGTTTGGTGTACCAACCGGCTGGAAAAGTACTTAAATAAAGTCTGATGTTTCGATGACATTGTTTACAGATTACAGGTGTTTATGCAAAGCTGGGTTGCTGCGTCACCATTTATTAGGTAAAAAAAAGCTCTCTGTAATGTTGGGTCTGTTAACAATTGTAAGTCGATGTCAACATTGTTGAAGCAAAAATTGCTTGACATCGCCCAACCCTAATGGCTATTACATTTCAATCAACAGAAAATACACTTTCTCTGCATTGTTCTTCAGCGCGAGTCTGCTGTTCTTCTGGGTAAGGCAGCATAACCAATCTGCATAGAGATGAGCTGTACTAGTGATTAATAGGATTGGTTAGTAGGCGGAGCTAAGAACTATGGCCATTGCAAGGAACATCGAGCCATTTTCAGCGAAAAAATTGGATATTTAGGTTTCCCTGACCAATTACGGCATGTGTGTTAAAATAATAATACATACATTATTCAAATGAGGAACTGAAAAAACGTCGCTTTGACGTGAAGCCAATAATCTAGTCAGGGTTCCTCGTTCACAAAAAGGTTTCCAACTCTTTATAAAGCAGGTGAGGACCGAGCCCATGCACGCCCATTCCAGCCGCACCACCTCTTAGAAATTAATGGTCACTTCCGGGTACAGTACAACGCATCTGCTCGATCCGCCCTTGTGTAACTTGAAGCAAAATCACACGTAATAGCACGAGGAGTCAACTGTAACTTAAATCAACCTGAGACAATGTGACTCAAAGAACACCTTAGGTTTAGGGTTCGGGTAATAGTTCAATGCTACTGCCTAATTTGGGTTGGCAGTAGCATTGAAGCCACGAACAGTAGAGAAGAATGATTTAAGGGGGCGCAGTTGAACTGGGCGCTCACAGCTTGATTCTTACCAGCCTTTTTTGCCACACGCCGCAAATCAGAACCCTCTCCACAATTTGAGCTTCTGGGGGCCAGACCATCATGTAGAGTTATCATTGACTGCCTTATTTGACTCAATCATTAAATACATCTTATTAATCTAGCCACAGTGGTTTCAAACCAGTAACTTCTGTGCCGGTCCCAAGCCCAGATAAATAGAGAGGGTTGCATGAGGAAGAGCATCTGGTGTAAAACATGCAAGTTATCAATTCGATTTCCAGGCCCGGGTTAACAATGCATGGGGAGAAGGAAGGTAGATATTCTGTGCGTGCAGGAGACCAGGTGGAAGGGTAGCAAAGAACTTAGTATTGGAGGAGGATACAAACGTTTTACTATGGTGTGGATAGGAAGAGAAATGGGGTAGGAGTGATCCTGAAGGAGGAGTTTGTGAGGAATGTTATAGAAGTGAAAAGAGTGTCAGACAGGGTGATCAGTTTGAAGTTAGAAATTGAAGGGGTGATGTTGAAGGAACGAGGGAAGGTGAGAGGGAATTGTACAGTTTAGCAAGGCAGAGATGGGACGGATGTGCAACAGATAAGGGTGATTAAAGATAGAGATGGAAAGGTGCTAACAAGTGAGGAGAGTGTACAGAGAAGATGGAAGGAGTATTTTGAGGAGTTGATGAATGAGGAGAATGAAAGGGAAAGAAGGGAGGAAGAGGTGAATACTGTAGAGCAGGAAGTTGAAAAGATTAGAAAGGATGAGGTGAGGAAGGCTCTGGGGAGAATGAAGAGTGGAAAGGCTGTTGGTCCAGATGACATACCAGTGGAGGTGTGGAAGTGTCTAGGAGAGACAGCAGTGGAGTTCCTGTCTAGGTTATTCAACAGGATTTTAGAGAGTGAGAAGATGCCTGAGGAATGGAGGAGAAGTGTCCTAGTACCAATCTTTAAGAAAAAGGGTGATGTGCAGAGTTGTAACAACTACAGAGGCATAAAGTTGATGACTATGAAACTTTGGGAAAGAGTAGTGGAAGCTAGGCTAAGAAGAGAAGTGGATATTTGTGAGCAGCAGGATGGCTTCATGCCCAGGAAAAGCACTACTGATGCCATTTTTGCTCTGAGATTGTTAATGGAGAAGTACAGAGATGGTCCGAAGGAGGTGCACTGCGTCTTTGTGATATGACAGGGTGCCGATAGAGGAGCTAAAGTCCTTTATGAGGATGTCAGGAGTGGCAGAAAAGTACATCAGAGTAGTTAAGGATGTGTATGAAAAGTAAGACAGCAGTGAGATGTGCTGTAGGTCAGACAGAGGAGTTCAAGGTGGAGGTAGGGTTACATCAAGGATCGGCTTTGAGTCTCTTCTTATTTGCTATGGTGATGGACAGGTTGATAGATGAGGTCAGGCAGGAATCTCCGTGGACAAAGATGTTTGCAGATAAAATTGTGATCTGTACTGAGAGCAGAGAGCAGGTGGAGGAACACCTGGAAAGTTGAAGGTCAGCTCTAGAAAGAAGAGGAATAAAAGTCAGTCGCAGTAAGACAGAATACATGTGTTTGAATGAGAGAGAGGGAAATAGAACAGTGAGGTTACAGGGGGCTGAGGTCAAGAAGGTGCAGGAGTTTAGGTATTTGGGGTCAACAGTCCAGTGTGACGGGGAGTGTGGAAAAGAGGTGAAGAGACGAGTGCAGGCAGGTTGGAGTGGGTGGAGAAAAGTGTCAGGGGTGTTGTGTGACAGAAGAGTGTCAGCAAGAATCAAAAGGAAAGGTGTACAGAACAGTAGTGAGACCAGCCATGATGTATGGGTTGGAGACTGTAGCAGTGAGGAAGAGACAAGAGGCAGAGATGGAAGTAGCAGAGATGAGGATGTTGAGGTTCAGTTTAGGAGTGACGAGGATGGACAAGATTAGGAATGAGCACATCAGAGGAACAGCTCAGGTTGGTTGTTTTGGAGACAAAGTCAGAGAGGCCAGTTTGAGATGGTTTGGACATGTGCAGAGGAGGGATAGTGGTTATACTGGTAGAAGGGAGATGGAGATGCCAGGCAAGAGGAAGGCCAAAGACAAGATATATGGATGTGCTGAAAGAGGACATGAAGTTAGTTGGTGCAAGAGTAGAGGATACTGAGGACAGAGTTAAGTGGAAACGGATGATTCGCTGCAATTCATTCGCAATATATTAAAAAATGTAGTATTAATTAAAATGCTACATTTGTAATTCTATTCCCTGCCCTCTCTCCATCTCTCTCTCTCTCAAAAATCATCTCATTTGACACCTCTGCTCTAGAAGATATAGCTTCTGCAGTTTTGTGCATTTTTGGCTGGAGGCCCGTTTGTTTAGCAGCCTGCTAAAGGAAAGTTTCTGACCTTGCACGAGGTCATCAATATATAAACGATACATTTCATTTTGAAGATAAATCTTTGAACTACGATACTTCAATATTTCCCTTTTGTTAGAGTCCCATGAATAGAATTTACCGGCAACGAATATACTGTATATCTTACTGACCGCACCTGAATATACTCATCAAAAAATCAGAAACGGGCAGGAATCATAATCAGTGCAGTCTGAACTCGCCTAAAGAGGTTTGCCTCAAAACATAAAAACCGACTTCTTTTTAAGTGGCAAGTTAGCAATTTTTGCTGTGGTCCTGCGATGTGTTGGAGTCAGATTCAGAGGTGAAAACTAGTTACCAGAGGTACGCTTTTAGGGACACCAAAAAGAAAATCTACAAACAATGACAGAAATCCATGAGGGGTCGGTGTTAAAATCAAAGGCTCATGTATGACAAGTCAGAAATGTTAGCAGATACACTTTTGAGTGAATCATTGTCCACTTAACTCACTTGTATGGTGAGAACGGCTGGAAGCTGTGAGTTTAGGTAGAGCAGTCGCTGCCGGAGCCTCTGACGGAGCAGAAATCCTCGAACACAGGCCTGAAACTGGACCATTAGGGGCTCGCTGGCTTTCCACTGCAGATCTCTGGTGCGCAACATGCTCACACTGCGTAAAACCGTCTGTGCAAAGAGGAAAGAGAGGGAGTCGTACATAAATATTGTGTGGAATGACAGACTCAAAGTGATTGACCGCTAGTTTGTTTCAAATAATCTCAACATCTTCTAGGGAATGGATTGGTAACCCAGCCCTACCTTTGTTCACGATTGAGCTTTCAGAATCTTTCACAGGAAAGATAAGAGAGGCTCTGAACCCGAAATCTTAGTCAAATTTTGATTTCCATCACGGCCTGGGCTGATTAGCCCAAATCTGTTATTGCATACAGTTTTAAACAGAGCACAGCATATAGAGATTTTAACAGGAGTAATGGTGTTCTCAAAAACTGTTCTGCATCAATGGTGTCTCACAGAGAAGTGCTTGCTTTTGGTCTTTATGTATTTTGTGGCAATCAAGAATCCAGTCAGTTTTTCCATCCACCTAGTGAGAATTTTGAAAATTCGCATGAAAAACCCTGGATGGAAACACCAAAAATTCACATAAATTTAGAAACTTCCCATAAAACAATTCTGAGCACAACTGAGTAGGATCAACCTGCATCAGAAAATGTGCATTTTTACCAAATAAATCTCATTGTGCGCTAAAATAAAAAAAGGTTGCGATTTTAGGGCATGATGGGGTGGCATTAATGAACTAACGAAGGGACCGATATCGTCGCACAACATCGGAAACGTTGCTTTGTTCATTCTAAAATTCCTAAAGTTTGTCATGAAAATCAGTTCAGGATTACCTCCCAGAACAGTCTCGGCCGGCTGCGTTCCCAAGAAGCTGTTTCCAGCCTACAAAAGCAAGAAGCCATATCTGCGCATAATGCGTTTCATCTACGTGTTCTAAGACACAAGTAATTGGTAAATATATATATTGGCCAGTTTTGGCCAGCTTTTGGCCAGCTTCGCATCAAGCGGCACGGATTAAAGCGCTACAGCAGCCGATGATGTCAGACTGTTCAGCGCGGGAGAAGCAGACTATATCCCTCTGCAGAGAGCAGTAAAACTGATGCTGCGAGAGCCACCGGGAGCTGAAGAAGCCCAGGAGGTGCCCACTGACAGGGTCCAGAGTGTCGCCGCCAGGCCAGCTGAGTCACTGGGACTCGGCAGGATCCCGTCCTCCGGAGAAACTTGCTGGGCCGCTCATTTACACCAAGGAGTCGATGACATGGGTGCATGGATGCAGTTAGCCCGGGGCATGGCAGATGCACCAGCACAAAGGGATCCCACATCTCTGGTCCGGAAACCCTGAAACACTCCCAGCGCACTGCCCAGGAGACCATCTTTGTCTAATCTGCTCACCACCATCTCCTACAGCCGCTGAGTGACTTAATTATTTGTGGTGCCACATATTTTTAATAAAAAAGCCTTGTGTGGCATTGTTCAGTCCCAGGGTAGTTTTCTGGATTTTAGCCGTCTCACTTTTGAAATAAACATTACATTAGATTAATGAACCGATCGTTTACAATCAGCAGGGGAAAAAAAATACTTCCCTCTGTTTATAGTTTTATTAAATGGTAAGCGTTTGATTTTGATATTTTTGAGACAGAAATTACCTGTATCTCCTGGTGAGTGAGGAAGGTGCTGTTCTGGATGAAGCCATGTGGTCGCTGCCAAGTTCCTTCTAGTTCCTGGAGATGGAAGAAATAGGAACTACTGTCCGGAAGAACGATCCGCACCCATAGGCTCCTATTATCACCTAAAACCAGAAGTGTCCACTTTTATACAGTAACCTGCAATCCATACAGCCTCATATGTCCACTATGGACCGTATTTACAAATTTCTGTGACTCTTAAAAATGCTCCAAAGGTCATAAAACTATTTTACTCTGAGCAATTTCAATGAGTTCTACAGACCTTCTATACCTATATAGATATGTGTGTGTGTGTGTGTGTAGGGGTGGGCGATATCTTGATATTTAAAATATATCGAGATATTTTTTAAACTCGATATGAATTCTGGCATATCGTACATATCAATATGTCTATATTTAATATTCGCCAGTTTGCTTGTGTGCCTTCTCTGTACTGCGCTCGTCCCCGCCTCCTTGCTTTTGTTTCCCCTCCCCTTGCCTGTCGTCTCATTCAACATGGCGGCGCCCGCAACTTGTTGCAAAAAAAGAACAGCTGGCTCCATTATATGGAAATACTTTGGTTTTAAGTCGTCAGACGAACAACAGACAGATGTCTACTGCCGTGAATGCCGTGAAAGTTGCTGCCAACCAAAGCTCAACTAATCTCCACAATTCTATAACGCGGAGTGTAGAATATGAAAGACAGAGCGCAAGGTGGTGTAGCATCACAGAGTCCGTGGCATTTCACATAGCGGTGGACATGGCACCCATATCCGTCGTTGAACAACGTGGTTTTAAACGTATGCTAAAAACACTTGATCCCAGTCAGATACAGTTTAACCAGTCGGCATTACTTTTCGAGACAGGAACTCCCGCGACTGTACACTACAGAGAGAGCGCGGCTTGCTGCTGAATTGGAAAAGGTTACTTACAACAGAGGTCCTGCAAAGATGAGCTTGAGTTGAGTTGTTTTATTTTTGAATGAAAAGAAGGCAATGTGTATTATTTTACAGTTAAATTATTATTTATGTTATCAGGGATTTTGTTTATATCCTAAATGTTACAGGAGCACTTTGTTCCTATGCACTGCCTGTTTTTTAGTTGTTTTATTTTTGAATGAAAAGGCAATATGTATTTCTTTATTGTTTTATAATATGTATACAAGGATTTCTGAAAGAAAATTTGTTGAAGCACTTCTGAGCTTCAATAAAAAACGACTTTGACATTTGTATTATTATTTTTTTTGCAGTAGGGTTTTTTTGGGGTGGTGGGGGGGTGGTGGTGGTTATAAATCCTGTAAAGATATCGAGATATATATCGTATATCGAGATATAGCAAAATATATCGAGATATATTTTTTGCTTCGTATCGCCCAGCCCTACTTGAATATATATGTGTGTGTACATGTCAATCTGTGAGAGTATGTGTGTGTTTTTTATGCTTCTAACACATCCAAACATCCGCAGCTCATCCCTATATGTTTGTTCGTGACCTTTCACACTCATGCGGATGAGCCGAATGTCACTCAAATGTCACAAAAATGTCATGCAATCTCAGTTTAGACACGCTACAAATTGAAAGTGAGAGGCACGTATTAAATCACCCTCATGGCACATGACAGAATTTTACAGTTGAGAAAAATCTGATTTGTGTGAAAACATATTTTGTTAGTGGAAAATATGCAATTTAAGCAGGGGAGATGCTTTTTTCGTATATTGTGTATCCATTGTCTTTAGTCAAATCTTAAATTGAGGATTTTAAAGAGAACATGTTTTCCTTGCGTCTGAATCTTTAATGAATTAATTCACTCGCTCCTGTCCACTGTTCAAGTTTATAGTATGGAATGTCAGGAAGACACATTTAATGGCATGAATAAAAAGAAACATTAACTTTAGTTAAATGAAATGACATCTAGTGCAACATATAAGCGACATAATAAACACAATAATATATTTTTTAAATATAAAATATAAATGTGGTTCTGTTCTCGTTTTCTTTGGGGTACTGTAAATGTTGCAGATGACCATCGATATCACCACTGTTCTTGTTCAACATTATTAATGTTTTATCAATATAATGGACAGTAGTGACAGTCACATACTGATTGGAATCCAATTTAACAATTTTCATTAAGTGAAAGTGAAAGTAACATTAGGACCAAGTATGGAGTGACCCATACATGGAATTTGTGCTCTGCATTTAACCCATCTAAGTGCACACACACAGCAGTGAACAAACACATCGGAGTTAAGTTAGTAGACTCTGCGGCATTTAAATATATTGCAAACTTGTTATTGATAGGGGTGTGGGCTGCATCTTCGTGGAGATGATCCAGGGAGTGGCTGCTTTTCCCGGAATGAAGGACATCCAAGATCAGCTGGAGAGGATCTTTCTTGTAAGTCTCACACCTTTTCAACTTTATTCTACCTTCAAACAAACTGTCAATGAAAAGATTTTTCACGATCTTTGATGTTATAAGCACCAGCGCTGTGTGGTTTTTTGTTTACTTTTATTAATGAAATTATAAAGATGAGATGTCAGCTTCTGAGTTTTATGAAAAAAAAGTATAAAAATGTGAGAAAAAGTTTTCACATTGAAACGGTTTCACATTAGAATCGTGTGATGGCCGTTATCATATTAGCTTACTTGAGGACAAGTGACATTTGTTCCATGTAAATGTGCATTTTGTGTATTTTGGTATTGCACTAGTGTTTATTTGCTCGACTTTTTGATTGATGCGCTGACGTTTACATGGACTGTATTCAGAAATTGTACATAGTTAATGTTTAAAGCAAAAGGGTCACTTTTATTATATTATTAAAATTCTCCAAAATATCTTTAACTTAAGAGTTTGGTTTTGAAATGCTTTCTAGGTGTGTCGTCAGTTTTATATCTTTAACAGATCATACTGAGTCTCTAATAATATCAACAAATCGAATCAAATCTACATTTAATTAAATGTTTTGAACAGAACATTTTTGCTTTTCTTTAAAATGCTATACATTATTTCCATTACTATACAGGTATTTCTTGATGGACCATAACAAAAATACATAAATAAATAAGAAGTAAAAGTACTAAATATCCAGGTTACAAAACGAAATGTATGTGCATGTTTTATGTTAATTATTCTGAATAAACAGAAGATGCACAGAAAGCTGCTTTACAGACAGTTTAGAAATCTTCTTTTTCTTTTGGTGAGCAGTAAAGATTGTTACCTTTTGGAAGTGTTTTACACTTAATACATTTGGCTAGTAATGTGAACGATACTAAAAACTCATATTTTGAAAATAATCTTTTGAATGGAATACTTACACACCTAAAAAATCTATTTAGCATTTTTGTACAATATTATAAAAACCTTTTCTTTTGGTAAACCGCTAGTAAGCCCTAGCAAACAAACATGTTATGCACTGTTTAGGCTCGAAAGTAAAACGTTTTGTGATCATTGTTCTTAATTTGTAGGGATTTTCTTCTGTTAGCATGAAGCAAAAGTGAACAATACACATATGCTTCACCCATCCACATAGCACTGCATGGATAGGATGAATTTCCACCCTCTGAGTGATGTAAGTAATTCATACAGACATTACAGAGATGAACAGAGAGCTGTCCTGGGGTTCATGGGTAAATAAAATAGGCAGCCCGAGGCCACCCGGTCACTGAGGGGGGAAAGGTAGAAAATGAAAACGAGTGTATTGATCAAGAGCCTGAGGCTCAGAGAGAAAACAAAGACACAGCAAAGACCCCCAGGTCCTGAGTTCACACCGGGTTTACTCAACGGAGTACCATAATAACCACGAAAAATGGCAAACAATAAACAGTATTTGTTGGTGATAATAGATTGAAGCAGCACTTGTGCTGGGAAACCATTAAGAGAAATAACAGTATACACCCAAATATAAAGACTCTACAAACCCGCATTCATCAGCCAAAAGCATCCGCTACTGCATCACTCCCAGTAGTTTTATAAAACACAAATGAGTATTTGACGTGCCAAACATGAGTCTGTTGTGTAACACATTGGTGTAAATCATCGCTGTTCATTACGTCGATCGATCTTGAAACAATATCATCCATCCCGCCACAGTTCAGTAAAGATAGCTGCAGATTCACGGATTCGGTTTTCTCTGCTCAATAGCTCGAGACCAGAATGCTCTTAGTAAACAAATAATACCTATTTTTAATAACTTCATTCTAAATTACTCTATTACAACCAAAATCAAGCAGCACGCCACTCCTCACCTGAATATTGTACTGCACGACTCAGTTTCAATAAAAAATGTAAAAATTTATTAGAGCATCATTTTTATTCTTGATTATTTGGATCAAAGCTCAATTGCTCCCATAAAAATCACTCTATTACCATCAATTCAGATCACACACACAACTGTTCTAATGATTCAATTCAGTGCAAGTCATCAAATTCAACTCAGGTTATTACAAAAAATGTAAATAATTAATTATTATGTGTGTTTTGTCAATTCTCAATAAAGTTGAAAATAATTGTTTGTTGATTGATGTTTTACATTTTTTTACAAGCGGGTAGATCACTTTGACTCCGTCATTTTAAAAGTGTGAGCACCCCTGGTGTAAATAATGGCACATTGTAAAACTACTTTTACTAGTTTCAAAACTTTAATAAATTGCAAACATTACTTTGATTTTTCGGGGTTGTGCTGGCCGCCTGAAGAACAAACAAGAATAAAAGCATCGCTCTCATCATTTCTGTGGTGCTCCAGATTTTACTCTGAAACAAAGGCCACACATCTTTCATCCTTGTCCTTCACCTTCCTCAGAAAACGCTGTGGGACACCCCTTCATCTCACATGAACATGCAAAATAGAGAATCTGGGCTGAGGGGTAGAACTCAAATGGAACCTAATAATTAGTCGGTTAAAGGAGCATATTCTTATCTGCAAAAATATTGTAATAATTTCCGCTTGTGTGGTTGCATTTTAATCTTCTGGGGGCCGGATCAGGCAAATCCAAGAATAATCTATGGATTACTTTAAGTAATTCATTCATGAAAAGATTTTCTGTTTTCTTCTTGTTGTTTTTTAGTGAAAGTATAACTAAACATAACAGAAAATAATTTTGTACTGAATCTGGGGTTTTATAATAAGAAACTGCCTCTGATTTAAGGCGCAGAGACATGAATTTTAGCTTTAGCTTTAGTTTATTAGCAGAATAGTGTTTCTTAATACGCTGCATTCGGAATAACAGAGTAGTGGGCCGGATTGAACCATTTGACACCCCTGTTGTAAATACTTACACTAATATATTAATGTAGTAATATACAAATGTTTGCCTTGATATCATAGACAGCACATACACAAAACTAGTTTTGGCAGTAAAACGATTTGGTAATAAGTATGTTTATATAGAGAGTTTCATGAGGAATAATCAGGGATTGCTTTACGTAAAACCGTCTGCTAACCTACAAGAAAATGTAAATCTGTGGGGTATTCTATCCCTACCTTTACAGCTTATAAGAAGGCAGTAATGCAAAGCCCTAGTGGTGAACTCGTGAATTGCTTCATCATGTTTTCAAACAAACTCTATATTTGCATTTTACTTACTAATGGCAAATGTTTACCAAGCCCCCATTCCTTAATAATAACTAATAATGAGAATTGTACTGACGTTATGTTTTGGGAATTATGTTTAATTCTACATAAGTTACACATAAAAAAATCCATTATGGTAAGTTCTGCTGTGAATGTTTAACCTGGGGATTTTTACACAGTGTTTTCTGCAGTCGAGCCCCAGCCAGGCATAACGTTAAGAGTTTGCTTCTTTGAGCTAAAACAGAAAGCCTACGCTTGTTTTACACTGACAAACACCACCCATCTGCTTTCTGAAATACTATTCAGCCCATCACCGAAGAAAATATTACATTTTCTTTTGTGTAAGTATTTGATTTGATCAAATCCAAATAAAAGGCCAAAAGCCAATGTCTTTTTAATAGCTGAATTAAAATCGTGTTTGTTCCATCTGTTTTCTTCGTTTAAAAAAGTGTTTATTTTATTTTCAATTGCTCCAACGGTTTAAGAATTCAAGTGAAGAGGCTGCATACTGATTTAGATGGGTTCTCATCAACACGGCTGGAATTAAACGTGTTTTTGTGGACCGAATGAATATAGACAGGTCGATTTGTCAGACGAAAACACACTTCTCGTGTGTGAGCGTCACGCACAGACACACACTGCCGATTAACTCTGTCAGAGGCTGAAATTACCTGTGGTACCATGAAGAGAATGAATGTGGACAGCTGGATCTATCTGTGGAAAACACACATTCGTCATGTACATACATACAGTATGAGCGAACGTCTCTCTCACACAAAGGCACTCCACTGGTGAAGGGAGACTAGAATTAAACTGCCCGCTCTGATTAGAGGAAAAGTGCACTCTGAACATGGGAAATCTTACCAGAACAGCTTTGGGGCAGCACAATAGCATATGAAAGGTCTTTGGACCAAATCTATATGTGTCTATCAAATAACCCGTAGAAGTTCCTGCATGCACCGGTACATTTGCCAATCACAGTGTCTGTTTTGAATTGGGTAGGAATTATGCAAACCAGCTATTGTTTAATTTTGATTTCAAAAAAGGTTATTCGTTATTTTTGGTTTTAAATGAACATTACAACAGTTATGACGCATAATTTGGAAGATAATTCAAATAATGTTTGAGAAAATGTGTGATTGTCTTTCAGTTTCGATTTACAGACCCCAAATCAACGCCATCTATTGGTGAACAGAACAGTTAACCGTTGGAAGTACAAGACCTGTGATATGGCTTCTGTTTTTCTAAAACAGAAGCCCAAAAAAGTGGCCCAAAAAGTGCTTGGAAAAGGGTAGAATATTTAGGAAAGGTGTGCCTGTTTTTTTATTATACAATTTTCACATTGCTTTGACCTTGGCTTTAGTTTTTGGGTTGATTTAGCATTTGTATTTTGGCAAAAATTTATTTTTAACACTTTTGATATTTTTGCAGTAAAAATTATTCAGTAAAATACTATTCAGAGCTGTACTTTTTGTACATTTTAATGATTATCGTGGAATTATTACGTAATTAATAAAAGAAAGAAAGAAAATTAATAAAATTAAAAAAATAAAGAAGTTGGGGTTGTGCTGGGGTTGTACTTACAAAATTTTGTTTTTTTTAAAGATAATTTATTACAGCAAATTGTAAAGTAGTACAAAATGTTTGACAATACACCACCACCCGTCCCTTACAGAACGTCCTTAGCTGTAAATAGTGAGTGAATGTGGCCCTTCATTATACTGGAGAGGTTTCAGGGGTTTACCCCAATAGGAGCTTGAGAATCACTAGAAGAACCCTGTTTAAAAAAACTCGACTAAAATGGATGGATGTATTGAGATTTCAAAAGTGGGCAGGAGAGTATCAACTCACAGTTTGATTTATATCAGTGTTCACAACCTTCAACTTCTTTGCACATAATTTGCATATTTGAATAGTAATGAGCCGTCCTGTATCTCAGACATGTTCTCGAAGCTGACGCAGACACTGACAGCGCATCAGTTACTTGTCAAATGGCTCATTGGTTCATCTACTGATGCTAAACATGAAAATTTCTCTCTTTTCGCCTCTCTTTAACCTTTTTCTAAGCAATACATTATCTGTTATTTTTCTGTACTTGTCATTACTACTGTTTATGCTAATTATCCAACACTCTCAATAACAATGAAACAATCCAACACAAGAACAAACATTTAAACATTTCATTTGTATTGAATTGATTACCTCATACATGAACATACAGAACAGAACAGAACAGAACAGAACAGAACAGAACAGAACAGAACAGAACAGAACAGAACAGAATAGAATGAAAAGATTTAAGCTGCATTGAAGACTGATTTGAACTGAATATGGTTCAGTTCTGCCCTCTGCTGGAGAGACTCTCTTCCTTTTCAATTCAATCCGGCACCAGGAATTGGATGTATAAGCTTTGAATGGGACTAAGTTAATCTAATGAAGGATGTTTATGTAATTTAAATGAGCATTTCAATGGTTTTGTGTTAAAATTCACACACGAACATCCACCGAGAGTGTTCTGGCTTCTCATTGTTTCCGCTCTCTGACTCTGATGGATGTATCTACACCAGTGTTGGCTTTAATTAATAACTTCACTCTTTAGTGAGCTCGTCTGCTCCAGACGCAGACTGTTTGTGCAGCTCTCTGTGTGGGAACAAATGTGTTTTTCACACAAACTTTTCAAAACGATGAAGATTCATAGAGCAGTGTGCTATTCTTTCACTTCTGGCTGTTTTAACTCAGTCCATGTCAAATTTCATACTCAAGTTCACATTTTCAAACGATGAAAGGAACACGGAAAATCCCATTTCTCCACGACTCTTATAATCTGTCTATGTTCTGTTAAACACTGATCCAGAACCAGTGAATGCAAACTAAAAGCCAACATTCAGATGCGGCAAATATAAAGATGGTAAAAATACAGTTGTGCTTATAAGTTTACACACCAAAAGGTTTTTGTGCTGATCATATTTTCTGAAAATTTGAAAAAAACTTTTTCATTCATTCATTAATTTTACGTCCCGTTTATTCCCTTTTCAGGGTCACGGGGGTCCGCCGGTGCCTATCTCCAGCGCACATTGGGCGAGAGGAGGGGGTACACCCTGGACAGGTCGTCAGTCCATCATAGGGCTCATGATTTCTACTCATAACTAGTGGTTGAGTGAAGGCATTTGTTGTCATAAAGACAACAGAAACTTTCCAAATGACGCTGATCAAAAGTTTTAGCCTGATGCACAAAAACTGACTCAAAAAGTGTTCGATTCTCAGCTTGAGGATTCCAAAATCAATGTTTGTGCAGAAAAGGTTTCCTGATGGATCACGTTTGCTCACACCTACCCGGCCACACCCTAGGCCCTACCTTCTACATGTACACGCCCCTTTTCATTAGCATCTATTTCATTCTGTGGAGGACAAGACCTGAAACTGAGGAACCCTCTTTTAGTTCTGCTCTAATGTTTTTTCATAATCCTTTATGGTGGTCATTTTGGTGCTTTGTAGAGGCAAAATATTGCATAGAGTGTTTTTTCTACAGCAACGAAATTAAACACAGTGGCGCTTTTAGAACACAGCCCATGTGTCATGTGTTCGTCCCATTCTCTTTTATTTTTCCATGCCACTTTTTAATTGCTTTGCACAAATGCGATGTGGCATATTTGCATGACTGATCTCTTTCTTTCCAACTCTTTAGGTTTTAGGGACACCTTCAGAGGACACTTGGCCTGGCGTTCACTCGCTTCCTCACTTCAAACCAGGTATTCCCTCTCTTCACCTCAATGGATCGCTACACGGAATCTTCATTTAAAATATTCTGAATACGACTCGATTTGCCGGCCCTGGTCAAGATGGAATAGATTTGATGTGGTTTTAAGCGCGTTCCGTTATCGGGAGGGATTTTCAGCTGCAGAGATGAAGAGCTTATTGGGCAATTTTTTGGAAATTAGAAACTAGAAATAAACGTACAGTTCTGCTCCGCAAGAGTTCTTATCTAGTTTGTAGCGTACATCTATTTATTTGATCTATTTATTTGATTTGCTTCCTATGTTTATTTGAATTAAGCACAGCATATCTTTTTATTTCTTCTTCTGTAATTATATCAATAGTGTATGTAATTTCTGGTGGATTAAAAAAGTATTTGTTGCCATATCTCAGGAAATTTGAATGCAATTAAAGTTGAATGCTAGGAAGGTATTGCTATTAGTGCTGTCAAAAGTAGCGCGATAAATTCTAAATATTTAAAGCTTGAATTAAAATACTCAATGATCAGTGGATTAATCACAAATAAATTGGTATAATGATAATTCTCATAACAATGAATGATGTAAGCGCACTTTGACTTGAAACGTATTGGTCCATTGTGAGTGCGTATCTTTGGGGGAGTGGGGCGCGTCTAATGTACGTACACCCTTAGACACATTCCTTCGAAAGCCAAAGGAGTTTGTATAGGATGGTGTTGGACTGTGTAGAGTTCATTCCATGTTTAGCATTTGATTACTTTTAGTGCTCGTACAGTTCAGTGTTCATGCAGCAGAGGGCAGTGTTTGCTTTAAGTACTGTTTCTCAATCAAATGTGTCTATATCTGTGTGTGTGCGCGTGTGTGTGCGCGTGTGTGCGCGCGTGTGTGTGTGTGTGTGTGCGCGTGCGTGCGTGCGTGTGTGCGTGTGTGCTGGTATGTAGCCCGTCCGATCGTTGGTACCAGTACACATCTGTGTCATCAATACAAGCTTGTTTACAGCAGCACGCAATCGACTACACAATCGACCGTATGGAGCTCAAAAGGAGCGGCAGGGAACAAACTACGAGCTGCTTTACTTTACCGCTCTTTCATCTGACACTATGCTTCTATAATCATTTCTAGGTAGCTCTATGAATAATATGTATTTTATTTCATTTACGGTTGTATTTAAAGGGGAAATGTATTATGTAATTTACATTTGAGAAATGATGTATTTATTAGTGTATTTATACTTTGTTAAACCTAAACATAAATTGCTGTTAAATAAAGTATTTAGCAGACCAAAAAAAAAAAATGTTTAAACCCGTCAAAAAAGATTAAACCCAGTAGAGTTTAGTAAAAACTATGCCTTCAGTTTATTTATCGCTTTTCTAGACAATTTACAATTTTCAGAACATTATTCATTCATTCCATGTTCACACACTGGTGGTGATAAGCTGCCCTGGGACCCTACGGCCTCTGTCCCACCACCAAATACAAACCAACAGTCATACACTTCCATACAGGGCAATGTGGGTGAAGATGCTTGCACAAAGCCACAACGACAGCATGGGTGGGGTGGGGATCAAAGCGACAAGCTACTGGTTATAAAACGAACGACTCTACCACTGCACCGCTTGTCGCCCCCAGTTTGATGAAATTCCAGATACGAATCCAGTTTTAATTCATTTTCCAACCCGCGTATTCCCTTTTTGGGGTCACAGGGGTCTGCCAGTGCCTATCTCCAGCGAGAGGCAGGGGTACATCCTGGAGAGGTCGCCAGTCCACCGCAGGCAGTTTTTCACACTGTCATCATACATTTGAATTTAGAAACCAAAGACACAAAAGATGAACATCTCGATTGTGCATCATGTAATAGAGAAACACGCGCAAACATTCAGTATTTCTTTACGTTTAAGAAACCGGAGTACCCAGAGGAAAGCCACGCAAGCACATGGAGAACATGCAAACTCCGTCCAGGAAGGTCACCGGCGAGCCTTGAACTGGCAACCTTCTAACTGGAAGGCCACAGTGCTACCCACTGCGCCACTATGCCGCCCTGTATCTAATTTATTCAGCTAATTTATTGAGAGCAAGTGCAATATATATTTATATGTGTATATTATGATTGATAATGTTGATTAAGAACAGCTGACTTAATGGAGTTAATGAGCTGAGGAAGTACAAGAGAGATGTCGTTGAGAGCACTGGAGAGACAAAGGAGCAGAACAAAGAACCGAATCAAGAGAACGTGATTGAGAAAGAGAGTTCATGGAACAGAACACTGTATCGAGAGATTTAAAGGAAAGTGATGAAGCCAACTGTCTGCGTGAGTGTTTGCTCAGAGGCGATGTAATAGACACTGATAAAGACACCGACTGAGGGGCTAGACGAGAGTCCACTACTGCGGGAACATAAGAGTATTCAGTGTGAGTGCACTCGGTCAGAGAGGGACTGACGATACAAAGAGAGAGGGAGAGAGTCAGGTTTTGGGCTACTATGCCTCGTTTTCTTTATGTTTTGTTTTGAATTAATTTCCGTGCGTTGCCAATGATTATGCCGTGGTGAATGTGAAGAAGCTCAAAAAAACTATGCTGTCAAGAAACTAAACATTTCTTCTTGGCTCGTATGTGACGTCATCGCGGTAAAAAAGTGGTAAACTTCTGGTACAGGCCATCAGACCCTCGACGCAACTACATCACCGACACATATTCAGAGTTTTTAACCAATGCCATTATTTCTGGTGAAACTACAGTGGTACCCCGAGACGCGAAATGAATGCGTTCCAGGGTGACTTATGTGTTCTTATGTCGAACAATTCGTATCTCGACACAAGTTTTACACGTAAAACGCCTAATCCGTGCCACGGCTCTCAGAAACAACAGAATAAGTAGATGAAAAAAATGGAGAACCAGAGAAAAATCAAGTAACGTTTCTTCAATCCTTTAATCTACACATTGTTAATGTAATAAATGATAATAAAACACACAAATGTGAAACCTTCTCTTGAGAGTGAGGCCATGTGTCGGAGGAGTAAGACTAAGCTGCGCTACAGAACAGCACTTTCCACGTTATAAACGTTATTTCTTTTATAACACGTTGACTCTAATATTTGTTATAGTACATTATTGGTAATCTATACATAGTGTTTCGCTCGATTTAAAACTGATTCAAAGTGTTTTAAGGCGTATCAGCCCTTTAAAGCACATTTTTTTTTCAAAGGGAGAAAGGAGCGCAGGGATACGGAAGCACAGGGCTTATTGTTCGTATCTCGAAGCAAAAAATTTCCCTCGCGACCTTTCGTATCTCGAACATTTCGTATCTCGAACATTTCGTATCTCGAACATTGCGTATCTCGAACATTTC
>SRMA01027088.1:77553-135350 GCA_007224835.1 Danionella cerebrum | reverse complement strand
ATCTCGAACATTTCGTATCTCGAACATTTCGTATCTCGAACATTTCGTATCTCGAACATTTCTTATCTCGAACATTTCTTATCTCGAACATTTCGTATCTCGAACATTTCGTATCTCGAACATTTCGTATCTCGAACATTTCGTATCTCGAACATTTCGTATCTCGAACATTTCGTATCTCGGAGCATTCGTATCTGGGAGTACCACTGTAGTATCGAACCAGTATCAACTAGTAACAAACCAGCCCAGTATTGCAAGCATATGTGGCTAGCTGTCTGAGTAAGGAGTCTAGGAACGACAGTTGAATTGCAATTTTATTTCATTGTGAGGGAATCTTGGGTGGCACGGGGGCCACCAGTTAGAAGGTTATCAGTTCGAAGCTCACTAGTGACTTTCCTTGAAGGAGTTTGCATTATGGGGGTTTTCCTCCACAATCCCAAAAACATGCTGCAGCTTAATGAATAATCAAAATTCTCCTTAGGTGTGGATGTGTGTGTGTGAATGTTGCCCTGCGATGGACTGGCGACCTGTCCAGGGCGTACCCCTGCCTCTTGCCCGATGTGAGCTGGAGATAGGCACCAGCAGACCCCCGTGACCCCGAAAGGGATTAAGCGTGTTGGAAAATGAATGAATGAATGTGGGGGACTCCATATTTACCATTTTAGATTTCCTGTTTGAAATTGAATTTCTCTGACATAAAACCAGCCTACCCACCCCACACATGCTCAAACGATCAGGAGCATATGATGTGATAGAAGTTATCTAAGGTTATGCTCAGACTGAACGTCTTATTGCTCAATTCAGTTTTTGTTTCTTTGATGTGTGCACATTAAAATGATGCACATCTCACCGAAAGAGTGGTGTATATTAGTATAGACTCTATTTTTGAGCTATTTTTAGAACAGGTGGCGGGCGACTCATGTGGTCCTCGCGGGCGACCAGGTGCCACGGGCATCGTGTTGGTGACCCCTGGTATAGAGAGACACAGAAACTCTCAGATTTTTTTTCATATAAATAAATAGAATTTTAAAACAAATATATATTATTTGCATTTTGATAAATTAAAATGTCATGAATTAGTATTGACGTGGAGCTTGTTCAGAACATAAAAATATTGGAAAAACAGTTTAAAATGAAAAGAAATTACAGTTTCTCTCTTTCTTCAGTTGCTATTAATTCTCTCATTCGCTCTCGTACTTTGTAAAGAAGCTGTTTCACTGTGCTCGGATTGTTTAAATAAATTCATTTGGGATGAATTCTTTGACACATAGAAATATCAGAAACAGGCTAATAAAATTAATTGAAACAAAATAATTGTCACAGTCTCCATCTTTCTACAGCTGCTGGTAATCCTTGTCTCTATTTTTAAGGCGATGTGTCAGTTCTCTCGGACGCTAAAACATTAATCTAAATGTCGGGATGCTCGTTGTTTCTCAATCAATAAGAGGATTCCTCTCTGCTGATTCTCTTTCCAGCGCAGCAGTGGTTTTAGGCTCGGGCAGCTGCTTTCAATTTAAGTTTTTCTATTTCATTCAACGCATTCAGCACAGACAACAAAAAAATTAAAGCTGCAAGCAGTAATCAAAAAGCTTGACCACCTGTGGCACCACCGCCTCTCAGTGGCCAGTTCGTTGCACTGTGCTCTACGACTGATCCTTGTTGAGAAGTATTCCAGTGACAACTGTTGAATTTACGCTCTTGTCCTGTATGTCTCATCACGTCTTGTCAAAACTGGTAAAAAAAGAAGTCCCTCAATAATTTTAAATGCTGTTCCTCCAGTGACCCCCTGATGACGCTATAACTAAGGGTGTACGCTGTAGATGTGTCCTTTTTTTAGGGGTTTTTACTAAATAATTCACTTCCTGTTAGTTTTGGGACTCACTCCAATGGACGTTTTTTGCAGGTTTACGTTTGTGTGCCAATTTCAAATGTTTAATTAAAACACAGTTTGAAATGGCAGTAAAAAAACAGTAGAAAATCAGTAGAAAACTACACACACCATAGGCTGCATTATATATGTGTTCGGACATAGACCTTTATTTTAAGATTATTTTTCGGGCGTAGCCTTTATTGTTTTTTTCTTTTTAACGGATAGGACAGTGGAGAGTGAGAGAATGGGGTGGGATGGGAAAGACAACGAGTTCGGGATTTGAACTTGAGTCAGCCCTGTGTAACCACACACAAGTGTCCTGCACACTACCACTACACCACGCCGCAGGACAGACATAGACCTTTAACACACGTCAAATTTCATCCTGATTAGATGTTGTGAGGTTGAGATAAAACAACTTCCTGCTTCATTGCAAAACATCCAAAATCTGCCAAAAGTTTAACAAATGCAAAAATGCTTCACTTTTTAAAATGTAAAGGCCTTTAAATGAGATTGCCAGAGTTTGCTGAGGAGTTGGTTGGAGATGTGCAAGGCCTGAAATGCAAATTTTACAAGAAAATAAAAAATAACTGACTTCCTGACGGTTTTGGACACTCCTCAAATTTTTGTCGCTTGTTCTCTTACTTAAGTGTTTCAAATTTCAAAGATATCCTTCAAAACATAGTCTGAAATAGCAGTATAAAATAAATAGTTTCTAGACATTTTATATAAGTTACACATGACTGGGTTAAGCTGGGTCACAGCCGACCTGCTGCTCTTGTGTGGCTCTGTTTATCTGCTGCCCCCACAGGCGCTACAAGGTCAATCCCATCATGTCATTCCAAGCTAACCTGTGTTACATTCTTCTCCAAAGGGGCCATACATTTGCGGGGGATGGTAACGCAGAGCAAAGAATGGAAGGATACACATTTTAAAGCATGTTGATTCTAATACTTTATTTCAACTACAGTGTTTCTAGAAAACCCCGGTATATTGTTCATTGTGTTTTTGATGCAACCAATTCCCCTCTCATGGGTCTTTCATCTGTGTTTATCTGCAGATCGGTTCACAGTCTACAGTCCCAAGAAACTCAGACAAGCCTGGAATAAGTGAGACTTTATTTCATTGTTTTTGTTTTCATGTGGCCATCTTGAGCTATTAATCCCATTAGTGTATCGCTTGTTTTTCTCGATCACCACAACATTGTGCATTTGTGTGCCCCTAAGGCTGGGTTATGTGGATCATGCAGAGGATCTGGCATCCCGATTCCTTCAGTGTTTTCCAAAGCAGCGGCTTTCAGCTCAGGCGGCGCTTCACCATCAGTACTTCAGTAACCTGCCCTCTAGAGTCTGGGAGCTGCCTGACAGTCAGTCTCACTCACACACACACACACACGCACACCCACACGTGCATGCGCACATTATATTTTCATGTAATGCATGTTTTAACAACTTGAATGAAGCATTTTGATTGAGAAGAGATGGTTAAAAAAGAAGATTCATCTCACAATTTTAAAATCTTAAAGATTAAACTTTGTCGGTGGCTGCCGTTGCATCTTAAAAGTCTTCCTTCCTTTTGTTCATCGGAGCAAGTAAATGTGTGGTGCTTGAAAAAAAGATAGCATTATTCTAAGCTATATAAGATAGCTTAAGAGCTAGCTGTCAGATTAGCATTCATTGTTTCAATGTTTATTGGGTAATCCAAATTAAACATTCAGTCAGTGTTTTTCAGCCAATCACAATGGTCTGCTTAACCACAGAAAGCTCTTCAGCCAATCAGAATCAAGTATTACGACAAATGACGTCATATGTTGTAATTCTCTTATGAATCTTAATTCATTAACATCTGCTGCACCACTGTTCATTCGGCTAGATCCGGTAGGATTTGTTCTTTTGTCACAGTTAAATATGAAGCATATTAATAATCCAGATGCATTCATTTATCAGCATGTCTGCACGGATGAGTGCACGCAGTGGAATTAATTCTGTTATCAGCTCTCAGCAGGCTGTGTGTACAACCATTTCAACTCTAATTCAATTCTCTTGTTTCATATTCATATGATTGATCACAAAGGAGGCGAGCATTGAGCAATTAACGTTTCAGCTCGTTTTATTTGTGTGAGCAGTACATTTTACCCAAACAGAAGGAAATATTTACTTCTAGTATGTCTTCATTTGTTGGTCCATGAATTTGGCAAAATATGAAAATTAGTTTCAGACACATTATATTTATGTTATTATCAAAACTTCTAAATATTTTGAATTGAATCCTTTCTTTTTTTAACATGAATTCAATTACATCTAATGCTTTTTCAAACCTCTATGAATAATATTTGCCTTTAAAAATAATAATGAAAAATGTTTTCTTTAAAAGTTTAGGGTTTACACTGCTGTATGTTCTTCCGTCTCGTTATATTAAACTGATGGTAAACTTTGGATATTCCTGTTTTCCATGCAAGCATCTGAAACTTTGGTGGAAAAGCAGCATTTTAATAATTGAACACACACATGAAATATTATAGAAATCGTGAAATATCTTGAGATAGTTTGTACGTAGTGCCGTAATGTTTTCTGCCATTCGTTCTCCACCCCCACCGACTCCTCCGACACATCACCTCACTCGCAAGCTAAGGTTTCACATTCATGTACATATTACGTATTTTGTATTTGTTTATTCTGTTTTAACATTTATTACTTTAACAATATGTAGATTTAAGGATTGATGAAAAGTTACTTGATTTTTCTCCGGTTTTCCTTTTTTTAATTTTATGAGAGCGGGTGGCACGGTGGAGCAGTGGGTAGCACTGTTGCCTTGCCTTCACTGTTGACAACATGAAAAAAAACTTTAGTGTTGGTGCACGGCCATTTTCAGATGTCCTGATATGTTCAGTACTCAAGGACATGCATATGCCGAACTGAACTTTCTTCTTGCCTATTTGCATGAGGTTCTAAAGGTAGGCTAAACCTGGTTGCACCAATACTGGTAGTCACCAAGGCAAACTGTGGTGAGTAGAGCCAAGCTATACCAACTTGAGTCCTGCTGTAACTTAAGTCCAGTGGAAAAGTGGCAATAGAAGCTCAAAGAAGAGTCCTGGTAGTTCTAAAGAGAGCATTGAGTTCTTGGGACTTTCAAAGCAATTGTTTTCTGTACGGGTGTGTGCCTTTCCAATTCATGTCTATCAACCAAATCACAGGGGGACTACAGAACTTAAGCTGTAGAAACATTCATCTAATTCTTCTAGAAGGACAATCTAACATCTATCTAGAAGGATGATCCAAGCAGACAGGATACACCTGAGCTCAATTTTGAGATTTATACTAAAGACTTTGTGTAATTATTTACTTTTTGAATTTAGAAAAAAATGATTGATTTGTAATAAAATTATTTTAGAGAAAATACTACAATTAGTAGGAAGATCTGCAAGGACCCGAAGCCGGATTCCAACCCGATAGAGTTTTAACTTCTATTCTAGGAACCTATACTCCTTTTATTTTCATTATATGGCTTGACTATATTCCTGACATTTTTTCCAGTGTCCTCGATGTTCACCGTGGCTGGTGTGAAGTTACAGAATGAATCTGAAGACAGTAAAACCAACAGTCACAGCAAGCACTGAGAGAACACAGGTAATTCAGTTTCAGATATTTCACCATTTTCACTGTATTTTAAACCTCAAATGGCTACAGAACACGTGTGATGTAGGACAAATAACAAATCAAGAGCTGGTAGCTACGCACTTTTACACAAGTTCTGCTAAATGTAAAACACAGCACAATGTAATTCCAATTCGTTGAAATCAAAGTTCAAAACAGGTATTTTTCTGCACGCATTTTTGAAAATGCTGGCCAGAGTGAGTCCTATTTGATATGCTCCACACCCAGGG
This sequence comes from Danionella cerebrum, assembly GCA_007224835.1. Classification (NCBI taxonomy): domain Eukaryota; kingdom Metazoa; phylum Chordata; class Actinopteri; order Cypriniformes; family Danionidae; genus Danionella; species Danionella cerebrum. The sequence goes on along the minus strand of SRMA01027088.1, from coordinate 129,597 downwards.
TCCATATGTACAGGGAAAACAGAGTTCTGGGTTCGGGATTACTGTTACTGATGTCTTTACAACAGCCAAAGTAATGGCGGCCAAAACGAGGCCTATCTTGCTGTTTTATTCCGCTATTGTGAGGTCCCTGTGCTTCACAGAGGTGCCTGTGTTTGTGCACATGCAGTGTTAAATAAGCATCTTTCAAAACGCCAAGAATCGACTGCCACCTGTTGGTTTGAGTCATTGCAACATTTCAAAGGTGTTTAAGTGTCTGTGGAGATGTGTTTTTTTTTTTTTTTGTATGGACATGGGTTCCTGTGCTTTCTAGCTGTTTTTTTTTTTTGCTCACGTTTGAATGAACTCCAGTGATAGCATGAGACAGAATCTAGAAACCACACAGGTAGTGCAGCTCATCCAGGATGCAAGAAGAACATTGCAGGATGGGACTTGCTGGGAGTTTGTATGTACCTTGCTGTTTTGGGGCTAGTAATCATGGGTAATGTAGTGCGGAATGTCCATCAGTTGCCAGTGTAATAGAACTGGAAAGAACTAGGTCTGGAAAGGGACATAAATAAATTCTAAAGAGATTAGTTGAAGCTAATGAATCCACCATAAATTGGTGGGAACAACAACATGCTTCACGCAGTCCACTGTTGAGAAGTGAGAAGAGCTGTTGTGTTTGATGTGCTCTCATCCTGTTTGCGTGAGATAAAATTGATGAACAAAGTTTGTTTCTATTTCATGCAAATATTGCAGAGGTCTAAAAATCGGTAGTGTTTAATCTTTCTAATGGTGTTTTATGAGGTTATTAGCCAAATTCAGGTATTTTGTGCAATGCTGGGTTGGTTAGCATAACCACTATAATATTGCTCCCCAGTGACAATAGTCATTGCGCTGTTTCACACTGACAATTGATTGTCATCACCCAACCCTAGTACATACAAGAGAGGCACTGCCAGAGCCCTGCAAAATGCCCTCAAGCAGCCACAAATCTGCTTGGGCCTGTCAGAAACGGATTCTATGAGAAGGCACACGTTCAGGATGTGAACACCAAGATTGGCTGCTTCCCTGTGCTTTTCATAGATGAAGCAGGTTCACACTGAGCACATGTGGCCGATGTAACTGAGCCTGGAGATGCTGTGTAGAACATCCTCCAGCATGACCGGTTTGGCAGTGGGTCGGTAATGGTGTGGGGAGGGCCGCAGAGCTTAAAGGGTGGAGCCTAACAGCTATTGGGTACAAAGATGAGAATCTCAGACCCCCTGTTAGATCTTCGGCCAGTGCGACCGACCGACCCTGGTTTCCTCCGAATGAAAGGAACATGCCCAGGTGCTGTAGGGAGGTCACAAGAGGCGCGTGGAGCCACACACACAATTGAACCTCTTTTGTTCGCTCTGGTGTTTTCCATTTCAGTTTTGATTGTGTCTCCAAATCCAAGCCCCCACGGGTTTATAAATTTCATTTCCATAGATATTTTTGTTGTCAGCGCATTGAACTATGTAAAGAACAAAGTATTCAAAAGTAATATTTCAATCATTCAGATCTAGAATGTGATGTTTTACTGTATTTTGAGCTGTGCGCTTTGTGTGTCTGAGCAGTTGTTTGCATGTAATTAGCTCATGGTGTCAGCACCAGATTAAGCTGAAAATGTGTGTGTGCGTGTGTGCATGTGTGTGTGCGTGTGTGTGTGTGCGTGCGCGCGCGTGTGTGTGTGTGTGGTGTAGAGGAAAAGTAAAGGGGCCCCAAGCAGTGCCTCTATAGGGATTAGGGGCCAAAATTACAGACAGGTGCTGGGAGAGATTTACACACTCCCAGTAGTGCCCCAGACGGTCTGATCGATGTCGCCCAGACTGCATTCATTGATTCCAAACCCTGAAGGGGGTAGTTCTGGGGTCTTGCATCTGTTTTTGCAGCTGATTTGATTTGATCTCTTTCCTGCTTCTTCAAGCCTTGATGATTCCCTGCTTATCTCTTGTTATAAAGAGAACGAACATCAGCACTCTCACAGCTGTTAATAATCATGCATTATTATGCATCAGGCTCGTTAATATTCATTCATTAATATGCATCAGGTTGCAGTCTTTGTCATTTTCTGGGAAACGAATGAGATTGAAAAGTTCTTTGGGAGGCAGCAGATTTTTTTCATGAACTTTTCTTGGCATCGAATCCAGCGTGTGTGCGAATGTCTCGCCGTGTGAGGAAGGGAAGTCGCCCACTGTGAGAATCGTGTCCTTCCCTCCGCCGCTGCATTCATATTTAAATCACAGGATCCGCGCTCACTCTAATCCAGTCACAGACTCCCTCTCACGCACACACACGCACACAAGCAAATGTGAGGGTGGTGGTGAAAATACGTCGTGGTCTGAGTACCAGTGTGCTGAGGGAAATGTATTTAAAGTTCTTTAAAGCATCATTTAATAATGTCCTGTCATGCAGTGTGTAACATGAGTGTTTTTTTTTTTTTACCTTCGATGAGGTTCAACCTGTTGTTGGAGACTCAAAAAAAGTATTTATTGGCTCTTAATGACAAAAATGGGAATTTGAGGTTCCATAAATGTATTGAAATGTTTATATTATCAATATTTATACTGGTGCTGTCAATCAATTAAAAAAATTCACACCTGAGTTTCAGCATATTACGTCTGATTTTTAGCTCATGCTGAAGGTAATGCTCACCAAAATGAGTGAAGGAGCTGGACCAAGTAAACCATGAAAATCATTGAGTTCAAATAGCGTTCCACAACGACTGATGAACATTTGGAAGAGTGCTCGAGGCTGGCTGTCAGCAGCTTCTGTCCGGACTATGCCTCCTCCCTGACTGATTCAGTTCAGTGCACGTCATCAAATTAAACTCAGCTTATTACAAAAAATGTAAATAATTAATAATTATTATGTGTGTTTTGTCAATTCTCCATAAAGTTGAAAATAATTGTTAGTTGATTGATGTTTTACATTTTTGTAGCGGGTAGATCACTTTGACTCGGTCATTTTAAAAGTTGCCCGCAAGCTGAAAAAGTGTGAGCACCCCTGAGCTAGGATGCTATTTGTGAGCCTGACTCGTTCCTGACAAGCCCCAGATGGAGATCAAACACCAACTTCTAGTGTTCGAGAGAGCGGAGTAAAGGTACGTAGCACAGGTAGGTCAATCATGGAGCATTCAAGGGAGTCCAGGAAGTAACACAGGGAAACATCATCGACGGATGCTGCATTCTGGGATTCGTGGTCTGCACTGGAAGTGAATAAGTTCAGATGAGAATCATTTTGCAGTGTCAGAGGGACAGTGATGTGTATGTGTCAAGAGCAAATACAGCATTTTAATTTATTGCTTGTTCACTTACGAGAGACCGTATTTAGCGTCACATGGTAGCAGTTCTATTTTATATTATCCATGTGCATCTCCGGTACAATATTCTCATGTACAGGAAGAGATTATCTTCTCCCCATAAGGTGATGATGATGCTGATAGAATTGCAGTGGGCAAAACTGTGAGAATACCATTGCTATGGTGGTGCTTAAAGCTGAAATTGAGTAGATCGTACCAAGTAAAAAAAAAAAAAAGCTTTTCTTTATACCAGAAGATCACATTTAATTTCTTAAAAGAACTTCTGGTTTTAGGGAGGTTTGTTTGATTTGCTTGAAGCAACCGTGACGATTTACCTCCATCATTGTTCAATGAAAAAGGAAAAAAACAAAGACCAGTTTTTAAAAGTAAAAAAAAATCAGGGAAACATTAATGTTTTCGAACCGAACCATGATTTTTGAACCATTGCACCACTAATATAAATACAATTGGGCAATATTTGCGGCAGAATTGCTAAGTCTACTAAGGAAATATTTTCAATGCCTGTTCATTTTTCTAAACAAGTGTTTAGGACCATTTTTGAGGCTTCTAATTGGTCAGCATGACTTTTGTTTTTATATGCGCACTCAGGAAACAGGAAACGGAAACAGGAAACGAGTCAGGAGAGCAGGGAGGGCTAGAGAAAATAACACGATCGATCGGGAATCAAATGGACCACTACTATACCACAGACCAGAATAACAAAATAGCTTGAGAGCAGTAAATGAAAGGGGAAAATGTAGTTTATGAAAGGCTCGTTTAGCTGTAGACAGGTAGCTTAATTCAGTTGTGTGTTGTTCTATCCCTAATGTTGACTGCATGAATATTTGAGCTCAGATTGAATGAATAAATTATTCATTAGTGATGGGATCAGCTTTAATTAAAAGCGCCTCTCTGTGGTGCGCAGAGAATGCATGTTTGTTTTTCTTGGCCTGCCGTCGCCTCATTCACTTTCTCGACTTATCAAAGCCCAGAGGCTCCACCCACATGTGAATAATTTCCATAATCTGAATGCTGGAGGGAATAAATTAATGAAATGCAGAGATCTCAATCAGAGAGGCAATATTTGTGATGTGTGATGCTGAAGCTGCTACAGTGCTTTAGAGACTCAGTAGAAGATACTGTTTCACTGGAATATCAAACAGTGGTTTGTTTAATCATTACGAACTTTTTATTTCTATGAAATAAAGCTGAAGGTCGAAACACTTTTTCAGTGATAGACAATATAATGTGGATGGACTGTTTTCAAATTTGCAGTCGGTGTTTTTGGCAAATTCATCCATAACATACTAAAATTGGCCTATTTTCATTTGATCATTTTCTTTATGTAGACCAGGTCAGCATGGTGGTTTCATGGTGAGTTCTAAGCTGGTTACTCCATGTTTTCTGGAGTTCCTCCTGCAGACAAGAAATATCAGGTGTATTGGTGGCCATAAAAGTGTGAGATGAGCTGGGAAAACATCTCCTACTGGATTCTTCCTCTTGCCTGTTAACTTGCTGTCTGTTACAAACTGTGGCTGTGAGACACTTTGGTCGGGCACTTCACTGGCTGACTCTCATTGATTACAGGATTTAATGTTTCTTTCTTTTCATACATTTACCCCAAAAAACGTCACTTGATTCAACATAAAGAGGGTACTATGTTTATTTTTATCATGAATAAATCACAAGAAGACATTTTGCTGGGCGATTAATTTAGTTTACATTATTAGCATAATCAAATTTTTTGCCATTTTGAGAGCATTATTAACTAATTTATGAACTAGTTTTCAATCAGGACGTGCTCTGAGTTTGTGAGTGTAAGTCGTGAGTACGGCTTGCTGTCCTTCTCAGATGAGTTCGGAAGAATGTGGGAAATTGACCGCATATATCAGATTATTAGGACATAGAATATTTAATGAGCAGACATACCCTAGTTACATGTTTTGAAGTATGTTTGATTGATTAAACAATCCATAAGGATAATGTCATAATAATGTGAGCATGCACTTGCAAAGATCAATATTCATTTATAAATAATGTGTAATACCACAACTGAAGATGTTTTACATATGCAACTCTCAATCTCTGTTAACAAACAATGCACTGTAAAAAACAACCCAAGAAATGTATAAAATGGATTTTAAAATGTCCACAAAAATGTGCTTCAGAAATGTCAAACTTTAGCTTCAGACAGGGAATAACAAACTTTGTAATGAAAAGTTCATCCAAATAACACAAGCAAAAGCAGATTCTCCACATATGCAAATTCTTAGCATCAGATGAGGAGTTTGGAACCTAAATGCATTCATTCATTTTCATACCCGCTTCTTCCCTTTCGGGGGCACGGGGGTCTGCCAGCACACATTGGGAGAGAGGCAGGGGTACACCCTGGACAGGTCGCCAGTCCATCACAGGGCAACATTCACTCATACACTCACACCCTAAGGGGAATTTAGATTATTCAATTAACCTAAACACATGTTTTTTGGATTGTGGGGGAAACCGGAGTACCCGGAGGAAACCCACACAAGCACTGGGAGAACATGCAAACTCATTCCAGGAAGGTCACCGGCGAGCCTCGAACCGATAACCTTCTAACTGGAAGGCCAGAGTGCTACCCACTGCGCCACCATGTAATAACCATGTTATTACATGTAAAAATGTAATAACACGTAAATCAAATAACATGTAGAAGTAATATATTTGCAGATATCTTTGTAAAATCTACTTTTATTTTACAGCTGGTCAAATAATTATTAAAAGAAACCATTCTGTTTGTCAGTTTATCACAGAGAACTTTTCTTTGTGTTTTTAAAGTTGCATTTCTGAATTGAAATAAATTTACATTACATAGTCATAATATTACTTTTTTCATATTGTTTTACTTTATCAATAAAAATAATAGATTTTGCAAATTTACAGATAAATAGCGTACAAAGTGAATAGAAAGTATTTACAAAGTACCCCCTTAGATGGTTGGCGCCCTTAGCATTTGCCTATACCACCTAATGGAAAGGGCCTTGAGATGAAACAAATCCATCCACTGCCTTTATTACGTTACGGTGCATACTTTATATTAGATTTATAGAGATATTGTGCTATAAAATGCAAGAGCAAACCTGACAGCTTGTGGTTAATGCTTGTATAAAAGCACAGACAACAAAAACACGTTACGGATGAATGGCTAATCTGTGTGTGTTTTAGGTTTGACCGCTTCGTCACTTCCGTTATGGAGGGCTGACAATAGCATTTATTGTGTTTCGCTCTTTTAACATCTTTCAGTGGAAGCAATTGATCCAGTAACTTTAGCTGCTCCATCACACTCGGGTCGGGCATGAGCTAGCTCTCGGCTGTTCACCTATCTCTCGCCTTGTTCGTTAACAATTCCATTTCAGATGAAATCATGATTGAATAGGTTGATTTTACATTTTGCATGTAACTGTTATGGAAAATACCAGACCACACGTTATTTTTGTGACTTTATTGTGATATTTCTTTGCTTCACATGAAAGCATAATGAATGCTGATCTTTGACGCTGCTGCGCGACCATCTGTGGGTGTCTGTATGTGTCCATATCAGGCCAGGATTACCCTCTTTTGTCACACTTCATTAAATAAGCTCAAGCGTCATTAGTTTGAGCTTTCTCACAAATAGCGGTAGGTTCAGTCAGAGGCTGAACGTACTCTGGAGCAGTACTACAGTCTCGCGTGAGGATTTCCATTCTTGCATGTCTTACATTGACCATACATCCACTAACCATGACCTTCAGTAAATCCAGAAAGGACTGCGGAGCTGATAATAAAAGTAGTTTAACAAGTAGACTGAGAGTCAGGCTGGAAATAATTGCCTAAAGAGCAAAGTTGATGTGATTCTTTAGACGTGTTTTGGATTGTGCTGTAACGATGTGCTGTAACGTGGTGATCCAGATGTAAACGGTGTATAAAAGGAAAGGAAAGCTGGCTCGTTTGATGACTTGAGTAGGACGTAAACGAGAGCTCTGTGACCCTCGTCACACATTTCCATAGTGACGTGATTTTTGCATAAACGTCTCATTCCTTCTTCACAGTTTTCTGGAAACACTTTGTTCGGAGTCACGCTCTGATTGGTTCGCTTTAACCTGATTTCCACGAGAAACGACTGTCACATTTACTTTTGTCTGGCCTTATGATCAAGAGAAACGATTTTGCGAATTGTGTGCCTCCTTGTATTGGATGTGAAAGACCTAGTGAGGAAACCGACAGAAAAGAAAATATTAGCTGCGTACGCTGGTGAACATGCAGCATCAGATGCATCTGTAAGTTAATTCAGATGCCTTACTACAAATGTTTATACCAGAAACAAAATCAAATAAAACTTAATTTCAGCATATAGTTTTCATTTCATCTTCTGCCACATACAATTTGTACTTTATTTATTGTGTGTAACAGTTCAATAACATCTCTATAGTCTGCATGCATTTTCCTTTCCCGCAGATTTAACTATTGTTTTATAGTGTATTGTTTTTCTTCATTTTCTTCTCTCACCTTCTGTAACTTTTTCTCTGACTCCAAACATTACACCATGAGAAACGAAATATGATTGGTTGGTTGACATGTCGGTAACAGGATCTCATGTGGAATTTCTAGTGCACCCTCTCGTATTTGGATGGGGGCCCCTGGAGAAAAGCACCATCATCTGATCCCTCCTTGCTTCATAAACCATATTATATCCCAGAGTCTGAGCCGGAGGATGAACTCTTTGGGTACAGGCAGTTGTAGGGCGGAGTCTTTAGAGCACTCGGACCCACACCTGCTTCCTAATCATGGAGACTCTCACTGCAGTTATCCACAGCAACACAGAAGACGCCGTCTGAGGCAACAGACACGTGCAAAAAATAAGTTTGGTGTAATGGAAACGTTCGTGCCTGATTTGACCACGGATGGTGCTCCTGGAACACACATCGTATATCTAAGCCTGCAATCAGTCATTGTCCGCTAGTCCTGGATCTACCGTTGTGCATGTCGAGTAGAGCCTTGACTTGAGATGCCTCTAGGGAGACAATCACATGCAAAGGTGAATCACCATAGAATAAACCAGAAGTTGCCAAAGAGAGTTGTTTACATAGTTAGAAACCAGGAGACACAACATAAGAAAACGAGAGACACCACGCAAGGAGACCGGAGAGCACAGCGCTACAGACAGATTACGCCTTTCAAAACATTTGGTTTTGCTTTGTGTTTTTTTACATGATTTTTTTTCCTTTTACTTCATTCAGTCGTACGGGGAAGTTTAGTTTGAGCAGAGGCTTCGGCTGGCCCTTACAGAGTCATGCATGCATAAAAGTTGTCCCAGCTGCAGGAGAACAAGAGAATATTTTATTATCATTGAGAAGATCCCTTTATCGCTCCACGGACAGGCCTGGTAATCCTCACTCATTTGTTATGTTTAACCCAGGACATTTATATAACACCTGCTGCGGGGAAGTGTGTGAGCACTTGTGAATCAGTCTGACATTTCTGCAGAAAACATTTTATTACTTGATTTCCAACTTTCTTTAATCGATTTAGTTTTGTTAGAGAAAGACGAATTATTAACTGCTATTGTTTACCCAACACTGCTTTTAAACAGCAGTTGCACAGAAGATGCACTGTTGCCATTTTCTTTCATATAAGATGGGGAAATCTTAAACGAAATTGGGGAATGGGGACCCATCTGATACCGGATTTCAATGCATTTTGATTGAAGTATCGTATCTTTTGGGCCCTCACCAACCAACCCTTTCTTCAATCAACTCAATTCTCTAGATTCAGATTTCTAAGGTCATTCCGAAAAAAAGAGCCCTCAATGACCTCTCTAGCCTTAGTCAGAGCCTTTTGAACTCTTAAAAACTCATTTGGGCCTTTTTTCCAATGTGACTTTTAGACCTTTAAAAAAATCATAAAAAAAATCAGTGCTTCGTTGAATCATCACCAAACTCTAGATATAGTATCAGGGCTCTAAGAGGATAATTTAAAGCCATCATTGACCCAGCTGTGACCTTCAAAGGGTTCACAAGAACCCATCTCATATGTGTTTCAATGCATTTAAGGTGGGGCAAGTTTTTTAAAAAAAAAGATAAAAAAAAACATTTATCTTAGCTCCGGGTATGTGCGTGCGTGTGCGTGTGTGTGTGTGTGTCTGTGTGGATCTGACTGCCTTGGTTTCACGCTTGGAGCTGAGATGAGGCTTTGGAGTCAGGGGGCGTTACACTCGTCTGCTCAACTCAATCGCTTGGCTTTTCTCTCCATTGTGTTTGTGAAATCGGACAGAGATGCTCTTAAACTCATCTGACATCCTCCGTTCACACACTCACACACAGATGCAGCTTCAGCTCGGTGGCATTCTAAGGAAGGTGGGTTTTTGACGGCTAGTTTAGCATTATGACAATACAGCTATGCCGTATTTCTGAATGCCACTTCCTTTGATTTTATAACCCACTCTTCAATTAAACTCTTCTATTTAAACCACTTTTCAGTGTTTGTAATTGTATTAGCATTGTTTCGTGGCTTTCAGGGCATTTTTGAGGGCCTAAACGCTGCCCATTGAGCAGTATCCAGAAATTCTACCTTTGCCTACCCATCGGTGCAATCTCGATAAGGCTCTTCTGGTCAGACTGCGATAATGAAGCAGGCATGACGGTGAATGGGTGAGCCCAATGGTACTGGAAGCAGTCACACACCATTCAATGCAATGATGGCAGACAGATCTTTCCCAAAGAAACACTGGTATCACTTGATATTCACCCTCCACTGAAATGTAGTGTACATTGATGCGCCTCTGGAGAACTGTGCGGGTGTGAAAGCTCAAACACAAGGCTCGTGCTATCCTTCAATGAGATCCATCCGCTGTCACAGCATCCAGAAGAAGAACAACTGACCATTTGCTCTTTTAATACAATACACAGGGAGATTGTCTCGCACTGATGAGGTACACGCAGTTGAATCTCTCTTCTTTGCTGGGGTGCTACAGCAGTTCATCAATGTTGGCTCAGTGAAGGTGTGCTTTTATTGGTCCATTATACGGGCTTGGAGAAGATTGGCGTCAGGTATGTCTTAGCCCCATTTTGACTCCCAGACAGGTTTTGAGAAATATTGGCCAAAAACACGGCTAAACGAATGAATGAGAGACAATCTCAGTGTGAACCGTGGGAGTCGGCCTGTGAGGTATTTGACATGCTAAATATCTGGACCGGTCTATCCTTGAATTGTTTTCAAGTCACTTCTCCTGTGTGTTTGCAGACTCTGGACAAAGTGGTCTGTGATTTTTTTATATTGTAAACTAACTCGATGTGAAAGGGGCCGTTGTGCCGTTTTATTCAGAAGTGTGTAACGACTTCAAAACTGCTCAACTATAGAAGTGCGAAAGAATGTCACTCTCCTTCAGTGTACTTTTATATTATCTGTCAGCTATACCACTTTCAGATCTTAAGCATTCAAGAATGAAAATGTAAAAAAAAAAGAAAAAAGAAATGTAATGGGGACAGTTTGGGGCTAATCCATTTATTCTAAGAGTGTAGTGATACATTCTGCTCACGATACGAGAACCAGAAGGAACACCGGCCCCCCAGGAATGACTTTGCCCACCCCTGCTGTAAGTAATGGAGAGAGCTCATGTAGAATCTTCTTCGTTTAAAATATGAGTAAAGGATTATTGTCCCCTAGTAAATATTACATTAAACAAAAAGACAAGGTAAAGAGGTTTAAATAGTGACAAAAAGCTTCTAGACGATATCTTCTCGTAGCTCCACGATACGTATTGTGACAATTTTATAATTGTGATTAATTATATTATTGTTAAACCCCTAATTGTTTTACTTTTATTACATTTTAAGAAGAAAACCTCAGGTGGATTAGTGAACAATATTGTGTAATGTTCCTTACAAAAATAAACAAACACAGTCTTGTGCTATTGATAAATGCCACATCTACCTATGCTTTCAGACCCAACCTCTCTCTCTCCCTCTCTCTCTCTCTCTCTCTCTCTCTCCCTCTCCTCTCTCTCTCTCTCCCTCTCCCTCTCCCCCTCTCCCTCTCCCTCTCCCTCTCTCTCTCTCTCCCTCTCCTCTCTCTCTCTCCCCCTCTCCCTCTCCCTCTCCCTCTCCCTCTCCCTCTCTCTCAAAAACACATTCAAATCCTCCAGGAATGGTTTCCAAAGGCCTGGACTGAAATCAAGTGGGGGAAGGGAAACAAAGAAAGGAGAAAGAACTTATACCAAACAGCGAGTGAGAGAAACAAATAAATAATGAAGTATAAAATATAATGGGATTTGTTTTACAAAAAATACAATCTACAATCAATCTACATGAATAAATGTAAAAATGTCAAGATGGGATTTTTGTTTGCTTTCAGAAATTTAGCTTGAACTAGAATAAATACTGCTGCTGTGAGGATGAAAGACTAAGAGAGAGAGAGAGAGAGAGAGAGAGAGAGAGGTCGACCCACAGAGACACATGCATTATTTATTAGCAGTATGGTCAAAGGAGGAAAAAGGGAAGATTAGCAGATAGAAAACAAGCTCTCTCTCTCTCTCTCTCTCTCTCTCTCTCTATCTCTCTCTATCTATCTCTCTATCTCTCTCTCCATCTCTCTATCTCTCTATCTCTCTCTCTCTCTCTCTCTCTCTCTCTCTCTCTCTCTCAGCGTGCACATGCTTCAGGCATGTGGCTATGAAACAATGGTCCGGTACCAAACATTGATTTTTGCTTCAGAGCTGGCATTTTGACCTAAATCCACATTCTTCACAATACTAGCCGTTACTAATTGATGGAGATACATTTATTTTGCAATGAATTGTCTTTTGGTTAATTTCAGAGCAGATCTGTGTTACACCACTTACACCACTTTAAATCTCTATAAGTATCTGCTTTTGTCTGTTTTATTCCTTTTATCTCTGTTTTTCATGTACTTTTGTCAATTGTTTTGAAGCTTGCCTGAAAGGCGCTTTATAAAATAGTTTATTATTATTATTATTATTATTATTACTTTTTTATGTTGTTTTTATGTGATACAATATGCTGATTGGTAAAAACACATAAATTACATTTGCTTTCATGCATTTAGTAGATGCTTTTATCCAATGTGACGGAGAAAAAAACTAAAGTAATTTCTCTCCAAAGGTCAGTTGCGTCTGGATTCTCTTTAATCGAGTGAAGTTATTGTATATAAAGTCCATAGTTCATGATGAAATAGTCCTGTTTTATTTTGTGACTCTATTTACCTTCAGATGAAAAAGAAAACATTTTACTTGCATGAGATGATCAAGAGGCCTTGGATAAATACGATCATTTCTAACCATAATTTTAGACTTCAGCCTGCAAGCTCCATGTGAAATATGCATTCGTTTATCAGAAAAAAACAACCAAACCCTTCCCCCGCTCCCAGAAACCTACTGTTGAAGTGGTATATTTAGCGCTTTGCTACTTGTGGAAACCAGTGTGTTGTTACATATAGTCGAGGCATTGACTTCTTTGACTGCACTGACTTGACTTTTCCTGTCTTTGTGGTAGGTTGTTGTCAGCTATTCAGATGGAAAAGGACGTTTGACGGAAATGAGGCGATTCTTCAATCACTGTCATGTCCAGCAGATTTTGATCATCAATATGGGACCAATTGACTCAAAATCTGCCGTTTGCCATCAGGAATGTCAAGTAAAAATCACACTTTGAGAAAATATGAACACTGTTTCGTGTGATGGCGGTTATTATGAAGAGTCTATGTGTAGCTACCTATGTACGAATGTATGTATGATAATATATATATATATGTGTGCTATGAGAACAAACCAAATGCAGTCACTCCGGGCACAATCAAGCTGCTTTCCTGTGATAGTTCACCCACAAATGGAACATCTATCTTTCTATCTGCTCTCTTTCTCTCATGGTGTTTTTCCAATCCTCCTCATGTATGAGGGATTACAATTCCTACTTCGCCGTTGTTTCAGATTGAGAACGGCACTTTAACAGTTAATCGAATCAGTCCATGTGACTCCAGTGCTACAATATTCATTTTGCAACGTAATAAATCTCCTCCATTCATTTTCCATTTAAATTCGATTTTATTCAATTTCAATTTCACCACTTTTCACACACTTCACTAGTCACTTTATTTGAATACATTTTCTGAGCTGAGAGTGAGCATGAAATGATTATCATCACATTTTTGGTCAGATATTACATGTTATTTGTGAGGAAATACTTTACAAAATACGTTCATGCTGTGACATCACAGAACACCTGAAGAGGTTCAAATCCAATGTGAGCAGGGCTTTAAAAAAAAAGTGATCCCCAAGCCCCAGTCTGTGGACCGGTACCAGTCCTTGTATTAGCTGGTACCAGGCCACAAATCATCAATTATTTATTAGGGTTCGAACAGTGCCACCCATTGCACCACTGTGCCGCCCAGACTACTACCAGAGTACCAAAAAATATAAGTAATTTGGATCACGTTTCCAAAGTCGTCAGGAAGTCGGTTAGTTTAGTTAAACCAGGTGCGCATTGCAGCCTTTCAAAATTGGCATCGACAGGAAGTTGTTATAACTAAAGAGTATAATTGCTCCCAAATTTACCACATATGTGAAAGGGAAATGAGCCAAAACAGTTCCAGGAAAGTATTCAGACTCATTCATAGCACCATGTGGGGGTCGACACTTTATGATGTGAATTTTTTCTGTATTGTTTAGTAATTTCAACAGTTCTTGCTTGAAAACAGTTCATAACTAAGGATTGGCACTAGAAGTAAGAGCCCATTGAGTCTGTTTTTGACTGATTACTATCCTTGCTGTTAGATCACCAAATTTCAAACCACAACCCAACAAAACACAACCTGCAAAACAGACCCTTATTATAAATATTTAGCCATTAATTCCTAATACCTAAAATAAAGGTAAATAAATATATTCCCTGTGTATTGTGAACACAACAAAAACCCATTTACAAACAGAACAAAAGATCTGTTCACTCTTCTCCAAACGGAACTTTATTCAAAATGTAGTTTTCAGCTGGAAATAAATGCTTTTGAAATCTCATGATTATTTGGAATAATTTATGTATTGGTTACAACGACTGAGACTGCATTAAGATCTGAATATACGAGAGCTGCCCTTACATAGAGATTTATTGAGTTCAAAATGAATTTACCGTAGCTAAAGCTATAGTTGAACCACTGGGGTCACAGTTCCCAGAGCTCTAAATGGGAACGACTGGAATCCTTCTCAAAGCTACGTTTATTCATTCAGGTTGATTCAGGATGAACATAAGAGTGCATTCTGACGACACAAGGTTGAGAAACCCATGATGGAAATCTCCTTCTTGGGTGAAATATGCCTTTCTAACTGACCAAGCTGTATTGCACATTGCCCGAACTCTTCCACATTGTGCTACTGTGTGTTTCACGGGGAAATCATCAGGCCTTGTGAGGGAGCAGTGATTTGCTCTAGCTATGAAATGGCATCATCACTACGTCACCCAGTACCTTTAACAATAACAATAATATATTTAATAGTAATAATGCTATGAAACAAAGCTGATGAAAAGCAATGAATACTGTCAGCGCTCGAGTCTCTGTCTCTGTTCATGTCAGATGTGTTAAACACAGGCAATACAGACTCCATGTGCTGCTAGTTTGGATGATCTAAACAACCACTTACTAAAATGAAAGCTGTGTCATCTCATGTGTGTATCCACTGACCTTCACTAAACCATACAGATCGACTCTGATGTGTCTCTCTGACGTTTAGAACTGTAACAAGTCGTCAGCGATGCTTCCATTGCTTTTCTGCCGTCACAGAGGATTGAAAAGATGAGTTTAAACACAGCACTGTATGCAGTTTATCATAAAAAGCAAACGTGTGACCAATCACAGAAGTAAAGGGCCTATGGTGTGGAGTATTAATGCATGCACAATAAAAAAACACAGTAACTTACATTACTTTCACTTATTGGCCACACAGCAGATTCCGCCATATCTTTTCTGAGTTATAGCCACCGATGTATATGTGTGGCTCAAATATCAACTCTTTTAAGTTCAGAGGATGAACCGAACACCCTGATTTGCAGATCCGCATGAATCAAAGCTGAAAACTGTACCGAATAGTCAAACAGTACAACCCCCTCTACGTGAGTTTTTGGATGTTCTCACAGCATGTGTTTTCAAATTCAATAGCATTTATATGAATTACATTGCATTAAATCACAGACACACTACTCTTTCTACATGCAAATGTTCAGGCATTCAGTGTTTTGTGTCATCGGCTTCCAATTTGATCGGATTACTTTGTGTATATTTGTAAAATACATGTAATACTCAAATATCCCTGTGCTACTCAGCGTCAGCAGTTCTGAGAATGTACCAACAAAAGTTTACAGCACCTCAAACATTGGGTCCTGGAGGGACTCAACAGAACCACCTGCGATATAAAGAATTATTAAACAAAGAGCCGCTATTATGGATCTGTTAATATTCCTTCTCTGGCCGTGTGAAATAGAACATCCAGATTGAGCTTTAGAAAAGAGTCTACTCATAGAGTCCTCATTTAAACTAATCTTTAGCAAAGTACGTTGTGACATGACAACATACCACCCCTCTCCCGCCACATGTGTGCTTGAACCCAGGCACCGGGAACACTAGTCTACATGCAAACCCTGCTGTATTCCTTAAAATACTTTTCACAAGTCAGTCATCGGGCCGGCCATGGAATGTGACCATGGCTAATTGTCAAACAAACGTACATGGGTAATTGTCCGGCACGGATGCGTTCCAGGTTATACCCTTCATGTTGGGGTGGAAGGAAGGGAAGCTCGGACGGTGTCGAGGGATGCGTGATTGGGTCAGTTTATATGAGTGTGAGTAAATTTCGCAGATGTCATGTCCTGATTACTCATAACTCGTTACATCACTGGGATCAGTTTCCAGTTTATTTGGACCTATTTCTCCCAATCACCACCAGCAAGTAGGATGATAACACCTGCTTTAGGGATCTCCTGCTATTCTAGCATGCAAAAGAAAAGTTACCAATCACTGCAGATGCAAAAAGATTTTGAGCAATTCACACAGGATTTGTTACACATAAATAAAAATAAATGCATTTTATAAGTAAATAAAAGTGCTTTTTGACCATGCGGACGCTTGAAGATGTTGTAGGAGACCAAATAATAAAAATCAAAACACAGGCTACCGTAGCGTCTAAATCTGCTAACTATTAAAAGGTCCAATATGAACGGTTTTAAAAAATCCAGTTAGTTTTGTAGAACCAGTTAAAAATGAATAAACCATAACTACTGTAGCACTTACGGGTGTTTTCACACCGCTCGTTTGTTAGATTTGGTCCGGACCAAGAGGAACTTAGTGTCTTCCTTCGAGGGGATTATAAACATTTTAAGCTGCAGAAACGCTGCTACTCTCAAGACAGTCCTCACACTGCCTTTTAAAAGCTCTCACCCTTGTTGGCAGCAGCTAGCAATAGAGACCCGCGCAGGGCCGCGGGTAACCCTAGACAGGGTGCCAGTCCATCACAGGGCCCTCATCAGACAATTAATAATTAAATGTCAGATCAGCTTTTTTTATGACTGAACAATTTAATGATCAATCCCCAGAGAAATGAACTGCTTTAGGCGCCAGATTTCAAATAAAACGCTAAAATGGGGAGTGTGTTTGATGCATGGCGTCAAAGAGGAGGAGCTTCACAGAACACCAGAAGGGAGGAGCTACACAGATTCTAACTCTGAAAACTAAAGGCCTCTGCACGCTGATCCAAACTTCGTTTCGCAGTTTCTCACGACAAGGCACCTCAAGAATCAAGGGCCAACAGGACAGCACACATCTGGCTGAACGAGTGATGCCAACAGAAAAGAGTTTTGCCATATCTAATTAGTTTTTCGCAAGGAGAACGACCGATAAAAGCTGTGGGTTCAACGACCAATGAAAGTAGGAGCCGCTCGGTGGCACTCATTCCACATTTTCCTAGCGACTTTGTAAAGAAACAGGAAAGAAATAGCCACAGATCCTACCAACAGTATAAACATCTCATATTCTTTGATTTCTTCTCTGTCGTCATCTTCTTCTTTCCTATTTCCCTGTATGGCGCAGAGTACAAACGCCATCTTCAGGCAGGAAGCAGCATAGCATCAATGTTTTCTCAATTCAGTGTGTGGAGGGTTATCCATTCTCTCCGACGTTCTGTAGCTCCTCCACTCTGATCCCTAGTTAAGGGTAGAGATGCTTTTAGTAAGGGTCACACGGATGCACACTTTCCATATGCTCATTTCCACTCGCGTACATAGAACAGCTTTAAAAATGAAGATAAATGCAGTTTGGGTAAACGTTTCCAGTAGTCAGTACTTCCAAAATCAGAGAATTCTGTTTTTAGTTTCTCATTCTGCTTATCCACATCAATAATAATCTTCAAGCTTTTATTTCTGCCAGTTTGTGAACTATTTATGTTTATTGCATTCCAAGAGCTAACTACACAATAGCAATGTTTGGCCCTTAACTGTTACGTACGAGCTTGGATTTGTACAGTAACAAATATTCGGTGTCGTAATGGACTGTTCTTCTAAAGATTGTATTGTTCTCACCGTTTCTTTAGCTCTAAGTGATTTCAGATCAGATATGAGATGTTTTTCTTCTGTTGCACACAAAACATTGGATGTAATAAACTAGTGGCTATTGATGTCATTTCCATGGGAAAGTTCCTTTAACGGAGAAATGCACACAATCTCCCTGACTTGATTACAAACTCTTTAAGATGAGTCTTGTGATGGAGGGTAAGTGAAGCACTGTGACAGAGCCACGAATCAAAAACAAATCTATCGGCACTGCGTTTCCATCTAAACTGCTTCAGGATGAGATATCGACGCTGTAGTCCACTTGAGCGCAGGTTAAAATCCATCTTTCATCATAGCTTTCAACTTTGAGATGTTCCAGATGATGAAAATACACTCATGTGCATGTAAAGAAGCGGCAGTTGAGCCACGTTTCCATACTAGCCACGTGTTTTGTGACCAAGCAGTAAGAAGTTCCAGTTCATGATTGGTATAGATGGATTCGTATATTAGGATTCAAACATATTACATGAGTTACTAATATGACATAGCATGTGAAGGGTGCTTTTACAGTTTTTCTATCACGCGTCTGCATGTTAATGAATATTTTCTTAGATGAACTTACTAAACAAAAGCTGTAAGGGCTTTCTCACAAGAGCTTTTTGATTTGTCAACATTGTGTATAAGATTTGTGTTTGACCAATTACACAAATCTGATTATCTGTGTGGCACATAGTGATAAAAAAAAGTAATACTTTCAACTAAATATATTCAAATGTTGTTCCTCTGACAAGATAAAGTAAATGCTACCAAAGGTGTGCGTTTTAAGATTCCTGCTTGGATTTTTGATCCGATCATAAAACAATCTGATACAGCGTGACATTGTGATCCAAACAGCTTTTAGCAGCAATTCATTTAAATATCAATAGAATGGAGGGAAATTAGTAACGATAAGGTTCTCAAGTAATTTTTACCATTGTTATAAGGTTTAAGAGAATTTATTGAAAATATTTAAGAAGCGATGTTTTTCTTTGCATGATGATTTAGAAAAATCAACCAAATTGCTTTTTTTTTTTTTTTTTGCTAAATATCAAAGAAGTCATTAGTAAAATGTTTGAGGAAGTGAGTTGAGGAAATTCACCACTTTCATCACACCATATGACAATTTAAGATAATGGTGCAGCAAACTGATAAGAAGGTTTTTTTTTGTTGTTTTCAACACAACGTCTAATAGAACATCCATTTATTTGGAAATCAGAACTACACAAAAAATTATATCTGGGAGGATACTTGAAAACTTACCACCCAGATTTTTTTTAATGGTGATTCCTCCGTAACATTAGATGGCACTTAATACAAAAACAGATAAATGGCTATTTTATGCTTCTTTTATTCGCTTGTTTACACCAAAGAAGAAGAGAGGCAGTGTTTACAGTGACAAGTAACATTTAGTTTGGTCAGTAGCAACAGTTCCAGAAGATTCAGAATCATCTTCTGATTAGGGAAAGATGCAGATTCTCATGGTTTGAAAATGCACTTTGATCAATTTTCCCTCGTGATGAATGAATACACACAGACTCGTCCAGAGCGCATGTGTTCTCTCTTGATTTACTATTCATCCTTGTTGTGATTGGAGTGGCACCAAGCAATAGAATCAAAAGAGCCAATCTCATTTAATGGATCACTTTCAGAAAACCAGAGGCTTGCTTTTCGATTTTCCTTTTTGTATCCAGCATGTCTAGGAATTGAAGCATCAAGTATTACATTTCCTGGGTTTGATGCCCTGACGCATGCAGCATGTCCCAGGCACCTTCCAACTGAATCTGCCCAGCATGACCATTCTACCCAATCACCATTTAGACACAACCTGAAGACCCTCACTCTCTCTCAATTCAAAAGCTTTCACAGCCTCCCTCCCTCCTCCACCCTTTTCTCTACTTTCAAGATAAAAGAGACAACTTGCTTCATATTTTGATAAACAAGAGAACCTGGTTTTACCCCCCCCCCCCCATCCTTACTGTCAAACTCTAGCAGTGTCCTTTAAAAATAAAGGGATGAAAAAGGCAAAAATATTTCTTGTGGTAAAACGGATCTGTTCTGCATTGGTCTTAAAGGGAACTTTTTTCAAGATTAAGAAGATTAAAGGGATCGTAGTTCAAGTAAATCTTTAGCTGTCCTAGCGATGTTCAGACCGGTACTCAAAGCATCCGCCTTCAGACAGCGCAGTAGATTCCGGATGCATTCCGTCAGGAAGACTCTCTGTGAAGAAAAGCTTCTTTTCTGCCAAGAGACAAGGCTGTGAGGAACCAGCCGTTGAACTTGATTAAAACCCCAACACTGTGCTGTGTAAAGGTCTGCACACACTTTAGGTGAACCTGAGAAGTTTCATGTGGATGCAGTGTCTCTCCCTTCCGTGCATCCATGTTTTCTCTTCACTCCTCTTGCTCTTTGTCTTTGTCATTGTTGTTGCTGCAAGCTGTGTCTCAATCCAGGTACTGGATTCTTCCAAGTGCGTATTTTAAGAGCGCTTATGTCGTAACACTGTGCGAAGACTCGCTAAAACTCACTAAAATGATGTTTATCATTTTAGATTTAAGTAGGTAAAATTTGGTCAATAAAACAACAATAGTGTATTTATGACAAAATGTTCTATTAGTCATTATTATTACACCACAATGCCTTTGAATGAGAAAGGATCCACTTGTATTAGCTTAGATATAAACCTTATAAAACCAACATATTTTTAAGTGTTTCGCACTCATAAAACATACGTTCTGTTGTTTCTGAGTCAGTTTTACAGACAAAACTATGTTCTACTTCAAAATTAAACCAATCTTCATAGAAATTAATTAGAAGGATGAATATTATTTCATATTTTAAAGTGAACCTCTCTGTGTTTTGGAGGGATTGGAAATATTTGGTTCTAATATGTGAGATCTCGGATCTTAGTGAGGTCACTAAAAGTTAGACTAGAATAGAATTTCTTGTTCCTTGAACTTTATTGATGATAAATTATTGATTTTTTAAGCAGAACATCTGTTAAAAGTACAAAAAATTCAATAAGCAATCAGATTTTGAATTTGAATAGTTTCCATTAATTATTTACAATTTACATCACATCTTTCTATTGAGATTGATTGCACTTAGTAATTTTTTGAATCGATGAGAGCACTATTTCAAATGTATGTAACAGGTTTTTATTAACGAAAGGAGTTGGTAAAAGCAGGTTGGTACGTCATTTTGTTGTAATGAGCAAGAATCAGATGGAGAAGTTTATAAAATTCAGAATGAGGCTATATCATCATCCCCTTTACCAACGCTTAATGCAGCCTTCAGAGGATCCTCCCAAACCATAACTTCCAGACGCTGCGCCCTCCAAAGGATTCTAGATCCTGGATTGAGACACAGTTGCCGTGTGTATCAACCACCACCACCAAGCCATAAATATCTGTCCCAAAAGCAGTTCTCGACTTGTGAACAAAAGAGCCAATTTCATTGATTAAAAAAAAAAAACATTGTTTGGCTTTATGATAATGTTTTAAAAATGCCTCTACTTTACATCAAAACCTTTCATGAAGCACGAAGCAGCTCTAAGTTAAGCAGTTTCAGCTCTTTGAGTTTGAAATGTGGAAGTGCATCTAAAAGCAGATCACATTTCAAACTAATCTTTAGCTGTTCCATGATACCAAACATACAAAACACCCACTCACGGCTTGAATGAAGACACTGTGAGGAAAAGTTTGTTTATTTCCTCTGCCAAAGAGAAGAAGCTGAAGTAATGTCTGAAGCCTTCATCAGTAAAATCTCTGCAAACATGTTTTATTAGCGTGGTCACTAGCATTCAATCTCACACTGCTACTGCGTGCTTTTATTATCTCAATAAACCCAGACACACTTCCACAGAGCGCTGTGCTTTTTGTCCCGGACAGGAGAAGTCACATACTTGCTGGAGCGCTTTCTTGACGTATTGTTTGACAGCAATAGTTAGTTGAAAAATAAGGTAACAAGTAAATGCGGATCATAAAACACAACCCTTAAAAGTGTTTTTTTGTGTGTGTTTTTTACTACTTTTTATCCCTTTTCACTGCAAGAATTTTCTAAATATGTACTATTTATTTTTGCTATCTTTTTAAAAGCAATTTAAATTCAATTCAGAATTTTACCGTTTTCACATTTTCAGTTTCAAACTGAAAGACATTTTAATTTGTCATAACTCTTGTAATGTTCGTTTAAAGCCAGAAATATCAAAACTAATAATGTTTTTGATACCTACACATTATATTTGAAATGTAAGAAAATTATCAATATCTGGGTTGCATCATTTCTACTTAGTTCAAACAGCCGCTGTGATTGGCGAATGCACCGGTGCGTGTCGGGACTCCTAAGGATTAATGCTCATGCTGGAACCCTTTGTTTAGGAACCCTTTGGTTGGATGAAGTTCCATTTTAAAATCAACGACAATGACTTGTTTTTGGCCTCGGATGTATCTATACACCTGTAGTCGGAGAATCCCACCTGTTTTCTGTAGTAGGCGCTCTTTAAATTGATCTCGTCACGAGTTATTCCAATGTGCAATGATCCGCCATGTAGAGGGAGGAGATTGGCTCTGTTGATTTTGCTCTGGAATGTGTCTTTAATGTAATGTTATTCTCTGAATCTGTGAATATTTAACCTTTTTGTAATATTTGTTATATATTAGACTGTTTATATATTACATTAAACTGTATATGGATGTATATAAATAGGATGAGGGCTTTCCCATGAATGACTTTGTCTCAAGGTTCATACGTGTGTCTGCCCTGCTCCAAACATTTGCTCATAATGAACTTGTTTCAAGAGACATTGTCTTCTGAAAATAGAGGTGCCTTCTGGATTTAATGAAGGAAACAGCCTCCCATCAGATAATCACAACATGTTTGTTTGATGCACGTTTCATCTGGTAACAAGTGACTGAACCAGTACTGCAGTAAATAACTTCCTTCCTAGTCATTAAAACTGTTCAGCTGTAAAAGGTAAACAGCTCACCATTGTGTTAAAAGAAACTAAGAGATGTTTAATAAAGGTTTTTTCTAAACCACTTTTGTTGATGGTGTGTGTGATGGGGAGCGCAAAGGTTTGAATGGATCAATGTGGAACGAAGAGTCCAGATTCCACAGAGATGGAAGCACCAGGATCAGAAGAAAGAGCATCATGACCAGATCATTCCATAGAAGTCCTGTAGCATCCTTCTCATATGTGTGTCACGTATCAGAGTGACTGTACAAACGAGCCAGGACAGCGACGTAGTAATAATGGGTTTATTGATGACAACAGCGTACACGCGAATGTCTTTCGTGATGCTTAAAGTGTCTCTAACACTTGTGTAGTGTTAAAAATGTAACGAAAACATGGCATTTAAGAGAACTCCCTCGTGGAGTTGATTTGATAGATTGAGTTAACTTTAACTACCAGGGAGTTTATCTGGAAAAACAGAGTTTGCTGTGTTTTAACAGCAGACATTTCATATAAATCCTTGCATTTAGTTTATAATTTTTTTAGAACATTTTATTGTAAATTAATGCTTGTGTACATACATTACATTTACATTAATGCAGTTGGCAGAGGAACCACAGGAAAGCTATCGATTACAGAATTTTGTTGTTGTATAAATGACTTGATATTCAATTATAGCGACTCAGTTTCCTGTTGTACTGAGGTTCTAAAGCAGTGACCTCGTTCTCTGGAGGGATTTTATTTGACTTTTGAGGTGAGTATCTGCTTTCTTACATGCACTCTAAGAAATTTTGATTGAAGATTTGATTTATTTGATATTCACAGAGAGAACTGAGAAGAGAAGAAGCTGATCACTTTATATTTCACCAGATTAAACCAAATCAAGAGTTTGAACAGAGAATATTGATAAATGCCCCCTTCTTCAAAAAAATCAAGGGGAAGTCCATTTATTTCAATATTTAGTTTGTAAATGTGACACTATTTGTGAATAACACAACACAGCGGTACCCCGAGATACGAATGCTTCAAGTTACGTAATGTTCGAGATACGAAAGGTCTCACGGGAAATTTTTTGCTTTGAGATCCAAAGAAAAACTAGAGATAGGAACATTTACAAGCTGTTCTGCTGTAAATTCCGCTTGACGTCGCGTAGCGCTTCCGGGTTCTTGCGCTCCTATCTCCCAGTGCAAAAAAGGTGTGATGCGCTTCAAAACACTTCAATAACACAGAGAAACATTATTATAGATTATTAATAATGTACTATAACAAATGTTAGAGTCAAGGTGTCGTAAAAGAAATAACGTTTATAACGTGGAAAGTGCTGTTCTGTAGCGCAACTTAGAGAAACACAGTGACGTGTTCTCAGAAGTGTCTCTCCATCTGTCTGCGCTTGTGCTTGAAACCGTGTTGGTGTCAGTAATTCATGAAATATCTCGAGAAAGTTAACTTTCATACGTGGTGCTGTAATGTTTTCTGCATCCGTTCCTCCTCCTCCGACACATCGCTTCACTCTCAAGGTAAGGTTTCACATTTGTATAAATATTATGTATTTTGCTTGTGTTTTATTCTGTTTCATTGTCATTTATTACATTAAAAATGTCAAGTCAAGAAGCTTTTTATTGTCATTTCAACCATATAAGCTGATGCAGTACATAGTGAAATGAAACAACGTTTCTCCAAAACCACTGGTGCTACATGAAACAACATACAACACAGCAGAGAACTAATGAATAACTTATATACATAAGTGCATCGTGTGCAACCTAGAGCAAACCGTGCAGAACAGTACAGTGAAAAAAACAGACAAGACAGTGCAGGACAAGATACACAACAAAAAAAAGGATAACACTGACTAGTAACCTAAAATAACCTAAACTGTGAACAGGGGTGTAATAGAGAGGTGAAGAAGTGTGCAAAAGAAGAAAATGAAGAAGTGTGCAAAAAAGCAGAAATAGCAGCAGGTTAAAAAATAAAACAGCATGTAAACAGTAAACATAGTAAGAATAAATAATAAATAAAGGTTGTGGTGGAGATGAGGATGTGTGTGAGTTAAATGGTGGTGAATGAATGTGTAGATTTAAGGATTGAAGAAACGTTACTTGATTTTTCTCTGGTTTTCTTTTTTTCTACTAATACTGTTGTTTCTTTCTGAGAGCTATTGCACTGATTAGGCGTTTTACATGTAAAACTTGTTTCGAGATACGGAGGTCATCCTGGAACGCATAAATTTCGTATCTCTGGGAACCACTGTACATGATTTATGTAACAACCTCTTTGTCAGTAAATGGTCAAACATAGGGTTTAAATAAATGTAAAAGAAATATTGTTAATATTAATATAAAAAACAATATCTGATGAATATCTAAATAAAAAACAGAAAATTCTGCGATTGGAATTAAACTAATTTGAGAAAACCAAATAAACTTGTGAATTCTGAGTTGGCAAAAAAAATAATTAAACCAATGTAAACATGCAGCATTTTTATGACCCCGTGTTTTTCTATAGTGCACACAGGAAACACATCCAGAACCACGGGATATAGTCACAGTTTGTGTAATTTCTCGTCATCGGGACGTTTCCTGCTCCTGCTCCAGGTGTAATTGTATCTGCACTTGTACAGTTGTGCTCATAAGTTTTCCGCAAATATAAACGATGTCACAGAAGCATGTATTCCACTCATAGTTGAAGCCATTTACCATCAAACATCTCTTTTTTACTCTTTTCAATCTTAATGACAAGCTGAGGCTGAAATGAAGTGAGGAAAGAGTGCATCTAATTAATTCGACTTCAAAACCATGATTTCTTGATGTAAGATTAAATGAAAAACGCCTCATGGTTTAGTTTTTAATAAATCTAGAAGCAGGAAAAGGGTCAGCACTAGAACAGAGCAGTAAACGCAGAGCACAGTCTCACAGACGTAACTCCTCACTTTACATCAGTGTTTTCTGTTTCCGAAACATCTTTTACTTTTCTTTCTCCTTCAGATAGTTGAAAACAACTCCAGCTTGATCCAGCACCAACACAAAACAATGCTTAGCTCCAGCTACAGGAGCCTGATTGTTGCTGGGATTACTCGGGCTGGAGACAACGCAAGGCATGTTTCAGAGAAAGAGGTTCAACGGATGTTGTTCCGGGAGCAAAGAAAGACGAGAAGAGAGGAGCTTCAGGAGTAGAGGGAGATAAGAAGAGCTGAGCGCTTGGACAGAGCTCCAGGAATCAAGTCCAAACGTTGGTTCAAGAGAGTCCTGGTGAGTCATGTTCAGATCCAAACCAGAGTCGTATTGAATTCTGAAACTCTGTTGTTTCTGTTTCTTCAGGAGGACGCTTCAAACTGAAAAAATGTACTTTGACTTCAATAAAGATACAAAAGATCGATCACAAACTGTTCATTTATTATTGTGTTGAACATTTCACCTTGCGGAGAGCTGCGGGTTCCTGCATCTTCAGAATGGTCAAGAGTTGTGTGCCCAACACACAATTCCACTGATGCTCTCATAAGAGCCAAGTTCAGGATGGAATAAGTCAAAGGTTCTGCTGAAAAATATTGTTATGTTCTGGATTCTGACAGTCAATAATACTTACTATAAAGATGTAAAGAGCTTTTGAACACATTTATAAGAGAAAATGAGAAATGGAACCTCAAAGCACCATTCATATAAATGCATGTAAACATCCAGCGTTATTATAGTATTATTGTGTTTTATTATTCTATTATCGAAACGTTTAATAAACCCGATGAGAGAGAATCTTTGAGTACTCTGCATATCGGGAGCAGGACTACTGGGTGTAACTTCTACATATAAAACACTTTGCTCCATGTGTTTCACCTGTTCTTAAAATCTTGTTAAGCCCTTTGATTGCTGCTTACAGCTTTAATTATTATTAAATTTAATCATATGTTTTTACATCGTACTGTTCATGGATCTCCAATTATATAGATATAGCAGTTAAATAAAAAAGAAAACATGGTTGATTTGAATAAATATTGTAACAGATTGTGGAAGTGGGCGGGGCATTTCACCCAGCCCTCATCGCCTGCTGGTTCTAACTGGACTAATTTACTAACTAATATTTATTTATTAATTTTCTTCAACAATAATCTTGTAATTTGAAAACGGAAAGTTAAAAATCATGTCAGAGTAATGAGAAGCAAAAATGAGTGAGCATTCAAATCTTTTACGTTTTAACTTTGTACGTTGTTGCCATAGCAACCATCAAATAGTGGATTGTAGGTAGTTTTGGGATTACAGTGCAGTTTCTCTAACACGATCAGCGTTTCAGCCACACCAGAGCACAGATTAATCAAAAGCCCATGAGTTTTATCTTGTATTCAGTGATCAGAGATACGAGTGCCACTCAGGAAGAGACCGAGACCTGCCAGCCAATCAGAATGGAGTATTCAGACAGACCATAACATAAAAAGGTTTAATCATTCATAATTACTCACAGTACTTCTTGTTCTGCTTGATGCTGAGTAATGCTTCTTAATTGCTTTGGCTTTTTGCCTGGAGCCACTGTCCTACTGCCGAATAAGTTTGGGGTGAACACCTCCCTGATGCTAAAGCATGACGGATAAGAATTTGCCTGTTTTTCCGAGTGTTGAGAACACCATTAATTCTGATCAAATCTGAGAGGGGGCTGACAGGATCAAGTTATCCGACACTGCCGGTTCATGTCACCCGGTACTCACAACCTACCCCAACTCTAAACCCAACCCAACCCCTAATTTATGTATTCTTATGAATGAAACACGCAAATAACTCGCGGAAAACTTACCTTTCACAAGAAGCGTTTGGGGAAAATCCTGGCCGTTAGTGCCGGGTAATGTGATCCAGCAATCAAGACTGCCAGGTGACACGAACCGGCAGCTTTAATGAACTCTAAATGAGTTAATTTAACACCAGTGAATCAACTCTGTAAAGTAACCCTGGCTCAGAGCATCACTTAACTCTGACTGTGTTAAAGTAACTCACAGCGTGATATTTTTCGTTGTGCACCTGTAACTGTTGCACAGCCCAGTAGATTAACCATCGACACCTTTCTCCCATTCCATTCATCCCCAGAGACAGAGCTCTTCCAAACAACGGCACTGAGAAAATGTGACCCACAGAGGACGTCCTCGTTTCCTACTTTGAACAGCTGGTTCCCTTTTGGGGGATAAATGGACCTGAAACAGAATAAATGAATGGAATAATCGTGATCTTCTTTCCTAATTAATCCTCCGTTAAAGATGTATAAAGTTACAAAGAACATTCTTAAAGAAGCTTCTTTATTTCGTGCTCGGATGGGCGAATCTAGATGTTCTTCCTGTGCTTTCATCCAGATTTGTCTTTCTTCCAGCAGTGAAAACCTGGAGTGTCAGGTGGACTGGTGATTCCGAACTGCCCACAGGAGACAATGGGAGTCTTTCAGGGCTCTGCAGCCAATAAAATCTCAGCCGCCTCCCTCTCTCTGCTCTCTCACACTCACAGAGCAGCCAGTCTGCACTTTAGGGACCGTCTCTATTTCTCTGTCTCTTTGTGAATGAATCTTCTCAATGAAAATTATTATTAATAATACAAAATGATTATTCGATAATATCAATATTTCACCTGGATGCAGGCTTGTATATAAGCCTTTGTGGCAATTTTACAGTAATACGTGCTTACTAAAACGTTACAGTGAAATGTTCAGTAGTTATTATTCGTTTTACGGGATTGTTCTGTAAATTTTATATATTGTAACATGTTTTTGCAGTTTAGCTTTATCCCATTGGTTTCTTTGAAAATTTCTACTATTACTACTATTACTAACTCTTAGCAGTAAGGCTTGATATATATATATATTTTTTTTTTTTGGTTTGTATAACCCCAGTTTCTTTTTTTGTTTACAAATATTTTTTCATTACATTGAAAATTTTACGCAAAAGGAAATTACATTACACCAAAATTCCACAACAAACCTGAAATTGAGTATTACATTTTGTCATGTTTTACTGCAAACATTGAGAACAAACCGTTTTTATGTTTTAAAATAAAAATCAAAAGTGTTGAGACAAAAAAAAATCATAAATCCTTTAAAAAATCTTAAACCTTTTACACTGTTCCCAAAACTATTTCTTCCATTACGCTTTTTTTGTCATATTTTTGAAAAATAAAAAAGCAGTATCACAGTAACCCTGTTCACCAGCAGAACCCTGTGACCCCATTCATTAACGACAATGAATGAAGGACGACAGTAAAATCCAGAGTTTAATGAACTCTCGTGGTTATTGGTTCCTCTCTTCCTACAGAGTTTAATTTGTTAATAAAAATTCTCTCTTCGTCGTTTACCTTTTGTTTTTGTATCAACACTAATGATAAACAAATACGAAATATTCTCATTGTGTGCCACCGAGCTGTTTTAACTCTCATCAGAGAACATTTTACACTGAAAATGCTCCAGCCTCCACAAGCTAACCTGCGCAAAAGGAGAGAAAATCGCGACGCTCCCTAAAGCTGGTCACGCGCGCTGCGCTCTGCTTAAGAGGAGCACGCAGACGCGCTGACGCAGACGCAGCGGCGCCGGGAAACAGGTCCGAGCAGCTCTCGGGCACAAACTCCGAGCGCGGAGGTCTTGCGTGGATACAGTTGGATTTATGTGCTTGGCTCCAGCACCTTCATCTTCCCTCGGCGCCGGAGCGAAGCGAGGTTTTCAGCGGACACTCCCGCGTTTTACCGGAGGCTTTTCATCCAAAGCAACTCGCGCTGGAATAACAGAGCACCGCGGACAACCTCTTGAACTTTGTGCCATGGGAGGCTTCTAACCGCGCATTCGGAATCCGTCCCTGAAACTTGCTCCCCTTCGAATCCCACAACGCGCGCGAGGGGACGTACAGTATGCGTCCTCTTCTCCTCTTGCAGCTCGCTCTCGCCTTCCCGAACGCGCGCGCGCAGTACGGAGACCGGGGCATGTCAGTGCCAGAGCACGGCTTCTGCCAGCCCATCACCATCCCGTTGTGCACAGACATCGCGTACAACGAGACCATCATGCCCAACCTGCTCGGGCACACCAACCAGGAGGACGCGGGGCTCGAGGTGCACCAGTTCTACCCGCTGGTAAAGGTGCAGTGCTCCCCGGACCTCAAGTTCTTCCTCTGCTCCATGTACGCCCCGGTGTGCACGGTGCTCGAGCAGGCGCTTCCGCCGTGCCGCTCTCTGTGCGAACGCGCGCGCCACGGCTGCGAAGCGCTCATGAACAAGTTCGGTTTCCAGTGGCCGGAGAGCCTCGCGTGCGAGTCGTTTCCGGTCCACGGCGGCGAGCTCTGCGTGGGACAGAACACTTCTGAGCGCAGCCCGCACGCTCCCCCGACACCGGACGCGACCCTGGCGCCTCCGGACCACAGCGCGCGCCACGGCCGCTTCCGGTGCCCGGCGGTGCTGAGGGTGCCCGCTTACCTCAACTACCGCTTTCTGGGAGAGGACAACTGCGGAGCACCGTGCGAGCCCAAGAGAGCGCACGGCGTCATGTACTTCAGTGAGGACGAGCACAAGTTCGCGCGCGTCTGGATCGGGATTTGGTCGGTTCTGTGCTGCGCCTCGACGCTCTTCACCGTGCTGACCTACCTGGTGGACATGAAGCGCTTCAGCTACCCCGAGAGACCCATCATCTTCCTTTCCGGGTGCTACACCATGGTGTCCATTGCGCACATCGCGGGGTTCCTGCTGGAGGACCGGGCGGTGTGCAACGAGCCGTTCGAGAACGAGTTCAGGACTGTGGCGCAGGGAACGAAAAAGGAGGGCTGCACGATTTTATTCATGATGCTGTACTTCTTCAGCATGGCCAGCTCCATCTGGTGGGTCATTCTCGCGCTCACGTGGTTCTTGGCGGCCGGGATGAAATGGGGACACGAGGCCATTGAAGCCAACTCGCAGTACTTCCACCTGGCAGCCTGGGCAGTTCCCGCCGTTCAAACCATCACGGTTTTGGCCGTGGGTCAGGTGGACGGGGATTTACTGAGTGGAGTTTGCTTTGTGGGGATCAACAGCGTGGACGCGCTGCGCGGCTTCGTGCTCGCGCCACTCTTCGTTTACCTGTTCATCGGCACTTCGTTTCTTTTGGCGGGGTTTGTGTCGCTCTTTCGCATCAGGACCATAATGAAGCACGACGGCACCAAGACCGAGAAGCTCGAGAAGCTGATGGTGCGCATCGGGGTGTTCAGCGTGCTCTACACGGTGCCGGCGACCATCGTGATCGCCTGCCTCTTCTACGAGCAGGCCTTCCGCGCGCAGTGGGAGCAAAGCTGGGGCGCGCTCTCGTGCAAGACCTACGCGGTCCCGTGCCCTGCGCGCGACCCGCAGATGAGCCCGGATTTTACCGTGTTCATGATCAAATACCTAATGACTCTTATAGTGGGGATCACCTCTGGCTTCTGGATCTGGTCTGGCAAGACCTTGAACTCCTGGAGGAGGTTTTACACCAGACTGGCCTCCGGCAAACACGGAGAGACAACAGTGTGATCCAAGGACACTGCTTTTCATTTGTTTACTGAGATGTTTGGAACAATGCTGGAAAGTGCAACTAAACATTTATGGACAAATATATAAAGGTACTTAACTGTCACTGGCTTTTTATATTTTTTACATCCGTACCCGCATCCAAAATAAAATTACTCACCATTTATTGTCCCCCAAGCGCTTCCAAACCTCGATCCAGAATAATAGTGAAGGAAAACGCGGCGGTGTAACCATATCCCCTAACAGTCAATCATAAATTACCACAACACAAAACAATCTTTGACATGGACACACTGACCCTGAATCACTTTTGTTCTCTGTGCACCCCCGGGGGTCAACAAAGGTACTCTTTCTTTTGACCTCTAGTTTCCAAATATTACGGATCGTGCCTTTAAGTCATGGTACCTGGTGTTTCAATGTGAATTTCCTACACTTTTCTTTAATGTTCACTCTTCAATGGCTAAGAATATACCGTAGTAAAGAGGACACTATAGCTGCTAAACTGAACACCGTAGTTGCTAATCGTATTAGATCATAAAACACAGAACCTAATTCCTCAAGAAAACTTCCTAAAGTTATATTTTGTCCCATTGTGATCATATAAAGCGCGCATACTAGAATATTATAAATATTATTAATATTGAACATATTCATTTCTAAAGTCCTATTGAGACCTAGAGGGAACTTTTTAGTTCCTAAAGTAAACTATATTAGTACAGAAAGTGAATTTATTAGTTAATAATATTAATAATCTAAATGTTTTCTTAATTTGGTAACTACAATTATAATCGTAACACCTAGATTGATCACATGGTTCCCAAAGTTATCATATTGTTTCCTGAAACCATGCCACTGACCCTATTTCTGCTCAAGTATTTATATCGATGCCCAGATAAACCAAGCATCTTCTTTTTCTCCAGTGACAGTTTTTGTACGGTGTATTTCTAAGATTGTATGAACTTTGCTCTTTTGTAAAAGATCTCTATTTTATAATTAACCTCCCCCTCCTCAACAAATGCTCTTTTTATCCAAAAAACTATTTTTGCACTTCCATCATGTTTATTTTTAGATTATTTATGTCAATATTCTGAGTGGGGATCTTTTTCACTGTTTTTTATCAATGACTTTCAAAAAAGGGTTTTGTACGTGGACATGAAGCAGCGGTGGCTGGACAGTGAAACTGAAACATGTGCGTTTCCAACCAGCCCTTCAGAGGCAGCTATGAATTCAGTGGCCAGTGTTTCAGTTTCATCGTCCAAACAATGATGTAAGAATGCTGGCTGTCATGATTTAAGACACAAAGAGACCGTTTCAAGGAGTTTGGGCTGTTAGTACTTGTTGATTTTTGCTGGACAAACTCAAGTGTGCTCAAAACGTAAAATGTCATTTAAAATGTTACACTTTAACATGTGTTTTAAACATATAAAATTCTTTGAAGGATGCTGGGATCAAGATTTTGATATTTACACTACTTTGTGCTACTTTATGAATGTCAATGGCAAGTGCATTACAGCGACTTCCAAAAGTAAATTTAAAAATAGAATAAAAATTGATATTTCAATGCATGCTGCCTGCAGTCACCACTGATATTCAAATACTGCAAATGAGGTCGATTTATGTCTTCCAAACATCTTCATAGCAGCTTGTTTTCAACAGAAGAAAAACACAATAGCTGAAGATACTTTGAAGAATTTTCTAAACTGTGAATTGTACTGAAAGAAAAGAGATGCTAAAGGTTGTCATCTATTCCTCAGACGAAAATGACAGTCATAACTGCTGGCTTGGAAGTTACACTGATTTATAGTGAAGTCATCCGATTTTATAGAATTCTTTAAAGTGCTTCCTTGTGTGTTCAAGGACATGATTTCATGGATGTGCTGGAAACCATGTAGTGTAGGAGAATGAGTTCAGATGATATCGGTGTTCTTTAAATTCAATCCTAGTGTCAAACATTTTAAAGAATGAGGGAAATTTGTTGTAAGTCACTAGTGTCTGACGTTCTCCACAATGGTGTGTGTGTGTGTGTGTGTGTGTGTGTCAGAAGAAATCAGACATCTTTAGACGCAAAAGAGAAAAAGTGCTTTGGAAGTCATTGTCTCCAACAATATATTGTCCAACACTTGGTGAAAATGAAGTTAGAAATGTCATTTTTAAAAATAAGTGCCTTGTTCTTGTTGCAGCCTCAAAGATAAATCATGACATGTTCGATGAATCTGGCTGTTTGTTTTGGATTGAAAGTTTGGTGCACAGCACTTTATGTGTCAGTGATGTGTGCTGAGATTAGTCAAACCCTTTACAAATATAATCAGAGCATAAGATATTTCATAACTACTGATTGAGTTCCATTTGTCGGTCACACAGGGTTCACTCACTGGTCTTATCTTCACTTGTTTTCACTGAAAACCCTCGAATTGCTATAAAATAACCAAGGGACAACCATTGACTGTATATAACGTGGTTGAAGTCAAAAGCAAAGTCAGAAGATGCTCAGAGTGGGCGTCGCCAGCCACCGCTTCGTGAAACTGCGTCACCTTCCAGTAATCGTTACTAGGCAAAAGATCCACAGAGGCTGGACATGGGCCTCGGGATGATGCCTGAGAGGCTGACGGTTTAAACCTGAGACTGCCCAGTGCTTGACCCTCCTTCACATGTTTTACATTAGGTGACGAGACGAGCTAAAGAACTGTCAATCATTTGAAACCACACCCTTAATTATGCATAACTTTAAAGATAAAAAAAACCATAAACAAACAAATAAAAAAAAATTCCCCCCTCTGTTCATAAAGGTCAAATCTAAAGATCTACATCAACAAATCTATTGGAGCAAGGGGTGGAAACATGATTTGTTTTTTCAGCTCCAAAGTGAGCAATTTAACATTGGAGTGAATGAG
The DNA here is from genome assembly GCA_007224835.1 of Danionella cerebrum. Classification (NCBI taxonomy): domain Eukaryota; kingdom Metazoa; phylum Chordata; class Actinopteri; order Cypriniformes; family Danionidae; genus Danionella; species Danionella cerebrum. The sequence continues at coordinate 95,380 of SRMA01027088.1, read as the reverse complement.
AACCTGCTCACTTCTGGAGCCAGCCTCTAGCGGCCCGTCGAGGAACATCCTATGTTCCCCATGCTAAGCCCCATGCTTTCCCTCGTAACAGGAAGTGATGGATCCTGCAATTCATTGACTGGCCACAAGAGGCTGACTCCGAAAGCGAGCAGATTCTTGTTAACCTTTTTCACACAGCCGAGAGCGAGGCTCTGATGGGAAGAAACCCGGTGGTAGGAGTAACAGCTATGGTATGATGAATCATCCTGGAACTGCTGCCTAAGATTTTTAATCGTTGAAAATGTTGAAACCCACTGTCTTTTATTGAAAGCTACATGACCAATGGCGAATGTTAAACATATCCATGAGATAAGAAATATTACATGTGATTTTTGTGCCTCTCTACAAATAAACCCAATCAGCAAAATGTTTTGTCAAAACAACCAACAGCATATTGTTCATTATTTTCTCACTGACAACGCGAGTGCTCCGTAACGTTAGGCTTTACAGAGCACAGAGAATATATCTGCACGACTTCCATGAGGAGCAAACGTTCTGCTGTGTGCACATTTACAGACATAAATTACAGACGTCCACTTAATATGGAATTCAGTAACTGTAGGCCTGACAAATTAGTTTTTTATTTTTGCTTAATAGACAAAATACCAGACAAAGAGTGCGCTAACTTACAGCAATGTTTACAATAAAGAAAAGTAAATGTGTCAATTTTAACTCTGTTCTGTTTTTGGTGATGGTCTAGACTTGGTTTGGAAACTCTCCGGTCTTGGTTACAAGACTAGCTTCTGCTTTCTTTTTTCTGCCGCTGCTGTTGCTTTCACTTACATGAAAGAATGTAACACGGAATGTAACACATACATAATATTAGGAAAATCATTTCCTGTGGCTCAGATAGATAGATAGATAGATAGATAGATAGATAGATAGATAGATAGATAGATAGATAGATAGATAGATAGATAGATAGATAGATAGATAGATAGATAGATAGATAGATAGATAGATAGATAGATAGATAGCACTGCTCTAACATAAAGGCCCTGAGTTCAAAATGTATCACTGTGGATAAATCCATCAAGAAATTGCATAAATGTAAATTTAGCAAACAGCAAATTGAAACAATATTGTAAAGTAGAACATTATAGATGCAAATCTCATAGACTGAATCTTTCAACATCTTTTATTCATACAAGCAACTGACGGCAGAGCTCTTGATCATTTGGAAAGTGAGGAAATTTTAAATGTGTTTCTTTATTTTTGCTATTCTTCACACAACTTCCGGATGTCTTACCACCAGAGCCTCACTTTCACTCTCAAAATATTTATATATAAAACATGTTTACACACGTGTCCACAATGTTGCTCATGTATATTGCTTTTGGACTCATTTGTTTAAGTTTTATTAAGTATAACATTTTTCCTAAATGAAAGGTGTGGTTTCTTGTGTGACAGCAATTGGCTGCACATAACTGATTAAAACTTTGAGCCAATCAGCAATCTTCACTACATCCACGTGCCGCATCTGCACTTTCTTTCCCCATTTTTAAAAACTCTGAAGTGATGCACTTCTAAGGAACATCCAAAGCCACGCCCAGTTTCAGAAGGAAAACCCATCATCCAAAACCTATGGATGACATCAAAGATTCACAGATACCAGGGCTCTAAGGTAGAACACTCAGATACTAAAGTCCGATACTCTGCAGCGTCATCGACAGATTTGTTTTTGACGATCAATCACTTTCGGATATTGATAACGTAGGATATCATCACCTTCTTAACATTTTGGAACCAGAGTACGAGATTCCAAGTCACCGTCATGTGATTGATGGGGTTTTACTACCAATACATGATACAGCTTTCTTAAAACTGGTCTCACTGTGTCATTACTTGGAAATATTGTTACTTGTACTCAGTCTTGTACTCCAAAAGTGGTATCGGTGCATCCCTATATAAAATTAAATTATGTACCTTTAAAATCAGTTGCCCTACTATAGAAGCACCAGCAGACCCCCATGACCCGGGTGGGAAAATGAATGAATGAACCTTTAAAATCACATTTCTTGATAATCATAAAGTGAAGACTGACAATAAAATGAACGTGTGTTGTCCTGTGATGGACTGGCGATCTGTTCAGGGTGTAACCTAGTGAAAATATATTTCAAGATTGCTTTCATTACAATTACGACTTGTCAAAATGAATTTGTAGATATTTTCCAATGAAGGAATATGACGAGTCATAAACATATTGTCACTATTTTCCCTTTGAGAACCATTCCTGAGGCACAACACATTATACTTGGTTTTGTCCGTCTGGCTTATTACACAAATTCCCATATAGGGCTCTGCTGCTTTCTCCTAACTTTAGCACCAGCAGACTTTAAACAACAATAGATGGAAAGGAAGAGCTATAAGGTGTCACCAGATGACCTAAAATTAGTAGAATTATGAATTTATTATTTTTATTAATTTGACAAACTGTCAGGACCGGGAGGGAATACTCCACATGGGAATACAGTGATACCCCGAGATACGAAATTAATCCGTTCCAGGGTGGTGTTCGTATCTCGACGCAAGGTTTACATGTAAAACGCCTAATCCGTGTAACGCCTCTCAGAAACAACAGAATAAGTAGATAAAAAAAATGGAAAACAGAGAAAAATCAAGTAACGTTTCTTCAATCCTTAAATCTACACATTCCTCATGTAATAAATGAGAATAAAACACACAAATGTGAAACCTTCTCTTGAGAGTGAAGCGTTGTGTCGGAGGAGGAGGAACGGATGGCAGCGTGACGTCAGACTAAAGACGTGGATTACAGAGCAGAACTGCTTGTGTTTGTTTGTACTCGAATTTTCTCGAACAGACAGAAAGGGACGCGTCCAAAAGTGCACGCGCAGGGAAGCCCTGGAAACACACAGGAGCAGGACGAGAATAAAGAGAAGAAAACTGAGGAAGAGGAGAGACAGAAGGAGAAAAGGAAATCGAACAAAGATGAAACAAATAGCAGTTTATCTGTAATTTCGTTTAGTTGTCTTCAGGAAATCATACTAAGCACTGTTTCAGTTTCACTGTCCAGTAGAATGGAGATGTTTTGAGGGCTGGCATGTTTATTGCACATTTGGAATAAACAGACACTTACTAATTTAACTGAAGGCATGTTTCTCTGCCCCCCCAGTGCATGCCCACCAGAAGGATCCTGAGAAATGAATATGCAATACATCTCCAGCTGTTACACGAATGAATTTTCATGTGGAGTTCAAAGCATCTGCAGGGCCCTGCAGTGCATTCTGGGTTCACTGGGGAGGCACAAGAGTATGGGTTATTATTGAAAAACATACAGTATACTGTACAATATATAACAGCCTCCTGACCATTTTCAGCATGACACGGGAGGTTCATGGCTGTAATTGGACAGAGAAACTGAAACTGTTCTGCGGTAGTGGTCACTATATTAGGAACGTCTACGACATTATTAACTTTTACGATGGAAGGATAAAGGTTTTCAGCTGGTAAACAGGTTGACTTTTAATACATTTTTTCTTATATTTACTTTATATTTTGCTCATGTATGTCTGCAATATAGGGCAGTGGGTAGCACTGTGGCCTTCCAGTTAGAAGGTTGCCTATTCGAAGCTTGCAAGTGACCTTCCTGGAAGGAGTTTGCATGTTCTCCCCGTGCTTTCGTGGGTTTCCTCTGGGTACTCTGGATTCTCCCACAATCCCAAAAACATGCGTTTAGCTTAATAATCTAAATTCCCCTTAGGTTTGAATGTGTGAGTGAATGTTGCCTTGTGATGGACTGACCATGGTGTGCCCCACGCCAGATGTGCGCTGGGGATAGGCACCGGCAGACCCCTGTGACCCCAAAAAGGGAATAAACGGGTTGGAAAATGAATAAATGAATGTCTGCTATAACCGCCATGTCTTCCATAGCTTAGAAATAAAACGATTTGTTCCAGGTTTATTGTCCAATCACTGCACACATTCACTGACTTCACCTTTATGTGATTAATTAAGAGTTTAATTTGTTAAATACGAGCGATGTGTTCATACACGACTGTCTCCATCCTCAACCAGCGTTTGTGACAGCGAGAGGAACTGCTTGAATGTGTTCAGGTGCATCTGTGCGTCTGTGTTGTGAAAAGGACACGTAAAGACCTTCTGGCATTTCCCGAGATGGACTGTCTGACATTTCATGCACTTTGATGGTAAACAACTCAAAAGTGTGTTTATAAGAATGCAGTCTGAGAGAGCAACCTTCGTTTAAAATGATTATTTTCTATTGTACTCCTAATGTGATATTTGGAAGAAGTGCTGGCATGCCGTTGTACCCTTAAGTTTATATACCCTGGCCAAATGTTTTCTTTCTTTGCAATTTTTCAGAAAAATTTAAAAATAACAAAAAAAAGCTCTTATTATTGTGTATTACTCCTTACAAAATCAATCAATGACAGCATCTTGGGGTAGTTATAGAGGATGTTCTTGATCTCCTGACATCAATATCATTGAACCACACTGGGAAGAACTCAAACCTGCAAGAATTTACAAGAGTTGGAGGCTTTTACAAACAGAGAAGATAAAGATGGCCACTCCAGAACCTTCACTTTGTTTTGGTGGAACCAATGACACCAAGTGTTTTGGGTCGTTGTCATGTTGGAATGTTCAGTAACGTCTCATGGTCATCCTCCAGGCCTATGAGTCCACAGTTTCCTCCAATTTTCTAGTAATTGTGTTCTGTTCATCATAGCCCTTGTTGACTCGTCTCCAATTGTAGTGTTCAATTTAATTATTTGCACTCAAAATCCCTTACAATTTTTCTGGCAGTTGTAGCAGATGTTTTTGTTGGCTTCAACTGTGTGTGTGGGAGTGAAGCCAAACCTCAGCGATCTGTGAGATTGACAGGCAGCAATGATTGACAACTGCACGGAACTGAGCTGATGGACCGCAGTCATTATGCCGTGAGAAAGAGCATTTATGGTTAAGATTAAGGTTAAATTCTTAACCCTTTCCCAAACTACCTTTTACAACTCTTTTGCTTACTCAACAGCTTTCCCCCTTTGAGTTCACAACTGTACATGCGAATCCAGTTATAAAATTGTAAAAAGGTTATCCCTTAGGAAGAATTTTGGAAGGTCACATGACACTACTATGTATAGGCCAGTGTGAACAGCAGTTTCATCATTCCCTCAGAGTCTATATACAGATAAAGGCAAGTTAAGATAAAGATAAAGTCTTTTTCATTTTTTTAAATCAGATAGTGCTTCTGAGAGGGTTGCATATACTCTAAGGGTTCACAAAACCCAAGAAAGCTGCTTAAAACCTTCAAAACTTATCTAGAGGATTATGAGTTTATTTTTCTGTTCAACACACAAAAAGTTTGGACATGTTCGAAAAAAGTCCTGGATTTCTGTAGGTGGGCATTAATGGTCTGTGTTGAAGGATGGGTTTCAGTCAAAGTTGAAACAATGTTCCCTGGGCAAGAGAGCACAAGCAGAAATAATGAGCTCATAGCAACACCCCCCCCCCCCTCTCTCTCTCTCTGAGAAAAGCCCTCAGGCGTCTCACAAGACACTGGAGGTTTTCATAGGGATTCTTCTGGCATATAAAAACATTGCTGGATATGTTAAATATATTCTGATTAGCAAATGATCTCCTCTTTTCAAGCGGATTTTAGCCTGTATTTTTAAATATTTGTTATTAAATGAGTTCTGTTGTATGTGTTTCTCAAGTCTCACTCAGAGATATCGGCCTAGCGTTGCAGTTTATTTGGCGAGTTCTTGGAGAGCTATCCATTAAGGTGTGTACCAAGTGTGTCTCACATGACCGGCAGAGTAAAACCAAACCGAGCGCCCCCATGGTGCAGAATAATTACTGCCCAATGCAAGAAAAAGCAAAACTTTAAAAATTAATTAAATTCTAAAAATGACATTATTTACAGTTATTATGTTGCGTTTTACCATAAATGTTACTAGTTGAGCTGTTTATGCTTTTCAGGGTTCTCTATACACTTATATAGTTTCTGTACAGTTTCTATATATAGTTATCAGAGTTCTGAAACCATGATGGTTCCATCTTTAACAGGAAGTTGTGTGTGCCCTGTGATCGGCCATCAATAGAATAAACCGCTCGACAGTTTTTCTTTAGCTGTGTCTCAATCCAGGTTCTAGAACCTTCGGTGGACTCAGCCTACCAAGCCTCCTGAGGCTACGGCTTCCGAGGATCCTCTGAAGGCTGCATCAATCGTTGGTAAACGGTACGGTCTAGCCTCATTCTGACCACAGTGTTGTATAAACTCCTCCATCTGCTCATTGCTCCTTACAACAATGTCATGTTTTTAAAAGAAAAACTATGATGTTTTAAAATGCTTCTATGTCTACCAGCATTTAAAGAATCCTTTGAACTACTGTCATTAATAAAAACGTATTTATAAAAATGTAATAATTAACAAATTCAAATGTATTTTCTGGCTATTTTGTGTTGATTTTGTTGGAAAAAAATGCACAAAGCTTTTTGGGATAACTGAGACCATGAATGATCGTAGCAATGCATCCTCCAAATACAGGGAAAAGTAGATGTATTTGAAGGAACCTTTGAGTTTTGTCGAAATGGGACAGCAGTGTGACTTAATCGGTTTTCAAATACGCTCTTGGAAGGATTCTGATTTTGGATTGAGACACAGCTTATGGAGCAGAATGAAATCATATAAACACTGAAAAGCAAAAACACTAAACAATTAACAATGAGCTAAACAAAAGCTGCAATGCCAGAAGTGAGAAGCACCAAGAGTTTTTCTGTCCTGTCACTTTAAACTGGCGAGTTGGGAAGTGAAGCTGTTGCTGAGAGGCAGATCAGAAATCAGGACGGTGCACTACGACTGCAGTCACATTAAAAATGAATGGCTCCTCGCGCTAGGCCTCAATGAGACCAATTTACGTTTTTCTGCACTAATTCTCCTGGAGTCTCTCCTCTAGCTTGATCAGATGGAGAGCACTCATTTTCACCTTGGAGATGTGAGGGTTTGCTCTGACGTCTTTGAAGTTTGCTTTCAGATAAAATAAAAGGTTTTTTCAGAATTGCTGATTGCATGTCTGCTTATGAGGTTTAATTCCCAGAGTGTCTAAAGGTATCCCTGATGTCATCCGCAGAATAGAGCGAAGTAACCAGACCTTTATTTGCTTTTCATTCCAGGCTAGAAATGTTCTATTCAGACTTTGAAGATTCTTATGGGTCTAATTACACAAGTGCTTGCATATGTGTGGTCAGATGGTTAGCACAGTTCAGTTGCAAGTTTCCTGGCGAGGTTGAATTCTGATAAAGAGCAATTCTGAATGGAACTGGTAGCTTCTCCCCTGCTTGTATGGGTTTCCTCTAGTTTACTTTGCTCATGTTACACTAAAACCCATGGCATTGGGGATTATTTAAAGTGTCAATTAGAGTGAGTGGCAAGCTGATGGGTTGTGTGAAGACTTGCCTTTAACCCAATGTGAGCCAAATTAATCCTTAAAAAAGGTTTTGAGGGAGGATGGACTCAAAATACAAAATACATGACCTTGTACCAGCGATAGAACTCCTGCTACAAACCATGCTTTCTCATATTTAATGCTTGACTACTCACAGCATTTGGAACCTATTGCTTCTGCTCAGATTATGATGTTTGCTTGGTATTTGACCATTCAAGCTAGAGCCACTAAACTTTGCCAAGACATCCAAACTTGTGGGACTTCAGTTGCTGTATTTTTACTGGGACAATTCTGGGAAATCACTGAGAAATGCAGAACATTTTCCATTGACTTTGACAAATTTTGTAAAACTGTAATTCACACTGAGAACCTCATAGAAACTTCAAACTCACCACATTTGTGGAGGTTATCAGCCTTTGCAGCTCATACCAAGCACTGTGCTCTAGGCTCTAGAAGGGTATAAGATTTACCATTGATTTGAAAAGGCTAACACCCTAAAGATGAAAACTTGTAGAGAAATGTGGATTTGATTATGGTAATCATAGTAAGAACATACATTTTTATGATCTTAGGACAGCTCCCTAGCAACCAAATTGATTATCATAACAACCAAGTTTTCTGAACTACATCTAAGCTTCTGAAAGTGGGCTTGATTTATATTACTTAAAGAGACAATATTATATTATGTCACAGACTCCTCCATGGTGACCAGGCTTTTTACATAGCAACCAATTTGTGAAATCTCTGTCCCAGCTTTGGAAAAATCATTAAAGCATTTTCCCCCATAATAATATGGAGAACATTATATCGTGTCACTGACCCCTCCATAGCAACCAGACAGTTTATCATAACAATCTACTTGGCATATCTCTGTCTCAGCTTTAGAAAATCATGGGAGGTTGAATTATATCCCTCATGGTAACTTAATGTACATTGTATTTTCACTAACCCCTCCACAGTCACCATACTGCTGATCTTAGCGACCTATGTGTTCCATCTCTCTAATCTTTGGGAAATCAGAGGCTTGGGGTTTGGTTTATTTTGTATAGTGACATTGTGTTGTCACTGACTCCTCTATAGCAACCAGACTGTTCACCATAACAGCCAAATTAGGAAATCTTACTCCTAATTACTGCAAATTACGCCTGTTGTTTGCAATAAAGAAAAAAAATGGTCATTTTTAATGCTATTCTGGTCTCGACCAGTCATAGTCTAGTCTTGATCTCGGTACTCTACTCTCTGATCTCTGATCTCGGTTGGGTCTTATTCTTGATACTACCCGGTCTCGACCATGGATCTGAGTGAGGAAAGAAGAGGTGAGAAGATGAGAACAGCACACTGATTGGGTAAAGAGGAGATTAGACACAGGTGTATAGAATGATTGACTAATTGATTAAATGCAACAAAGAAACACAAAAACAAGCCCATTACACATTAAAGGAACCTCTTTTAATCTAATTAACCAAATAACTTACATTATCTAATACAGACACCATTATCCATGTCTTTTCTCTCTTTATTGATATAATCCCCAATGGTAAATATAGCCCCCATAATATATTTGAATCAATCAATCAATCATTCTAAAGTTGTTTTCTAAAGAGTCTTGTCAACAACTTTAAGACAGCAATTGCATTCAAATATCCAATATTATATTATAAAATGTCCAATCGTCTCAATGGAACGAGGACCAGCGGCACTGGGGGATCATCGCACTCTAACTGCCAATTGGTGCTGAAGGTGTGACTTGGAAAAACAAGTCGCCGAACAAAATATTTGCGAGTCATTGTGGCATTGCATGTTTGTCAACCTGTTCCTGTAAATAATGTCTCTAACTAGATAGAACTAACAAAAGCAACTGGGGAGAATTGCCTATAATCCCTGAATGCTTGCTCTTGGAGTTTTCCAGAGATGTGAAGCAATCCCTAGACTGTAGTTCATCACTCGCTGCTGGCTGCTAATGAGTTTAGCTGAGGTAGTTGAGGATGACAGGCTGAATGAAGAGCACGAGATTGTCAGCCTTTAAAACAAGTTGTGTCTGTAACTGTTCACAGCAACGCTTCACAGCCTTTGTGGACAGATGTTCATTCCCTGAGAGGCATATGGTCAAACATGAATAACCTGCTGTCCTTTTTGTACAGGCATCATAAGCGTCTTTTCTTACTAATTACTTTTAATATTGGGATCCTGCAGATCCCCTTTTCAGGAATGATGATGGACATCTGTTTTAAATGAAATAAATCCTTTTACCACTGCAGAGAGCAATTTTCCAATGATTGTTTTAGTCCAGGCGGCTTGGGTTTTCTTTTTATCAGTTTCTGCTCTGGCTTAGACAAATACAAATCCATCAAAATCAATCTGCCTTCATGAACCTCATCTCATGAAAACCGCAAGCACCATTTTCACATTAAATGCATTTTTGTTACTCTATAGTGCCAAACTTTCTCTGACTGCAGAAAGTGAGTTTGATTCGGGTAATTTCTCAGGCGCCAAACCACACAACACATGGTAGTATTGAATCCAGGGTCCAGTTTATCAGTGTAGCCTTGCATTATTTCTGTGTGTGGTCTGAGATGCCCTTAAATCCTTTCGAGCTGGACTTGGCTGTCTTTCCGAGATCACATTCCCTTATAATTTATATTTTCCCCTTCTTGTCAGAATTTTTCTATTAGTGTGATGCAGTAGGCTGTGTAAGCATGTTCTTTCACATTTTAGTGTTTGAACTAAAATGTACAAGGCTGTGCAGATTCTGAACTCTAGTGAGACTAGCAGGGGGTGCACCTCTGTGCTGTCTTACAACAGCCCCCCAGTGCATTAATGGGAACTTTAAAGAAGATCCATCTTTGGATCAATAAGTGCACTATAAGGATGTATGAGCCAGCCTGTGGTCCATGCGACCATAGAACGATATCTGGATGGATACTGCACGGTGGAGGGGATTAGTAGACACCTTTAAACATGTAAATGTATTTGAATCACACTGAAGGTCTTTACACACCTATGCGTCACTTAAGCAGCTGCGCCATCAGCTCTCTGTGTCGTTCTCTTGCGTTTAAAAATGAGTTCATAGACCCCCTGGGGCCCGTCTAGTGCCTCAGAGCGCAGTACGGGGGAGTGGGGCGGGACCGGCTTTGGGGTTCAGGCCCCTGGTTGTGTTGTTCCGCGGGGCGGACTGAGTAATTCGGTAGCTGTGGGACCATGTTTGTGGGGCCTGGCCTGAGGCAGAGCCCACATCCCACCTGGGTCACAGAAGGCTAGATATGACATCTGGGACGTTTGGTTGCTGCTTGCTTATGGATTAGATCTCCTGTCCTAGGCACTTATTTATTTAATTTGTCTGTTTGTGTTTGTTCAGATCGTAATGTGATGTGTACGATTCTGTCCATCTATCATCTGTATTATAAATGGCCTCCACATAGCTCATTAACTGTGTGTATGTATGTATATTTATGTGTGTAGGTATATACAAACTGCACAAACTGTACTTCACGAAGTGTAACGAGCTGATATGGTGTGTTCAGGTTGGTATTTTTCCCACTCCTGAATCTTTCCCCCTTACCTAGATCTCTCATTCACTCCCCCCTTTTCTTTTAACACTTTACAAATTCAGAGGAGGAAACACCACATTATAATTTCACTCCCCTGGAGATAACTGTCCAGCTCAATAAAGCACCTATACTCCCATGTGGTGGCTTTAAGCAGGACAGGACAAGGTTAAAAAAACAACAACAACAAAAAAACCCGCATTGGAATGTAAAAGCCTTGAGTCCTAAAAGTTCACCTAAAAGTGCTTCCAAATGAAATGCCTGAATGATGAGTCTGTGTGTTGTAACTAATGATAACTTATGCAGAGAGAGAGAGAGGTTGAGTGGGAGGGGGGGGGATTCCTCAGGATTTATTTAGATATCTTTTTTTTATTAATTTGTGCTCATCACAATACAAAACTTGTTGCCAAGAACTTTACTGAAAAGGAAAAACAACCCGTCGAATAGACAAAAACCCCTCCTGTTCTGGCATCTCCTAAAGTTACGGAGATTAACCCCGGTGAAATTTTTCCTTAAGAGTCAACAGCAGCTTCGTTCAAAAGTACATGGTTGTTATTGCTAGAGCCCAATCACCACCATCGACTTGATGCTAGAGAGGAGTGCTAATGCTTGCGCCTGTGCCAGTGTCATCAATGGTACAAACCCACCTTTGGACCTTAATCCCAGCGGAACACTTCCCTTTGGACTTCCCTTAGCATTCTTTGAGCCATTTCAGCTCAAGACATTCCAGCATCGCCGGCACGGTGGGTAGCACTTTGACCTTCCAGTTAGAAGGTTGCCGATTCGAGGCTCACTGGTGACCTTCCTGGAAGGAGTTTGCATGTTCTCCCCGTGCTTCTGTGGGTTTTCTCCGGGTACTCCGGTTTCCCCTACAATCCTAAAAACATGCAGGTAGGCTGAATTCCCCTTAGGTGTGAATGTGTAAGTGAACGTTGCCCTGTGATGGACTGGCGACCTGTCCAGGGTGTACCCCTGCCTCTTACCCAATGTGTATAGGCACTGGCAGACCCCTGTGACCCCGAAAGGGAATAAGCAGGTTTGTAAATGATTGAATGAACATTCCAGCATCCCAATGTTGATTGGAATACTTTACAGATTGAATAACACTGTTGCCTTTACTCATCGTTTTCCTGTGCGTGTGAATGAACCTGATAACATTCCATTAGTCTTTGCCTACAGTGTACAGTCACTCGGATACGTGACAAAGTGAGAATGTGGAATAGGAGAATTCCATTTGCGATACTAAGCTTCTTTTTGTATATCTATTAACTGGGATTGCTCATGTGGAAGACCTAAAACCGAAATCAGTGGGTGAGTTGCCGAAGTGAACTCCAAGTACAGTAAAAATGGTAAAAAAAAAAGTAGCTGTGGAACTTTGCTCTGTGTATTTTGGCATTGATCACATTTATCCTCTACATCAGGGTAGGGCTGGGCGATATGACGATATATATCGTGGGGACGATAGAAAAGTGTCTATCGTCCTATTTCTCTTCTATCGTTTCTATCGTTTCTAACCTAGTTTTATCATTTACTAAAGAAAATATTGCATTAAATAGGATATGACAAATGTATGATAATGTCTTGTGGCTATGCAATGCATACTCTACCCTTTAAATAAGTGATAATCAAGAATAAAAATGAACTTTTTCGCAAAGAAACTCACAGTCTTGTGATTTTGCGACGTGACGCTTTAAGTTGTTGCGACATGCTTTACGCTAGTTAACTCGTGAGTGCTCAAAGATGGAGATGCAAGAGGTTGAAGATGAATAACCGGAGTCGCAACAAATTGAAACTGCTACGCAGGCAGCAGCCCAAGAAGTACTTTTACCGAAACGTGGGAGTACGTCAGTGATTTGGTTGCATTTTGGTTTCAAGAGCTCCGACACAGAGCAGAAGACAGTCATCTGCAAACTCTGCCAAAAAACTGTTTCCACGCCCGACGCCAACACAACAAACCTCTTTTACCACTTGAAGAAGGTTCATGAAAAAGAATACTGGAGAATCGAAGAAATGCGACGTAAACAAAGTTGTGAAACAAGTTGTGGCAAGTGGCGAGAAAAAATATAGCGAGCCTAAAATTAAAGAGTCTTTCATAAAATGCACACCGTATGAAAAAACGTCCCAGCGCCATAAAGAAATCACATGTGCCATCTTGCATTACTGTTGTAAAGGCATGATCCCCGTGTATGCAGTTGAGAAGGGTAGCTTCCGAGACCCCTACGTTATGCCCAGTCGTAAGCACTTCAGTAATGTCAAGTTGCCTCGCTTATATAACGCATGCCGGGCCCAAGTAGAGAAGGATGTTTCTCTGGCAGTGTGGTCCATTATTTTATTTTTTGTTAACTAGTTTATTTTGATAATACTATTTAAATAACTATGATGTGGTTAAAAAAATGTGAAGGCTACTGTAGCTCTACCTCCACCACATCTGTTGTCATTTGATACGTTTACATTGCTGCACTAAAATGTAGTTTTTCTCATTTGTGACAGTTCAGTTAAATGTCACTTCAAAATAAAGTTGCAAAAAAAAGTATGCAATGATATTTTTGTCAAACTTTTCAGAGAATAACTGAAAACGTACTTTATTGTGGTATATCGTGATATATATCGTTATCGTGATATAAAATAATCCATATCGTGATATATGATTATTCCATATCGCCCAGCACTACATCAGGGTACATATGTTTCAATTTAGTACAATGTACTCCGTATCCAACCTTGTATTGAATAAGCACAAGTTGAGAACAAGATGAATCTTTGATCTTCCACAACTGTTCCTCACTATTTTTCATCAAATTCAAGTCACAATTCCTCCTCCCAGGTAGCTCCAGGTATATATATAAGCTCGGCAGCAGAATGTATTGAGCCTGTGATCCACTCACAGAGGCAGCCAGTAAAACAAACCAGATCAGCACTGACCACACCTGTGATCAAAGTTATCAAAATGATAGTGTGTTATGTAATTTAAATATCACTTATTCACTGTTGTGCAGAGCTTTGCCAATACTGAAATCATGTCCATCGGAATATGGAGAGATGCAGAATTCATTCTGTTTTACTGGACTGCTTCCTGGTTGCCTCTTCATTATTACTCTGGTTTATTTACACATTTATATGTGTGGTGCACTCAAATAGTGACCACATTTGATATGAATGATTATTTTCATGTTTTTGTTGCAGTTATTATACTCTGGGTAATAAGAGTTTTAATTAGCATTATAACAAGATGTAGATACCTGTAATAATATTAGAAGAAAAAAAGGTAAAGAGTAAGTGGAACCTTTGACACTGTGGTCGTGCAACCCCCCGGATTGTCTATAGCGGACTTGTTTCCTGTTCCCCTTCAGATGCAATCTGGGAAAAGACACGAGTGTCCTTCTTGCTCCTAAGTATTTCTACTGTTTTACAGGTCAGTACTTGGTTCGAAATACCATATAATAAAAGCATAAAGCTTTATATTACTCCTACCGTGGTTAAAGGTGATGGGAGTTACGGTTTCTGCAACTTCAGAGCTGTTTTGGAGAAGTTTACTGAGCCGCGGCAAAGTTTAATTAGTGTACGGCTGCCTGGGAGTGAGCGCCGTTCCCGCGAGAGTTTGGCAACTCGCCGTGAATATATTTATTACAGAAGTAAACGTGGTTTTGAGTTTATTAAATGAGGATATATTGCCCTAATTTATGTCATAAGTCTCCTGATGTTCATTTGTAAAGGTAAATATGCACTAGTAGTTAAAGTTATAGAAGAACTCTTGTATTGTTTTGTATTGTAATTAAAGTTATTTATTGTATATGTATTGTGTTTAATTTAAAAATAGAGACACAATCTGGGAAAAGACACGAGTGTTTTGTCCTTCTTGCTCCTAAGTATTTTTACTGTTTTACAGTTTCATCTTTGTCATCGTGGTCACCTCCCTTGGGGCCCGTAACATATGCACTGTTCAGAAATACATAGTTCCTTTGGAAGGAAATGTCAGGCTTATCAGAATTGTGCAGATCAAAGAGTCCCTCAAGAAGTAGCAGCCCATATGAGTCCACTGGATCATTGGCACTCTGAGATAGGGTTAGCAGTAGAGGTTCCTGAGTAACACAACAGTGGAAGCAGGAAACAGGCACACAACGTCACTCTGGGGAGTCAGCCAGTGTGAACTGTAGATCTCACAGTTTGGGACTATGAGAGATTAGGAGATGGCTGTGATTGGTCAGTGGCTTCTTGGAAAGGAGTGGTGAGTGGGGTTGGGGTTTGGCTCTATGTCTTCAGGATAAACTGAATCAATGACAATTTTCTTCCTGGTAACTTTCCCAATGATTCCTCAACAGTCGCCAGGTCTTTTCCGTATTCTATTAGAAACATTTCAGAGTTTTATTCAAGGTTTGTTTTGTACACATACTTACTGTTTTTGTAAATAAATTGGTTTGAATCTTAATACAATGGTTCTGTTTTGTGACATTGCAGTTCTTTCAAAATATTTAGATTGCACACAGGTACTTCCTGCTAATCATTACTGCTTGTCGCACTTCCATGGGTGCTCATAGGACAGCTGCCATGATGACTCTTTTAGCCTCTTTTATCCTGGAACGTCTCCTGATGGTCTCCCTGTCACCCCCTGCACACAACTGTTCTCAATCAGCTGCTTTGGGGTTAGATGTTGTTTCCTCAGCTCCTGTCTTTCCTCCTGAACTAGAGCCATAAGCTGACCTTTACCACCTCCTCTGCAAGAAGCTTCAGTGCCTTCCTCAACTTGCCTCTAGTCTTGAGTGCGTTCCTTAAAAGGCATGTTGTTGACAGGCCCACAAGGGATCCTATCTCCACCGGGTAGATGAAAGTCCCTGCACTCGAGAGCCAGCTTGGCGTATTTCTTGCGCTATCTTGCAATATTTTATCCTCGCTGTTGTGCTGCTAAAAGCTTGTCTTTTTTTTTAAATGGAAACTTCTGAGGGTGAAGTCTAAAGCTAATTCTTGTCTTAAACCAGAGTCAGAGTTTGTGTGGAAAACAAAACAGTAAATCAGTGAATCCGGCAGTAGAATTGTTTATTTTTTGCTATGTTTATTTAAAACTGCAGTGTAATGTTGCTTGATTCCTTTAGAAGAGAGTTATTCCCTCTAATCCACTGTTTAGTTTTGACGGTAAACTGGGAGCTCAATATGAAGAGTTTCAATATGGAGTAAAGGGGTGTTCCTGACTGAAGCATGTTTTTGGTTTTTCAAAACATTTTTTTGTGCAAATATTTGTTCATCAAAATATTACTTTCAGAATATAGTTCTTTGCTGAAAAAAAACAAACTATAAATAGGAATAAAAATGTTTTTATTGAACAAATCAATTAAGGCAATCAATGATTATCTACATGATTTGTCTGGTCCAGCCCCCAGAAGCTCACACTGTGCCCCATGCAGCCCGTGAGCTCAAATCAGTTTGACACCCCTGCTGTAGAGTGTTAAGAAAAACACAAATCACAAAAAAATCAACACGAAAAGTACAGTTTTTTATTTCCATGTTTATTTAGAAATCAAAGAGTTTTTTGAAAGGAATAGCTCATAATCATATATATATTATACACTTCCAATAAAGAAGCAAAAGTGATTATAGTGCTCTTCTGATGAAGACATTTGACCAAAGAAACCCTCACACAACATGTCTAAAAAGGGAAATAAAATGTTCACGTTTTCTTGCTCTTTCATTTACAGGAAGGTGTGTTTTTAAGAGTCCTGGTTGTCTGTCAGCAGAGATGTGTATCTGAACCCAGAGGTTAAGCTGTCATCATGCATTTCTCTCCCTTTCTCGCTCCCTCGCTCGCTCTGTGTGAAAAAAGAAACCTGTCTGGCAAGACCTGGCTCCTCAATGTCTCGAATTTGCAAGTCACGAAAGGGTTGGTTTTCATTTCGGTTCTATGCAACTCTAATGAAATAGAAAAGCATCATTTTACCCAGAGTCCATCTTGATACTTTATATGCAATCCCCTACTATTGTACAGAAGCAAAGTGCACCCCTTAGATGTGTTTCTGTTGGATGAATTGATTCAGAGAGAAAATTACTTCAAGGAGTCCTTTTTAAATTCCTTACTTAACTAGTCCCTGCACTGGCCAAAAAATTCTGAACATTATTCATTACAACATTATTATTTACTTTTCAGATATTTTGCTTTAATTTCACTAGAGTTCGATCCATTTACCAAAACCTTTCCACGGGAGACACTCCAGGTGTATTAACGCCAATTCGGTAGAACACAAAGCAGTAACAAATTACAATAGGATTCAATAGCATTAAGAAGATTTATTTGTTTCTTCCTCTCTCTTCATCTCTTACTGTCTTTTGAAGATTAATGTTAATGATTGTGTTTGAACAAACTATTTATAACTACCGTGTTTTTCGGCTCATAAGACGCACTTTTTCTTCCCCAAAACTGAGGGGGAAAAGTTGGTGCGTCTTATCGAGCGAATGCAGAGCGCCGCGAATTCCGGTCACGGCCGTATGAGAGGCGTAAGAGCTCCGGAGCCGAAGCCGCGGCCATATTTGTACACCCAGCGCTGCGCGCTGACGTCATCGCCCTTCTCTGCCATAGCGCGGTCGTAACGAAAACGGGGGTAAAAAACTACATTTCCCACAATGCCTTTGGCTACGGTAGCCGCAGCGGTGCTTCCGCATCCATACTCACGAGCGAAACTGCTTTTGACTCTCGCATTTGAGTGATCTCTCACGCTACAAACCCGATTTCTCACGCTAAAATACATTTTAAGATGTGAAATGGGCGGAGCTAATAGTTTATCTGCGATGTTTCTTGAGCCTGACGATAAGATGATGATCGATCTGCATCGTCTTCAGTCT